>JBBYHO010000022.1:4130329-4145974 GCA_038382025.1 Adansonia gregorii | reverse complement strand
AAACTTGAATTAGCCTTGAACCCGAATTAGCCAAAATCTGAATAAACCCAAATCCAAAAAAATCTGAATTTAAAATGATCCATCCTGAATCTGCTCGAACCCGTTCAATTGTCACCTCTATAAGCAATATTAAAAAATGAAAAAAGAGTTTTCCATAATGGGGGATTTTACAGGTTAGGATTTTACCATGGCCTTAACCTAATACTTGTCGACTTGAGATAGGCAACAAATCTTTTGGAGTAAGAGTCCATTAGCAATCTTTATACTATAGTTAAAGATGTATTTTAATATTTATACTATTGAATTAAGTAAAGTTTTTTTATTTGAAATTAAAGTAAATAAAAAAATTATTAACTGTGTTAACGAAATTTATTTAAATGGTATTTTATCTTCATAAAATATAGTGTATAAATTTAAATTTTTTGGTGGATTTTCGAGTTTTAGATGAAAATCTTATCAATATAACATTTTATACGTCATATTTTACACAATTATGTTAATATTTAAATAATTTTTATTTAACACTGTTAATAATTTCTTTTAGTTGTTCTAATTTCAAATATGCAAGAAAATACTTAAATTGAAAATAGAGAAAAAATATATATATACTTCTTCACAAGGAATTTTATCGAACTTTTCGTTTTAATGCACTTTATGTAATGCTTCTGCAACGGGGAATTGATCATTTGCTTTGATCCAACACTCATTTCTCACGGGCCTAGCCTGCATGGGTTAAATGCTCCTAATAGTGCCTCCATACATGCGTGATCCAGATAAAAGATAATCTTGGAGCTGTTTAGCCCAGCTCGTTATGCATGCAGGCCACACCCCTATGTTATTCGAACTTAAATCAGTGTCACATGTATGTTTTATATATATATATATATATATTAAAAAGTTTATTTATTTATTAAAGAATTTTACTTTTACATTAATTTAAGAATATGTGTGAAACATAGATTATAAACATAAATACTTAAAATCGAGATAAGACAATTTGATCCCTTTTACTGTCAAGGCTTCAACCGACAATCAATAGTCAATATAATTTATATATATAATTTTTGCAAACTACATATTAACAAAATAAGAAATACAAAGTTAATTACAGAAGTTCCTCCAACATGGGTTAGAACTTAGAAGTCCTTTAGAGTTTAGGAAAAACTCAGATATATTATTTGTGTCAGAGATCCCTCCTGCAAGTATGTGCCTATCGTAGTGTGCCACAGGACGAGTATGGGAAAAACACTTAACTGATGTAAGCTTGAGTTATTAATCAAACGCTATGAAGTTATTAAAATACGATAAAATATATTAAATTTTTAAAATTTTATAATATAAATTATTAATATATAAAATTAATATAATTATAATTATAATATAATAAAATATATTAATATAAATAAATACATAAATTGCAAGACATTTTATGTACAAGAAGGAAGATGAATCTTGCTTAAGGCTTTTCCATCAGTTTGGTTAGTTATTCATTCTTTTCGACAAAATCATAATTTTGATGCCATTGTCAAACAATTCTCCAAAAGCTTAGACAATATTCATGGCAAACGGTTCGGCTACTTTTTTTAAATGAACTTAAATATTTATTCACCTCAATTTTTTTAAAATGAAATGGATAGCTATGAACGGATCGGACCTAACCACACGCTTCACTGCAAAAACTCCATTACCCTTTCCTTCTCCGCAGGTGTCCCTTGCAGACCATTTTTGTAATGAACCGAACACAAGTTGAAATAATTCGCTAAGGTTTATGATTAAACTAATGATCCGTCCAGTTTATTTTAAAATTATATTCATCTTAATTTTTTTATGCTAACTATTAATTCTTTAATCATTTTCACTAGAAAAATAATTTTTTTTAAAAAATGGTAAGTTTTATATATTTAAATGGTAAATAATGTATATTCCTAATTTTTTATATATAATTTTTAGTTTTTATAATTAATTATATAAAATATTTATATAAATTATAATTTTATTTTAATATTTTTAAATATTATAATTAATTCAATAATAATTATAATAATCCAATAATTAAACCTATTAACCTCAACTTTGGAGCCCTAAATAATCCATTCTCCAATTCAATTGTCAATGAATATACCCTCAATAAAGCTATAAAGGAGGGGAAAAATAAAAATAAAAATAGAGGTTTCACTGCCACCTCATCTTCTTCCCTGTCCTTGCTAAACCCTAGAATCCAATTTATTAGCAAAAATAATCATGAAATTAATTTCATCAATCTCCAGCATTCGATTCCTAAATTTTAATTCTCCATTCATTAGATCTTATCCTTCATCTTTCTTTCCTTCATTCAAATTTTCCACCACACTCACAACAACAGTGACTCAGTTCCCTAATTTTTTAATCCAAGATGCAAATTCTTCTCCCGCCATTACGGCGGAGGACTCCCAGGTGGCTACGCCCATGCCTAAGCCAAAACCTCCGCCTCAGCAACAGTGGCTCATTGTCGGCCTCGGTAATCCCGGCAAGAAATACAATGGCACCCGCCACAACGTATCGATATGTTATTCAACACTTCCTCGTTTCGTTTGTGTGTGTGTGTGTGTGTGTATACCAATTTATTTTTCAATGATTTTGTTGATTTTTCTTATTTGTTGATTTTTTTTTTCAAACAGGTGGGTTTTGAGATGTTAGACGCTATAGCTGAGGCTGAAGGGATTTCCATTAACACTGTTAACTTTAAAGCCCTGTTGGGAAGAGGTAATTTTTTTTTTAAAAAAAGGAAAATTACTTTTGTTTTGTTCAATCTTCGAATTACTTTCTTTGATGTTAAACTCGCGGACTTTGATACGCTTTGAACACTGGCATACCTGCGGTCTCGAGAATATCATAACCATGGCACTTTGCTTGAATATAATTTCTTAGTTCTTCATTGAATTGGCACTGGACATGATATTATCCCTAAATTTTGATTTTGGACTTGTAATTCTATTCTAGCTCTGCCACTAACTTTGAAGACCAGAATGAAGCGGGCTTGAAGGGGATATTTGATAATCAGTACTTGATGTAATAATGAAATGATTAATCCAGTGGTGTAGTCGAACGGTTCTTACATTAATTTTTTTTTTTTTCATTTGACAAATTTTTAGCTGTCATTTGCTTTTTTAATTGAAATGTTTAACTGATTGTTTTATAAACTGCTATGCTAAATATGAATACATGATTAAGATAGTAATATAAAATAACAGAATATAGAAAAATAAGAGAGAGCTCCTTGATAATTGAAATTTATTAGATCATGATCCCACTCCTCAGTTTACTTTTGACTTGAATGACGGACAGACCGTAGAAGCTGCATTTCTTAGTAAATTCACTTCTTCTTTCATCTTTTTGGAAAGGTGCATTGAATGCATGATATAAATAATGCCCAAAACCTTCTCCACCTTCAGCTTCTTCAGCATTAGTTTAAGCATCAATATCAATATTTTCTTATGAAAGTCAAAGATAGAGAATAGCCTGCTTGGCAAAAGTCTAGACATGGAATCAGACATAGTTAATGATTAATATTGTATAAAAGACATAGTTAATGATTAATATTGTATAAAGATTCCTTCTATGTATGTGTGTGTGTGTGTGTGTGTGTGTGTGTGTGTACATATGTAGATGAAAAAAAAAGAGCAAAAGGTTCTATTAAGTTCAGTGAAAAATGTTGGTAAATTACAAAAGAATTCAGGTCATAGTTGTAATTTTTCTAGCTATAGACTGTAGTAGGTAACTGAAATGTCCTACTATGCATTATTTGATTGGAGATAGTTACTGTTTTCCAGGGTTTATAGGCAATGTCCCAGTCATGCTTGCCAAACCACAAACTTTCATGAACTCAAGTGGAGTGTCTGTAAGTGGCTTTCGGATCTATATATTGGTTTTGAGGGTCAAAGCTCCGCATCTGATTGAAATTACTATAGTTTAATAGTCGTTGCATTGTTTTTCAATACATTTTGAAGGTTGGGGCCATTGTCTCATATTACAAGATTCCATTAAAGCAAGTACTTGTGGTAATTTTCTTTCTTTAATGTGACTTGATGCTAATCTTTCCCTCTCTCTCCACACTAACTGTTCCTTTTAACAGATTTTTGATGACTTAGATTTACCTTTTGCCAAATTGAGACTACTTCCAAAAGGCGGACATGGAGGACATAATGGGTAATTATTTTGTCTGCATTTTATGCATGCCTTTTAATCTTAACAAGCTTATTTCATCACTGGTTTTTCAATTTTTGTTTTGGTTGTAAATCATCTAACTGTCACTTATCACTATCCTTAGCATTTAGGCTGAAGATGCAGATGCAAACTAAATATGCTCTTTTACTAGTCTTATTTACCATTTTGATGCTTTGATTTTTGAAAGGCTTAATAGCCAAACATACCTATGAACTTTTGTGCAAAATTGAATTAAGGCCTTGACCTTTTATTTAAAATGTGCATTCAGTTGGTTCGGTTAATAATTGAATTGATTAACCATTAACCAAATTAATTGGAATTTATTTTCCTTAATTGTTAATGGAACCGAGTTACAAAAGATTTACTTTTAACTAACTGATATTTTTTCGGTTAATTCAGTCGGTTAACTGAATTAACCAAACTTCAATTGCTCTCTCATTAATAAGTTAAAGTTACATTTTAAAATCTTAATTTCTAATTTTTCTTAATTTAGATAAGCAAAACTATCCAACAGATATTCCAATATCAAATATAAGTAAAAGGTGCATCCATAATAAGTCAAAAGTTTCAATAATATAAGTAAAAGGTATATCCACAATAGTGTAAGGGAAACAAGGGGAATGGGGATGGGAAATGCTCTATCTGTCCTGTTGATATCCCTAGTCTGGGCTTAATTCTATTTTCTACTAAAGGCCGATGACATATTTGGATGTTAAGCCTTTCCTACAAATGCTTTTTGAACTTTAATTTTGATCATTTTGTTTGACATTATGACTTGACAAAATAAATGGAAAGTCAGGTTTTAACTTTTCATCCTTAGGATGTTTGGCTTTTCATTATTATATCATACTTATAATGATGGTATGGCACCTTCAGTTCTGGAGCTTTATATGTCTGAACTCTGTATACAGCATTGCAGCATTTTCTTTTTCACTTGGCATTTTTTGAAGCCTATAAAAGTGAATACGTTTTCAGTGTAATAATTGGCTGTATGAGGGATTTGTTTTTTATTCTTTTCTTCCAGGATGAGAAGTATCATCGATCATTTAAAAGGGAGCCGTGATTTTCCTCGTCTAAGAATTGGTAGTTGCTACGAACACTAAAATAATATCTGAAATGCTGCTATTATTATTATTTGCTGGTTGTTAAAGATGTGGAACTTTTCTAGGCATTGGACGGCCTCCTGGGAGGATGGATCCTGTTAATTTTGTTCTTCTCCCTTTCAATAAGGAAGAACGTGAAGAGGTATGTAAAAATATATAAAACACATAGAGAAGAAAAGAAGGAAAGAAATCGACAATAGATTTTTAACCGTTTCATGGGGATGTCTTTGTCTTTCAGCTGGAGTTTACATTTCAA
The DNA here is from genome assembly GCA_038382025.1 of Adansonia gregorii. Taxonomy (NCBI): domain Eukaryota; kingdom Viridiplantae; phylum Streptophyta; class Magnoliopsida; order Malvales; family Malvaceae; genus Adansonia; species Adansonia gregorii. The sequence continues at coordinate 4,140,412 of JBBYHO010000022.1, read as the reverse complement.
CATGGAATAGAGGCTATCCGGATTCTTTTACTCGAAGGGTTCAATAGAAGTGCTACATATGTCAACAGCGCCAAAGCTATAGAACAACTTGGTTAAGCAATCGCTCTTGGCGGTTATATCTTTGGTTAAGGCAGCGCATTGAGGTAATTTTCAGAAAGAGAATGTGATTACAGTGAATTTATTAGTTATGAACTAGGTTAAAATTTTTCAGGATGGAAGTATACAAATAAATCTTTCGAAAATTTTTCTCAGCTCCCTTTCCTTTATCAGTCATTACTGATTTTATATGTTCATTTCTGTTATCGTATAACTGCATAAATGCATTAGAAATTTAGAATTTAGAAATAATTCTTTATTCAAAATTGAAAAATTTCCCTGACTGGTTTCAAGAGGTAGCTACGTTATTACTTTCTTTCGTATAGAAATCAAAATGCGAAATTTTAATATGTTATCTCTGGTTATGTATTCCTTCTTTGGATTACATTTAAATGATTTTGGTGGTAATGTAAACCCAGCAACCCGTGTACACTTGTCGTATTCTTATTATTTTTTATGTCATAATTATGTTTAAGATATTATATAATCTTATTGTATAGATTTTGACATATTCGTACATTCATGTTTTTTTTTTCATATGCATTTCTTGTCCTGTTTTAGTTTTTTCTTTTCAGGTTTCGTATTTTATGTTGTATCCAAAATTACTAGATCTAGTGTAATGGGGATAGTCAAGATTGGAATCTTGGAAGGTGTTTATTGTGATGGAAAGTTCTTGTAACGAGAGGTAGGAAAGCAATTTTCTCGTGTCGTTGGAAAGTTAAAAATAAAAGCTTTAAGACAAAATTACTCTTATTTATTTTTAAAAATTTGTAGCTAAATTCTTTTCTACCCAATATTTTTACTAATTACAATATCATGGAAATTTAATAAATTTAAAAATTGTTTTAATTATTATTAAATTAAATTACATTTTAGCTCAAATACTTATTAAATATTTAAAACTTATTTTTATTTTAATCATATGTTAAATTTGAGATGCATGTACTGTTGTTTTTATTTAAAATAAATTGATTATTATTTAAAAAAATGAACTTATTAAATAATATGTTTGTTAATAAAAAAATTCTTTGAAAATGTTAAAAATAATAAAATTTATATTTTATTTGATAAGGATAATTTCATAAATTATTGTCATAGTTCTAGTAAAGTGTTTAATGAATTAAATATGTCAATGTGATGTTCTTATGATTTTAATAATATTGTTTTATGTATGTCAAATACTGTAATGTTATTTTTTCAACAAACATATTCTCGAAAATTATATTCCATTAAAATTTTGATATGAAAAAAATATCGAATGACGTCAGATTTTGGAGGTGTGCAATGATGAATGGTGTTGAATGAGGCATGAATGTGTTTTTTTTCCCCCCTATATTATTCAAAAACTTGCACTGATTTAATGAAAGCATTGGGAGGCGTAAAAGCGATAAACGGTTGGCAATGGTGGAAGATGATAAAGATGAATAATAATCAAACGTGAGAAGCCAAAAAGAGGGAGGGAACGTGATCCCAGGGGACTGTCACACCTAACATGCCCAATCTTTCCACTTTAATTTGGAATTACATGACAAGTTGCAACGATACCATATGAAAGTTGTAAAAAGACTAAAGCAAGTTGTTTAGCAACGCAAATTTTTAAGGTTTAGACTATGACACCGTCGTTGGATATGTAGTCTTTGGACTCGTAACACTCTTAAGGTTAGCCATAAAAAAAATTTTCTTTATTAAATATCACTTACGCCTTGCAGCATTTTGATTCAATAACGAGGTGTATTTATAGCTTGAATTGAATTAAATCTAATTTTAAAAAAAATTGTTTGTTTAGGCTTGATTTAGATTTGACTTTTTCAATTTAAAAATTTATTTTATTATTTAAAATATATTAAAATATTAATTTTTTAATTAATCAAATAATTATTCAGATCAGATCGAGTGAATCCAAATAATAAAAATTGTATTTTAATCTAATTTAATTTGAATGAAATTTATTGTATCGAGCAAATAATTTAATTCGTAAACGAAATCCAACAATAATTTTCTTAGCAGTTGTTTGTGTTATTTATTTGCACTATAACTTATAGGCTAGGACTGGTAAGTTAGGTCTCTTTCAAAACCATTATTTAAAGAAATGAATATGAAAACACCTAACTTCACAACCCAATAAAATTTTCTACATGATTAACCAATGTGTTAAATCACAGAATAATTAATAAATAAAATCTATTCACCCTAAATTATTGAATGACTAATGATGATAATAATCATTGGATAACTGAGATTGGGGAAGATAATTGTGATATTGCTTTTGTTCTTAAAGGAATTGATTGCATTTCAAATTTTCAAGGGTCAATTTTGAATGTAAAATATTAATTTGGCAAGTTGAATTAAAGTCACATGCATCTTGTTAAAAAGGAGAAACTGTATGAATGAAGACAGACTATTTCACAAGAGCACTATGTATTTATTTTATTTATTTTTTAGAATCGATAATTTTTTAATATGGTATAAATAAAAAGACAAGAAAAATATAATATAATATTTTAAAATCTATATGATATAAATTTTTAATATGTTAAAATTATATAAATATATAATATTTAAATATAATTATTATACAAATTATGTAAGAATTATATATATATATATTTTTTCTAATTTTTACATAATGGAAACAAGTTGTAGAAGTTTGACTAAAGATCCAAAGGGAAGGCTCCTGGCTTTCATCGCCGCATGCTTTTCAACAAAATATAAAGAAAGATTAAAAGCAGCTTCCCACATATGTGGTTTGGTGAGATTCAACTCCCCAACTTTTATAAAAATGGAGGACTTTGATTTTAAACTCCAAACCTTCGACACTTAATTTATTGAAAGATATACACAAATATTTTAATGACTAAAAAATTGTCGCAAAAAACCAAAAACATTCCCACAATTTAGGCCTTGATTGAGGTGAACACCGGCGTCTGGCGGTGCCTCCTCGTGGGATGTTTGTTCAGCTTCTTAATGCAACCTCTCGCTGCTAAAACAATTACTAATTTATGACTTTATTATAACGAAAATGTTTACTAAGAGTATGGTTTGTTCGCTTTAGAATTTACAAAAACAAACAGGGAACATATCTTTTTCACATGGAGGCTGAGAATAAAAAAAAATATTACAGTTATTGTAATTCGAGTTTCGAACATTTTAAATACGATAATTTTATGAATCAATTTCTTTATAAAGTAAAAATAATTATTTTTTATTTTATAAAAAAATATAAATATTATTTTCAAACTTTTTTTTTATGGGTTGATTTAAAAATTTCAACATTTTTTTCCAGAGTATGTTAGTTTTCTTCCTACTACAGTACCCGCATATATTCATGGTGGAAAATCATAATTAGTTTTTGTTGGTTGGACTAATCTGAAATTCTTCTAAAAAGAGAAAAAATCGCACCTCCCACGGTCACGGTCAGGAACTCACGATTGAGTGGACCTGCTCCACGTGATTTATCTTCATGTCCATGATGACATGACTTTAATCAATGAAAATAAAATCACTGATCCAACGGCTACAAATTAAATGGACCCTACAATAAGCACGATGCAATCGTGGATTAAAGGTTGATAGATATCTGTGTGTTTTAAATATTTAAATTTTTTTAATTTATCAAAACTAAAATTTCTCTTTTATTCGTTTATTATCTAACTATTATTATTTAAATTTAAATTCAATTTAGAGATTAATATTCAATAAATTTTTAAATCTATTAAATTTTTAAATTTATTAAATTAATTTTTTAATATAAAAATTAAATAAAAACTAAAAAAAATATTAATATCGTACTTATATACTGATATTTAAATTTATTATTCATATAGATAAAATAAATTCAATTAATAAATTCGGATACCTCATAATATCAAAATCAAAAAAATTTTTAATAATTAATATTAAAAAATTTATATTTAAATATATTTTAAATTCGTTATAAATAATAAATTTATTATTTAAATATATAAATTATTTAAATTCATGGTAATCAAATCCATAAAAAATTAATAATTAATAACATCAAATATTTAATCTTTGTTTTTTTCTGCGAAAAATTCATAGTTTGACTTGAATGGGCAAACAAACATGCGGATGAGATGGCGCGCAGGTTTAGGCCATGGGGGTTGGAACCAGCTTGATCGATAGTTGATATTTGAACGATTGATGTTCTCCTTTACCAAATCTGCCTAAACATAATTCTGATTTAATCACTTTCTTTTTTCTTTTACAAATGATGTCATGATTTAATAATAAAAAATAATAATATTTAAATCCAATAAATATCATATCCCATAAGTTTATATAATAAATTAAAATTTAAATCCATTAAAATATTATTTTATAAAAATAATTTATGAATTAATGGGGTTAAAGCTCCCGACATCTAAAATGTCAAATACAAAGGACAATTTTTGATGATTTCTATTTTATTTTTATTCATGTTTGTTCACCAAAAGAATTTCCATGACTAATGATATGTTCTTGCAAATATTTTTCTACTTTGTCAATAATACAAAAAAAAAGCAACAAAATATATATTGTTTTTAATCTACAAAGTTGGTTGATAAATTAAGAAAAATTTTGAAAAGTTAACAGTGTTAAAGAAATTAAGTACTGAATTGTTACTATAAGTGTAGCTTGATATTCTATCAAAAATTAAATATTAAATAAATTTTTTTATAACAATGTTACATTAATAAAAGTTAAAAAAGAAAAAAAAATAGGTAATTAAAAAAAGAAAGAATATAAAGTTAATGTAATTAAATGAAAATTATTTCCTTGAATAAGAATGGTTGAATTCGTTAAGTTGCTTTTTTATTTGCTTATTAATATTTTCAATAATTTTTTTATTAAAAAATTTTTCACTTAAAATGATTTTTTAAAATGAGTCGTTAAACGCATTCAAAATTTCCGTTTCTACTGACAGAATATCAATTTAGATATAATTTTGATGCAGTGCAAAACAAAAAATTTTATGTTGAAAGCCAAAATCAACATGTAAATCTTTGGAATTAAAATAAAATTTTTATTATTTTTTTTACTTTGAAAATTTTAAAAAAAAATAAAAGAAGTTCATTATTAATTAAAAATATTCACAGGTCGAGTCACGATAAAAAAAATTAAAATTTGTTTTAGATCCGTCTTTGACCTGATTTGACCTATCTATTTATGCTTGAATTATAATTCATCCGATTATAAAATTATTTTTATATTAATATTTATATATTTTATAATTAAATTTAAATAATAAATAAATATGAAATGTCAAACCCAAGCCGAACCCCTATAGTTAATATTTAATTTCTAGATTGCTAATAAATTTTAATAAGTTATTTTATAAAAAATTAAAAAAATTATTTATAAATGTTAATTTTAAATAAAAATACACAAATGATCATCTAACTGTAAAAAATTAAATTATTTTAATCTTTCAATTATAAAATTTAAAATTTTAATTATTAATATTTATTTAAAATTTTATTTTGATCTTATTAGTTTTTATCATAATGCTGATAGAATACATCACGTATGCGATGTCAGTGCGGAGATGATCTGTCCAGTGTCCATGTCATGAAGATAAACATTTAAGGCTAACATCATCCTTTACATTTTCCGTTAGCATTTCATTGGAAAAGTAACTGTCGGATTATCCAAGTAAAAATCTATACGAAAATTATTGATTAAAATGGTAGATTTAATTGTCAGGAAATCAAGTAAAATGTCCCTCAATATTTAGTGACCGCGTGTCTGTACATAAATACATACATATATATATATGTATAATTTTTACTTAAAAAATCAACTTAAATTAAATTTAAAAATTTAAAAATACTCACTATTAATGATCACTATCAAATACATTTAAGATAAAATTTTTTAACTCTATAAATGAATTATTAAATTATTAAAAATAAAAATAAATAAATAAAATATATAATAATTTTTAATTTATTTTTATAAAATTAAAAAATTTTACTACTAATATTTTTAATAATTATCTTAATATAAACTATGATATTTTCAAATTTGATTTTGAGCATTTGAATTTGGATGAATGAACACGGGGAAGATGATTATAGAGTACGGCAATAGTAATCAACAAATAACGGAGGTTGGCGCAACTCGTATTTCTCAAAGCTTCGAGCTATTTGGAGCTATTCAATTGATTTAATTTGTATTAATTAAATATAAATTAAATTTTTTAATTTAAATAATTTAATTTAATTTGAATTAATATTTATTAATAAATTTTTATTTAAATTTAATTATAAAAATATAAAAATATTATTAAGAATATAGGTTTTATTATTTTTTAATATTAAAACACGCTTTTAGCCTGTCCGCTGCTGCATTGAATTCTCCTTTATGGCTTTTCACGTGATAAATAGCACACTCACCTACCCTTAACCCCACGCATTGACCCTATGACCATACATACTTCTCCCTTTTCCTTTTCATGCTTTTCAAGTTCCACCATTTTGCCTCCCATTTTTTTTTAATTATTGCAAAATTCCCTTGTTATTATGTCCACGTAAATATTGAAAATTAAGGTGACAAATTGTTGGATAAAAATATATGATTATAGAAAAAGTTTTATTTATTACCAAAAAAAAATGGAAGAAATCAAATCTGAATTTGAATTTGAAGAAAAAATCAATTTTTTTTTAATTTTGTAAGCAAGAAATTTATCACAAAACCTTAAAATGAGAATATATATTTTATTAAAAATAAAAATAAATTAATTAGATTTTATTACATAGAATAAAGTTTATAAACTTTTATTTCATTATAATCATTATATCTTGAAAATGAACCAATAAAATTTAATTGCCAAAATCATTAAATTTGACTTTAGTACTCAAAAATATTTATCATTTAGTTCATCCCAAAATATTCAAACAAACAAAAGTTTTTCTGTAAATTACATTAATAAAAAAGTTAAATAACATACGAAACATTTTATATAATTTCATGCAACAACTTCACTAAGTACCGACGTTAAGGAAACTCAGATCTGTTTATTATATTGCATTAAAAAAAAAAAAGAAATATAAAAGACGGCAATTTGTTTTCCATCGGCGGGAAACAGATATGGTTAATGGCTATGATGGTGGGACCGGGACAAAACCAAGGCACTCGCCATTACAGAATTTCGTACGTGTTATGTAAATGAAACGACAACCTAAAAATAAAAAACGCTTGCCGACAATCACGGAACTGGTCCCCACATCTCTCTGTTCTCCACTTGGAGGTGGGACCAACCCGTTTCGTACATCACCGATATTTTAAAAGTCTAAGTTGCCTTAGAGCCGACACGACCAATCCACTTTTATTATGGGTTATGTTTTATATTGTTTTATTTAAATTTATTTTAGTTAGCATAACTCATAATTAGGACTTTCGTTAAACGAAATTATTAAAAAATGAAAAAAAAAATATATGACAAAACTAAATATCATGAAAAATATATTATTTTCATATCAAATACTTCAATTGCCCTTCAATTCTCAACTAATTTACTATACAGTACCACTGAACTGATTTAATGATATTCAACTGTAAAATCACACTAAAAGTTAATACAGATTTTGAATAATTAACTGCTCACAGTCACACCACCCTAAAGCTCCTTCCTATTTTTATCTTGGAATTTATTCGAGTGGGACCCTTCCTTCTTTCAACTGCCCCACCCAACTAAAAAGGAAAGCTCCCCATTTAATTATCCAAGCCTCAAAAAAAGTACTGCTAATGCTAAAAGGTAAAAATCTTATTAAAAACACAAACTGTTTTTAACCTCATCTTGACTTGACCTTTTTTACCAGAGATAAAAAAGGGCAGGAAAGGGTAATTTTTAGTTAATTACTGTCTTAACATTTATGAGAAGAGAAGCCAACCCTATTGTTGGCGAGATCGAAGCTGACACGTGTCCCTTGCTGCTGCACGTTCCCAATAATGGACAAAGACGACGACGTAGGAGCAAAAGCGAAGCAAAACGTTCCCGAAGAGTCCACGGGGATCAAGTAATTTTTAGCAGGCAAATCCAGTGATTTCCCGTCGCCGAAATGGAACGACACCGTTGGAACCCTGACGCTGCTCCTCGAAGACAGGTCGTAACACGTGTCGAACAGCGCCACCCCGCTCGTGGCCGGCAAGTCCTGCGTTAGTTTCACGAACGCGTCTCGCAACGCGTTATAAGCCTGAGTTTGCAGACGAGTAATGGCGGTCCCGCAGTCGACGATCACTCCACCGTCTCCTGAATCGTTCATGTCGAACAGGCCTGGGGGGATTTTAACCTGTTGGCCACCCACACTGAGCCCGGTCAGACCAATGTAATAAAACGTGTCGATCTTTCGGCTCCTCATTAGTGGAGCGATCACCGAGTCAGCCGGTAAACCTGAGTTGAAATCCAAAGTCGACGAGCTGGTCGAGTCACGATCCACTAAACAGTAAGAAAATGATGTCGCTTTAATCTGTGATGTTAAAGACAAGGATCCACCGCCAAGTCCAAGTAACCCCGCAGCTCCAACAAACAAGCCTTCATTATCATGGCCACAACCCAAAGCAACACCATTGATGTTACCGGAGTTTCCGAAAGACACTGTTTCAGTTACGAACTCGCCGACCGTGTAGGACCCATCTCCGTAAGAGACTTGGTACATGCATTTCCCGCTACGGCATGCGGAAACTTCAAGAGAAGAGCACTGCCTTGAGTCGCAAGAGACCGGACTGTAGGTGGAGGATCCGGACGGGCTAAATATCGGGTCGGATTGTTGATAACAGTCCGTACAGGGTTCACATTGAATCCAATTAACATCACTTCCGGTATCGAGAACCATGTAGAACTGTTTAGCCGGGTTACCGACTCCGACCCTGGAAAAATATTCTCCACTACCTTGGCTTGTTCCGGAAATAATCGGGGTGGAAAGCTCCTCTGCTTGGATCTCTGTAGGAAGCGGCTGAAGTTCAGATTTCCGGACTCCATTGAGGGCGAGTAAGACTTTGGTAGTTATCGAGTCGACTCGGGCAGAATCCCGGTCGAGTCGGGATAGGACAAGGGCTTTGTAGTCGGTATGGCGGGTTTTGTGTAAAGAGCCCCGAGAGTGAAGTGGAACAGAAAAAACAGAAGAAGAAGAGGAAGAGTTGAAGAAAAGGGCTTGGTTTTGGAGTTGAGCGAAAGGGTTCAAAGACTGAGGATCGAAGGCAAGAATATGTTGAGCTTGTTTAAGAGACGAAGAAACATCTAGAGTTGTGGTCGCTGTTTGCGGAGAGAGACGACCGACACTGGAAGTAAACAGGAAAGAAAAGAAGGAGGAAATGGTGAAGACGAGGAGAAGATCTGAAGAAGTAGAAGAAGAAGCCATTTTCGTTTCTGTTTTTTTGTTTGTGTAGTGAAAAAGTTCCGCAGCGTAGAGATGGGTTTTATTTTCGTTGGGAGACAGTTCACGTCTGGCTTGTTGGTATACTTTAGAAGCAATCAGCTGAGGGGGGAGAACTTTGAACTTAACTTTGCTTTCCTCTTCCTCTGCCCTTTCTTCGTCAACCAAGAACAAAAGAAGTACAAAGGGACCGACGTGGTCATTTAGCTTAAGCCTTAAGGCCAATTTGGGATTTTACTATTCATTGCCTCACTATTACTTGAAAATTCGTACTTAAAGCATATTTTTTCATGATTAAGGCGGTTCTGTCTTGTTCAATATATTTAACTTGTATTTGATTAGATATGAGTTAAAATTTATGTATTTTAAATAAATTTTGTTTGAATTATTATTTAAATAATAAAAATTTATTTTTATTTAAATTTAATATTATTTTAAATAATGATGTAAGTTTTTATATTAATTCAAATTAAAGTTTCAACCTGAGATTAATCAAAAAATTAAAAAATTTTAAGCTGTAGCTTAATTCATAAATAGTATTTGATTAGATATGAGTTAAAATTTATGTATTTTAAATAAATTTTGTTTGAATTATTATTTAAATAATAAAAAT
>JBBYHO010000022.1:4093619-4130229 GCA_038382025.1 Adansonia gregorii | reverse complement strand
AATAATGATGTAAGTTTTTATATTAATTCAAATTAAAGTTTCAACCTGAGATTAATCAAAAAATTAAAAAATTTTAACCTGTAGCTTAATCCAGAAACATTTTCTATGGACAACAATATGCACTAAACTAAAAAGTATGAAGATTTTTTTTACAAAAAAATTGTAGTTTAAAAAAAAAAATTTCAAATACAAAGATTTGAAATTAATACATGTCATCTTTAAAAAGTGAAGGTATACATTAACTGAATCAAATTTTAATTTAAATTTAAGGGTTTATGGTAATTAGTATTTGTTTTCTTTTTTTCTTCTTTGAAATCTCAAAATCTTAGTCGTTAACTACTTTAGGTTCTTCTCTTTTTTCTTTTGGGCAGTTCTTCCAATGATATTAATACATGAAGAATTAGATTTAAGAATGGTTGACATCTTCTTTATTATTTTTTATCTATTATTATCTAATACAATTTTAATTATTATTACTAAATTTTATTATTATTTAATTTTGATAATTTATAAATAAATTTAATAAATATAAATAATATCAATAAATATATTAAAAAATAGATAAAAAAAAAAAGATAAAGCTCAACTCATTCAAGAATTAGCATTTAAAATGGATGCTACACCTGAAGTCCTTTTTAACGAATTTAAAAACAACCATAGTTTTATCTACTCTATGTTTTAATAAAGAGAGGAGTTGAAAAAGCGGGTTTGAACTATAAAGGGATGGGGACAAAGTTTATTGACGTCGTTTAAAGGTGTTCATCGTACATGGGTCACAGATTGAATTATCAAGTTCCGCAGTCTAGACCTAATTAGAGCTATCGAATTGGACCGTCAACATAATCATTTAAGTTTAAGCTCGGTTCAATTTAATAATATATTTTAAAATATATTAAAAATTATTAAATTATTTTTTTTTAATAATAAGTTGAGCTAAAATGGACAGATGGGATTTGATTGGACCAGGCTCAGACACCCAAGCTTGTAATCAAAGACGATACAAACGGGGCAGAGTAGGGGCGTGGGCTCTTTGCCTAACAAAAAATTTTGGGACTCCAACGTGCAGAATTTGAGGCTCAATGTAAAGGCTCTTCAATTGCAACCATATCTATAATTTTAAATATGATATTATTATATGATATAAAAAATAAATATATAAATATATTAAAAATATATATTATATAAATTATTTAATATATTAAAATTTATATAAATATATAATATTTTAACACGATTATAAATATATAAATTATTATGTCTAAACTTAAAGACTAATAAGATAAAAAAATAAAGTGTGATTGTGAGATTAGTTATTATAATAATATTTAAAATCAGTGATGGATATAGTATTTGGATGTAGAAGTAGCGTGTCGTGAGATAAATTGTAATAAAAAAAAATAATAATTAAAGATATTATATTAAAATATATATTTAAATCAGAATAAATTATTTGATTGGTACAAATTAATAAATAATTAAAAATATATTTATGTCAATAGTTTTGTTAATAGGTAATTTGAAAATTATCAAAAATATAATAATATAGCAAACAATATTTTTTATTATTTATGTAATTACTTATTTTTATTAATTATTATTAATTATATAATAATAACTTAATATTTATTGTATTAAATTAAAAAATTATTTCACATGTTTGAATAAAAAATCATAATGAAAATGACTAAAAAAAAGTTCAGTGGTAGGGGGAAAATATATATTAATTTATTATATTTCATAAAAGTTTTAAAAAAAAAGTATAAAATTGAAGAATGTCTTTGCTGCCATGTAAGCAATTTTTTAATTACATGGCAGCTGATATGATTTAAATTAAAATTAAATTTTTTTTTTACAAAGTTGAAATAATTTAATTTCTTTTCAGAAAAAAAAAACACATTTTTCAGCAATATAATATATTATATTACGACAAATCTCGGTTGTCATGCCGGCATTCTCATTTGGATAATACAATGTATGTTTTGTAACGCCTCGTTGTAAAAGCAGTAGTACTGTTGTTTTATGAACGTAACATCGACCGGCACAAAATTAATTTTCACATTGTTGTTTTTTATTAAGGATGACAGTGTGTCATTCAATAGATAATTACTATCAGAAAACCACTTAATATTTACAATGTCTTAATCATAATTCTGATTTTATTATTATTAATGGCATTTTCAGACGGCCGTGTATATATATATATATATTGGGGTTTTATTTAATCCTAAAGTTCATAATTACTATACTTAATTTGTTCCCATGATAAGACTACCGTTAATTAATTTTGCTAGTTTAACTTGATAAGGTTGGTGTGTCAAATTGTCTATATATATATATATATATATAATTAAATTATATGATTTATATTTATTTAATTCGATCACCATATTTAATGTTCTATTAATATAAATAATGTAAGCTGAGTTTTTAAATATATTAAAAATATATAATTTTTTAATTTTTTAAAAAATATAATTATTTATTCAATGTAAAAAAATTTTAATTATTAAATATATATTAAAAATAATATTTTTAATTAATATAATATAAAATATTAGATTAATTTAAAATTAATTTAAAATTTTAAACTTAAGATGAGTAGTTATATCCAACTACATATACACCAGCCCCTTGAAACACCCATAAAAAAAACCAGAATAAGCAGAAAAGAAGCAGGTCCTAAATCACTTTTCGTTTTATAAGTCCAGAGAAAATAAGTTCAAAGGTATTGCATTAATAGATAAATGGGCCAAATCGAAACGGGTACTTCTAATTGGGAACCTCATCGAGTACAAGCAGAATATGAGCCAAACTCCCAAGCAATTATACTGCTTCATGAGCATACCCATGAAAGTACTATTACGCCAATGCAAAATGAAGTATTGGTTGCAGCAACGAATCAACTGGACTCAAGCGCTAATGAAGTGCTACCTCCTCCGCAGATTGCTCAGCAGCAGCAGCATCAGCTACAACTACAACGCCACCAACTACAATCTAATCAGGCACTTGGGGTTCCATCGCCTGCTGCTGCTCCAGTCATGGCGGCTCAGTTTCCTCCCCAAAGCTCACAAAATACTGGAGTAGTTTACACGACTGGACTGAACCAGCAGCATGTGGAATATTACCCAACACAGAGCCGGCAAACGATTCCGATGCAGGCTGTGCCGTTCTCGCCCCGAGGCCTGCAAGTGCAAACCCATGTGATGATGCACTCGACTGAGCCGAACCGGCATGCTATCTACCAACAACAACAGCAACAAGGACCATATCCACAAGCAATATATCAGCAACCTCCGCCGCCGTTGCCGCCAAATTATCCTCAAAATATAGCCCAGCCTTTCGGTTGCAGCAGTTACGCATCACATTCGCAATCCTTTCATGAAGCTACTTACCAGGTTCCTACACAGTTGATAGTTCCACAACCTGCAGAGGGCTGGAAAACTGGCCTTTTTGATTGCATGGATGACCCAATGAATGGTAAATTTTTTTCACTGAATCCTTGCTGATTAATCTCCTTCCATTTTCTACTTCGCATTCAAAAACACCTAACAAACACACTTTCGCATGCGGATCGATTGCTCATAAATCACTTTTCGCAAAGAAAAAATCGGTGCCTTTTGAGCATATATTTCTAACGTTTATCAAACGCTTGAATAAAAAAAAAAAGCTAAAACTTATTTTAACATATATTTCAACATGTTGAATAACTCATTCAAAACCCTAACTTCGTGCATTTGCTTGCAGCTCTCGTGACACTTTGCTTCCCATGCGTGACATTCGGCCAGGTCGCAGAGATTGTGGACGAGGGCCGTACCTGTAAGTGATAAAACCTTTCTCAAAGTTTTCACCTTTTTTTAACAACAAAATTAAAAACTTGGGTTCTGCTGAGTTGAGGTTTAATTAACGACAAAATGAAACGCAATTTTTAACTTCAAAGACTGTGATAACAACGATGCTAAACGGGTCTTAGTCACGTGTCTTCTTCCAAATTGAAGATTTGATCAATTCAAATTTATTCTCTCCAAATCCAAGCCAGTTACAAATTAGAAATTTACATATAGATTGGATGATTTTAATGTTGTCCCACTTTTAACGGTAGCTGATGATCATGGTTATGTGTCAGCTTGTGCAACTGGTGGATTGCTTTACGGTTTGATTGCATTCTTTGTTGGGGTTCCCTGCATACTGTCGTGCACATACCGCACCAAACTTAGGAACAATTTTGGCATAGTTGAGTCTCCAGCACCGGATTGGGTTACGCACTGTATTTTTGACTGCTGCGCTCTTTGTCAAGAATATCGAGAACTTCAACAGCGAGGCTGGGATCCATCCATAGGTAAGAATCGTAAACATAAATCTAATAAAATTCAAACCCAGATTTAGCATGATATATCGCATAATTTCAACTTTTTAAAAGCCAGATATTTGAATTTCGATCATAAAGACTATTTTCGATTACATCACATTCATCGTAGATGGTAGATATAATTAATACAAATAGATATCAATATAATCATAAAATTACAAAACAACAATCGTAACATCACATTACAATTACCATTGAAATCCTTGATTAAATGATATTTTACGAAATTAATGAATTTCTTTGTTGACTACTGTTATAAACTGTTTCTTATTGTGTCTTCCATATATACATGCGTAGGATGGCATGCAAACCTAGCAAAGAGACACAGCTTGCAGCAGCAACAAAGCGTTGTCATGATGCCTCCCCTCAACCAAACAATGACCGGTTGATAAATATTACCAAATGTTTCAATATTTTGTTATTCAATTGTTTTTATTTTTTTTATGAGGTTCGGTTGTTAAATTCTTCTAATTAATTAAGAGTGTTAAGGATGCCCAAAATCTGAATTTCTCTCACTAAACTTCCTCGTATGTAATATTTTTAATCTAATTTCCAATTCATTCCACCAAATAATAATTTCTTTTAAGTGTTACTTACAACAATGTTTGCAATTACTGCAACTTCTTTTAAATTATATCAAAAAGTTGAAAGTTTTTGTGTTCAATCCTATTGATTCAATTTAAAGATCTTGATCTTGATATGAAACAGTTTTTAATATTAAATATATTATCTTTATATAAAATATAATAAATAAAAATATGTATTTGATTTAATAGTATAATTTTTAATATATAATTAAATAGTTAAAATTTTAATTTCCATCAGTTACGAAGAATTTTTTGAATAACATATAAAATTTTGAAATAAACCTAAAACTACACCGATTTATTGCTTGGTTTTAAATATCATCTATTACTTCCTAGAGGTCATTGATTTTCATGTAAACGTATTCCAACAATTGATACAATTTGGTATTTTGTGTTCTCTGAGTAATTGATTTACTTATTTAATAATTAAAAGGTTGTTATACACTCAAAAATAACAAACAGTTGAAAGCAATAGATATTTTTTGGATGCCAAAAAAATAGGAGCAACTGGAATATATATACGTGATCAAAGGTTACGCGGTCCAGCTTTGATTTTAGTATTGATTTTTGTGATCTAAATTGGTTCGATTTAGTTCGGATCATTATTCAAAAATTAAAATAATATTTTTATTTAAATTTAATTATAAAAATATTTTAATATATTCAAACAGTGAATTCGGATTGTTGGATTAGATTGGATCAGACCAAATTCAAACCTAAGTTTGAATTTTAAAATTTTTTAATAGCAGCTCAAGCCATAGCTAGGTATATATATTAGGGCACTTCTTTGTAATGTTAGAGGAATTATTTTAACGCACATGTGATGAGAAACGGGGAAAAAAAATTAAGGCAAAGTATTTTAATTAATAAGTAAAAAAGATACAGAGTAAAAAATTAAAAAAAATCATGAAGAAAAACCAAGTGACAATATTTTAATTCAAATCCTTTAGTTATTAAAAAAAACATATGTTTAGTTATCATAAAAATAATATGTTTACTTATTCACAATCCTATTTGTGAATATAACTTTAAAATATGCAATGTGGAAAAAAAATTCATAATCGAAAATTATTTCCCTACAACAGATATGAATTTATATTTGATGTTTTCGCAGTTCATTGTTAGTGAATTAATGATATTATTTCATAGAAAATAAAATTATTTATATTTATTTTAATTATGAAGTGACCTCAATTAATTAATTCATTAACCATGTATATATTTACACTTTATCAGCGCATTAGATATAAATTCATATATAATTAAATTAAGAAGTTATCTAATTATTACAAAAAGTAAAAAATTGTTGATACCTATTTTTTAAAATATAATAAAAACAAAAAAAATACAGCATATGGTAATTTCGTAATCTTATTTTTTAAATTAAATAAAATTAAAAAATTCATTGTAAGTATATAAAAAGTAAACTCATATAATGTATATAAAATTACAGAGAAAAATAAATTACATAAAATCTAAAGGTTTAATAGATTTTAATATACTTCTTAAAGCGAAATAAAAGGCAAGCCTACCCAAAGTGAAATTATTTCCTTTAATATAACTCTCTTCATATTTGCAATACCCTCTTTCAAAACCTTACAAAAGAAACCCTTCTTCCCAGAATAAGAAGGAAAAAAAAAAAAGTAATTCAACATTAATCAATGTGCAGCTTATTTGAAGAAGCCAATGATACTGAGAAAGAAGTGGCCAATATTTTACTAGAACTGCGTACCCTATTTATCATCAGCAACGCTGCTGCAGTTCCGGTGTGGGGCTTTAAAGGAAGAAGATCCACCAGGAAAACTACAGCTCCTCCTCGACATCGTCCTTCTTCAGCCGCTCACGGCGTCGCTTCACGGTTGGAAACTTCTTCTTCATGTAAGGGTGGTGTTGGTGAGAGTGAGAGCGATGATGAGAAGAAAGAGAATCCTTCGGAAATCAAAGCACAACCTTCGGGCATTGAACCAAGCAGTATTTCAAAAGGCAAGGTAAAAGGAATAAAATTTAACTCTCCAAGACTTGAAAATTCTCCTCAAGTTGGCGATGGTGATCAATCCAATTCCAAACAAATAATAAACAATGAGCCGCCCAGTCCTAAAGAAGATGTTTATCCTGTTGTTATGGTCACGAAGTCTAAGAAGAAGACTTCTGATAAAAGGGTAAGTCTATTTCTCATAATTTTTCAATTAGCATTATATTTTCTGGGGGCTTAATTAATTAAGAATCTATTCCAATTTTCTAGTTAATTACTTAGTAGTTGTTTTTAATATGTTCAAGCCAAACCTTCCCCATTGATATATGAGAACTAAGAATAGCTGATATGACTGATTTGGTCATTATATTTGTTCATGAACTTGAAATTTTGACTCTATTTGTTTATTCAATTACATTCTTAAATGACATGTAGTAAATTTGGGTCTGGCATTTCAGTATCTGCAGTGCTAACAAGTTTTGAGATTCAAATCTCATCTTCTACAATCCTTTAAATTATCTCTTAATTGTAACTCCTTTCACACTACGATAATTTTTTTTTTTTGTTGTTGTTGTTGGAAGGCCAAAGAGGAATGCGAAGACGGAATTGCTGAGCTAGCTGTTCTAGCTGCACAGCCAGAAGGTCATTTAGTTGGGGTAGGTCTCAATTTCCTGTTATTATATATATATATATATATATTATAATATCCTAGAGATGTTTACAGTTTTTTTAATATAAAAATTAATAAAAAATATATTTTTGATTAAAGGGATCAAGAAAAATCAAAGCGGAGCCAAGGACAAAGTTAGAAGCAAATCCCTTAGTACTTCATAAAAAAACTGCCAAGAGAAAGGTAATTTTCTGCTTCATCCATTGTCGTCCTTATTAATTTTTGCAAGTGATTTTCATTGAGTTTATCTTAAGTTTATACGTATAAGATTAAAACCAGTATCTTAAGTATGTGAATCTAAATTTCATGCTCTGATTCAATAAATTGCCGTCGTTCTAATGTAAAGCCACGAATATGCGTTAAACCCTAATCCCAGTTTTTGAGGAATTAACACAAAATTTATGATTTTACTGTTATTATTGATATTAAGAGTTATGTTTTTAGTTCATCTTTTTATTTTGTTTTAAAATGTTAGCAATAATATGGTAGTTTATGTAGGCTACAGGTTCTTAGGATTTCTTTGAATTATCACTCTAATAATTAGGATAATGCATCAAATTCCAACTCATGTTTAAATGGTTGCAATTTTAATGCTGTACTTTTAATTTGTTTTTTAAAAAATAAAAGATAACAATAATAGGAATATTTTTTGGGGGAATAAAAAATATTGATAAAATATTATTTTATCTTTTACTTTTGATTATTTTTGAATTAAAAGTAGTTAACTAAAATTCTATTCTTTCTTAGATAAATGACGTCAACTCGGATGGAAATATTACTTAAAACTCAAAATAAAATTATAACAAAAAAATAAGATCAAGGATACTAACGTGTTGTAACTTTTTTTTAAATAATATTTCAGAAAAAACTACTATTAAAAATATTTTCATTCATATAACTTTTTTTTTTAAATTATCATATCTTTATAAAATAACTTTTATTTAAAAAGAATTGCGTTTTTCATTCACATCGTGAGTGTGCCAAATCTTGTATATACAAAAAAGAAATCTAAAAATACCCATAAATATAATTTTCTTCTTCCAGTGTTTAAAGTAGGCATGTTAAACTATGAATGAAAAAATGGAGTCAACTTGTGCAGTCGCTACAAGAAATGGAAAATGAAGTGGAGTTTTGGGAGCAGAATAAACGTGCTTTTTTAGAGGTATGCTATGCTATGCATTTCTATTTATATGTCTAAATTATATTAAATATGTATATCAGTGTGTTTTATTTGTTCTTTTTTTGCATTGAAACTAAATTACTGTCACAACCGCATGCATGCATTCATGCAATGGTTATAATTAATATTTCATCCAGTCGATAGAAAAAGTAAAGGATTACTTGGAAAAGCAGAAAGCTCTGAATTTGCTGCTGAAGGCCCGCAAACTACAGGTCGTGTAATATACATATACATATATATATATATATATCATGTTCTTCATCAGCCCTCACATTTTTCTTTCTTTCTTTGCCATACATTTGATGTTATTGATATATAATATATGATGACATTAATACTAATGCTTTGTTTGTATTATTGTTTTCTCAGCTTTGTTCAATTAAAGCAAGATGTGATTCAGGCTCATAAATTTACTCTTTCTTTCTTCAAAATTTAATCCTCTTCTTCTTCTTCATGTTTTTCTCCCTTTTTCATATAGGTTTTTGTTGTTAGAGGAAGGGAGAATAAAACCCCACTCTAAAACCCTAAATGATAATGTAGTTGTTGTTGTGTACGAATAGAGTCCTCGACGGATTAAAAGAGTGTAAAATTAGAATTTTTATTTTATTTTATTTTATTTTTACTTGGATATTCAAATATTCTGCATGTAAGAGTACTCTTCTTCAATGAAAATTCTTGGAATTAATCATATAAAAATAAATTTCACTTTATAATTTGTAGATGTTGGACTATTATGCTAACTAATAGCTAGCTAGAGACACTAGAGCAGCTCATCTTTTTAAAAACAATATAAATTTTCATGGTAAGGATTTAGGGTGTATTTGATATGAATATATAAAAACTTGGTTAATTAAAGATAGATAAGTTCGAAGAATAAATTGGCTTAATACTATTTCCATTTTTTTATAAGCAAATACAATTTTATTCTTGTTGTATGCACAATTACAAAATGTTCCTATCATATGAAAAAAAAAAAAAAAGGAATTAGGATCTAACCCATTTCTTTATATTACTTTTCAATGCATATATTTATCATTATTATTGGATCGTGTAGGATCCATTTATTAATTGTGAAAGTTATAGTTATGAATAGTGATTGAAAAATAATGAACTAAAAGTAAAAGAGGAGATTTAGATCCATAATAGAGATTGTAACAGAGTAGATCAGAGACAAATTTTGTCATCTGTTCTTGCTGTATCTCCCTCGTCTTATTTCATCCTGAATGTTAAAATATAAATACCATCTGTCTTTATGAATGTTTGTTGCATTTATAATTATTATATTTCATCCCTTTGCACTGTATTTTTATTATTTTTTATTTTTAAAAAATATTATTATTATTATTTAATTATAAACACCGTATTTTTTACAACTAATTATTGGTAAAATATTTATTAACTCTTCAAGCAAGTATTTTTTAAAAGTATAGCATCAATCATACCGATCAATACCAACCCATATAAGATGATAAAATATTATAATTTTTTTAAAATTTTTTCACCCATTTAATTCTTTTAATAAAATTTTATTGCTTTTTTCCTATAAGCAATTTTATTCCATAATTTTATTTAAGAAAAAAATGTTTATTAAATTAAACTATTAAACCTAATTTCTAATAATTTATTATACTTTTATTATATTTTATATTGATTTTATTTATTTGATATTTAAATTTTTTAAATATTTATAATTTTAAAATTTTATATTTAAATATAAACACAAATGTACGTAATAGAGATGTTTATATTCATATAAAATATAAATTTTGTTAGAGAACATATAAATGAGGTATATATTAAAAAATATTTAAAAATTCTAATAAATCTGAAACAATGTATTGAAATATATCGATATCAATGTACATCAATATTAAAACAAAAATAATGCTACTACTTGCCTCTAACCCCACTTAATTAATTAGAACGAGGATAAGAAACTTTGCTCGATAATTGGACATGGCCTCATATATATATATATATATATATATAACTTTATCCTTTTTACGTTAAATACGTTGACTATGAACAATTGTGAGACCTTCAAATAAATAGAGTTATTTATATATATATATATATCGATAAGAAAGTAAATATATATATATATATATATGTAACAAAGTAATTTTCCAATCAATTACACATTACAACATCTTTCTCTTACAAAACATTCAATCAAGCAAAGCAAAGCAACCAAAAATACAAAACTTGGGAGAAGCTTAGATGTTGATTGTGGCTTCCCATAGCCGAAGAAGTCCGTTGCGACCGCCACTGCATATCCTTTTCCTTTCCAGGTCTGAAACCACACATCTTACCTGGGTACACCAACACAACACACCCCCATTTAACTAACAATAAAAACAAACCACCAAAACACCTACGCCATTGACTTGGCCTAATATAGCTCACTGAAAGTAGAGAGAATGAAAACTTCTGGCTGAACAAGACTATCAGGCAACATTAGAAAGCGTACATGTGAAACAAATACAATTTTTAAGACCCCGGCAGCATTTCATGCCATGACTGACATTTATTACTGACAATGGGAGCGTATCATCTAAAATAATTACAATATAAATGTCCAATCACAATGTGAATTATCTAGGGTACACCAAAATATTAAGTGGATCTGACACTAATATTCTTTTGTGTATTGCAAGTGACAATATAAATTAATTATAATGTTATAAATAATAAAGAAAGTGCATGAGAAAAAGTGAAAACCAAGTCCTACACAAGCATAAGGGGGAAAAAAAGAATACCACAGCATTGGTCTTTTGCGGGGTCCGATAAAGTTGCCACCCAGACATTTTTGATCCAGTGTTAGCGAAGCTACCAAGTCTCTCTTGAGGCCTTTGGAAGAGAGACATAGAATTGTCAGCTGCTCCAACTCCTAACCAGTGCTCACCGGCATTTATAGATAAGATAGCAGCAGTATGAATGGTAACATTCTTCACGCATTTTATGCCCCCTGCGTGTGTAACAAAATATAATCAGAAGATATCTATTGAAAGATTATCATCAAAATGCACAATGAAGATTCAACATAGTATTAGATTAAATCTTCAGTAATTACTTTAAACCAGGATAGATAAAAGCAAACCTAAAAGAAAGATTAATGGTCGGAATTCAATACTGCACTTACCCTCCTCAGCTTCCCAAAATCGAAGTAGCCCATCCGTTGAACCTGCGAGGATAGTTTTCAAAGTATTACTACTATATTCTATTTTTTTACAGCCCTAGACATAAAATCGTTGCTAAAATTCATTAAAATTTTTAAAATGCACTAGAACATTTAAATGTTAACAATAAAATAAAAAGACTCAGGGCCAACCAGTTATTATTCCTTTGTCTGGTGCTGAATACTCAACACAAAGCAGTGGGCCAGCATGACAGGCGAGAACAGCATCACATGTTCCCCGGGAAACAGACCAAACTCTAGCAGTCCAATCATCACCACCCGTAATCACAGTGTCTCCAACCATTCTAATAGACCTGCATAACCAATACATTAACACGCTGTTCCTTCCAAGGCTCACACACGCACACAAATTAACCAAAAATTTGAAATTTGAAATATTAATCATTTTCTTTGCTAACCGTATCCATTTTGTATGCCCTAGAAGCTTGTGCATCTGCCTACCAGCGCGGATGTCCCAGATATTCGCTACCCTGACAAATGCAAAGCATCTACCAGTTTAATTTCAAGGTGACAAGCCGCAAATCTCATTTTATCATCTACCGGTGAATTACAAGCGTTTTTATACATACGCATCTCTGCCAGCAGCAGCCAAGATCCCGGTGGAGTCATCATACTCCATGCATAAAACTGCACTAGAACAGCGACCAACTGTTGCCACACAGGTATCAGTTCGAACATCCCACATCTTAACAGTTCCATCATGAGCAGCTGTTAGGACACGTTCACCAGACAGCATCCGCACACAGCTGACCTACAATAACATGAAAACAGGAAGCAATTCAATCATCTAATTCATGCGCATTCAAGAAAAGGGCAAATACTGAGTGTTTCTCTTTTAGTACATCATTAAAGAAAAAGAATTTAGAATTAGGAATCGCAAAATGTAATTCATAAAAATAAGAAAACAAGAAGCTTCCAAAGAGGCAGATGGGACAGCAACTGAGGAGTAAAATGTTCACCAGCACTTCTTTTTACACAAAGTAGTGCTATAGATTTGTCCATCGCCGTGAGAAAGCCAATGAATAGGCTAAGCAGCTTGCTTATCCATGAGAAAAAAGACATCTCTAAGGGACAAACTAGTATCATATTTAGTTGATAATAATTTAGAACATGATTAATAATCCTAAAAGCACAATAAAGAATTCTGAAAACAGTAACAAAAACTTAAGGCTGTAGAGAAATTTCTTTTGAGCTCAATAATAGATTTTTCCTGAAATGCCTATATACATAATTAGATATGCATGACTATGCTTGCATGCAGGTTTTCATATTCCTAACTTTACTGAGAATTGATAAAACTATGTAGATATCTGATTGTGGCTACTATCGTATTAGATCTTCATGGAGAAATATAAATTTTTTTTTAGGTAATTACACTTCTCAAGAGTAAAGTTGATCCAGAACAAGTAGCTATGTCGCTTTACTGGCACTGCTTCACCAAACGCCATTCCACTAGAAACATCTTGGTCAAAACAGCTAGAGTTCAGAACAGCCTGCATTTAGAACAGCTTTTGTTCGAAACAACTTGTGTTTAGAACAGCGGTTGTGCATAATAGCTGTTGCTTAATATAGCTACTGTTTAGAATAACTGTTGTTCAGAACAACCTGCGCTCAGAGCAGCTAGTGTTCAAAATAGCTTCCTCATGGAACAAAACTCCCATGGAAAAGACACCTCTACCGAGAAATATTCTACAAAAGACGTTCCATCTAATACTACTTCACCAAAGTCCAAGAAGAGGAAATAAACCCCAAAATATGGCAAGGTTTCACTATTGAGATGTTCTGTAGAGTTTGCCTTGGTGGATCAGACATGGAGGTAGTTAAGAGTTTTTCCCTTAACTTTTCCCTGAAACATGAGTGCTTCTCATTTTCTTTGAGAACAAGTGGTCAATTCTTATTCGTTACTCACCATTACCAATAACTGCCAACATAAATACTTTAGTAACTGTTAACCATCATTATACCTATTAAAAACATAATAACTCCTATGCTATAAATACAAATATGGTAACTCCTTTTCTAGGAAGCCTATAAATAGGAGTTCTCTCAACTCTCCGAGGGACTTTTAGACTTTTGGCAAACTTTCTCTCTGAGATTCTCTCTACAATCCTCTCCATTCTAATTCTCTCCTTAGCCTTACTCCACCTTACCAACCACCACTTGCCGCTGCACCTAGTGTTTCAAGGTCTGCTCTAGTCTTCCTCTCTACCATCTCCCAACAACATTCCGTTAACCTGTTTACAATGTTTCCTCTCTGTATCAAAGAACCCTCTAAAAATTACAGATTTCGTTTTAAAGAAAAAAATTGGTAAAAGACCAGAGTGACAAGGAAAGGCCTTGTGCTTGAATCTTGTAGAGTATTTTTTTTTTTTTTCCGTTTTTCACTTTCCTTTCAATGCTACCTCAATATCTTCCTCCCCCAACCAACCCTGCCCCCCCACTCCCCCTTCCCTTTTTAATTTTTACATGGAATACTTTTGAATCCAGCATTGTAAAAGAAACATTCAATGATGATTAATGTTGCATAAATTGGTCAATTTCAACAACAGCAATCATTACTAAAGCAGCAATTATAAATCCACTTTATCATGAAAAATACCATTTCTTTCTAAACACAATATACTCTTTTATACAACATTCTTGGATATCAAAGCAAATCCTTGAATGACTCAAAACCTGCTGTCTTGATACTACCATCGAAGTAAAAAGTCTGGATTTACTATATTATGACTAAAATAATGCTGATGATTGGCATTATTCTATATATATGCAAATATATCTTCAATAAGCCAACTGGTGCAGTAAAATCTGTATTCACCATTTACACATTCCATAATAAAGGGGCCACTCCAGATTTAAACCCAGTTTGCAATAAAGAATGTTATGAACAAGCAAACCTGCGCATCGTGACCCTTTAACTCCTCCAGCAACTGCGTTGTTTGCTTGTCCCATACAATAACGGACTGATCATCAGAACCAGATACAATTTTTCCTCTGTCAGAATTAATGGCACGGATGGTTCTGCATAGCAAAAGTTAGAGGGAAATATTAAACCATCGATAAGCAAGAATAAAAATTTAACACAAGAAACATTTTAATGAGAAGCACATCCAATAAAAGGGCTTAAATATCACATAACAGAAACCTCGTATGTCCTTTCAAAGTTGCACGAAGTTCAGAACCGCGAAGACTAGGATCCCAAATCTTAACCTGGACGATTCACACATCCAATGAAACTCCATGAAATAAATCAATGAACAAAAAAATTTAACACATCTCGAATTAAATGTTTCAGTGCTATTGAACTGAACAATAATGATCAATCATAATATATGCACCAACAAATGAATCAAGATTTCATAGAGGACAATGAAGAAACACATAGGCCTTATTCCATAACACAAGTAACACTGGTAATTTATTGAATACAATTTTATATAACATAAGCATATCTGTACTAGACATATTATATGTCATAATCACACTTTAAAAGTGAGAAAAGCTACCAGCTTGTGGATGTGAATGTAATGGAGTCAACAGACAATAAAAATAACTAAGTTACATTAGAAGGTCCAAGAACCCAAAATTTGTCTAGTGATTTTTGTACAGCTGAAAAACCAACCAATGAAACTTTACGAGACAATTAAAAGAACATATGATTGCACAGAAACAACTATAGGATCCTCTTGATCTGAACATGATCCAAAGATTGGGAAGAACAGAACAATCTAAGAGTGGAAATACTCTTTGAGAAACATATCCGATGACCAGAACAAACAATATATTAACTTCCATCATTTGAAGACTAAAGCAGCCAAAGTTTGATCCTCTTTTCTTCTTTTAGAAAATAGATGTTAGATAGACAAGATAGTCAGAAGAGCACAATAGAATCAAGCCAAAAAATTGGAGACTCCCCACCCTGCTGCTCTAGAAATTCAGTCATTTACAAGCAAAAACAAGATCAATAATTTTGAACAGGCAACGTAGCACCTTAATTACATGCTTAAAAAAAAATTAACCAGATATGGTAACTCACCGAACAGTCAGTGCTTCCACTAATAAAGAAACCTGCATCTTCACGATCACCCACCAGATCCCACACCTCTCTTCTTGTTACACAATGCAAAGCAGTAACAGCCCCACCATGACCCCTCAATATGCGAACATTTGTTTGTGTTTTCTTCTGCCCAGCAGCAGACAAATCTTGCTTGCGTGCATTCCCATTCTCTGGTGCAGTTAAAAGACAATGAGCCATGAAAACATGGGGTCAATGACCTAAATATAAAACACTCTGGGCATCTAATGCTAACAAAAGATATACCTAAAGCACCACTATCAGAAGTCCATTTACGAACACGAGCAAATGAGTTTGCTCTTGAGGATGTATCCCTGCTGAACATGCTCTGTACCCAGCTCCTTCCAACACCAGAAGCCTCTACAGGTTGTTGATTCTCATCTGCAGCATCCTTTGGACGTGGGGATGACAATCCAGGAGGCAACAGTGACTGTGGCTTCACAGATGATACGCCCCAGTAATTGATACGAAGTTGCTGGATGTGTGACAAAAGTCCTCTGAGTTTTATCTGAAACATATCGGGGCACCATCAATTCAGCAATCACATTTATGCATCCAAAGCAAAAGTTGAGCGGCCAAATATGGCCACGAATATGGAACAGATGATTACTAGTCCTAAGCTTCAGCTCCAACATAAATAAAGTACTTCATACCAGAGAGAGAGAGAGAGAGAGAGAGATTAACAAAAAGGGGGAGAATGACTTGGAGGGAATATTCCATTTAAAACTGAATTCCCAACATATGTCAGAGTAGATTAATTATTCTTCATACTGGGGAAGAATGTTCCCACTATGAATTCCTAACCCATTAATAGAGTACAAATAAGGATTATTGTTGTTCCAACATATCCATTGGCTTGCAACCTTAATAGGACGGTATTCAATAATACTTCAAGAACATTATCTTCCAAAAACAGGTCTACTACTTCCTAATCACATGAACAAACCACCCAACAAATGAAGGAGAACAAGTTCATTTCCATTACCACAAACCAATTTAGATATGCTGAAATTTACCCTTCAAGAAAGATTATTTTTGAATTGGATGAACAGAGATGCTCACTCCGTGGCTACCAAGTGACTAGGTTTCACCAAATGTACATGTACAAAAGATGACCAGCACTTGAAAGAAATGGTACCTAACTATCACAATTCATAAGGCACTCGAACTATTTTTCTTGATGAATATATACTGATTTAACTGACACAACATTAATTAAAGGTCATAATGTGTTCTTCACCAAATTAAATTGTAGTGAATGTATAATTACATGGAAATTAACTTCAATTACTAGTGTGTCTGTTTGTATGAAAGCAAATGTACCATAAGGCGATTTCTCACCTTCATATACTAAGACTAGCACAATTATGGACTACAGAAATGACAAAGGAAGATTGCATTTGAGCAAAAGTACTGACTTGTAGCTCATGCAAAAGGGTACTTCTGCACAATAAGTTGAAACTTTAAAAGCAAAACTTGAAGAGAGACAATTAATGACAATAAAGGTCCAAATACTGACATTGTTGCAACATCAAAATATACCATCAACAGAAAATTAAGGTGCTAGATAGAAATCAAAATTAAATTCAAGAATTAACCCAAAAAAATGAACACCATGTTCAAGGCATGAGGAATGAAACTGACAACGAACTCGATGGGACTAAAGGAGTTACAGGGCAAGGCTGCATGAAGGAGAGAGGTTTAGAGACGTCCATATTCAATATCACTTTCTTCTATGACAATGCAGTGTCTGATCTAGGAGCTGTCACCAGATTAATGGAGCCATTTCAAATAGAATAGAGGGAAGCCAAAATACCTGACGCTAGATGTGGGTGACGAGAAGAAAGAGGGCGAACCATGGATTTAGAGGAAAAGGCCAAACAAGGCAAAAGAAAGAAAGACAAGTGAATGAGAGAGGAAAACAATGTCAAAATTTGCTGTGAACATCTCTGATGAGAAAAAAAAAAAGGAGTATGGTACACAGAGGGTGATGAATATTTAAGAAACCCTGGAGAAAGAATGAAGATGAAGGGAAAAAAAAACAAAAAAAAAAACTGAAGCCAATGATTTAAAAATAAAAAATAAAAGTTAAAATGCTGGAATTATGTCTCATATCAAAAACCCCAGGCTAACTTACATAGTTTTAATTGTTCTCAACTTCATGGCTCAAAATATCAGCCTTGGCTTAGAAAAAAGTTCAATCTTTTTAAACAATACACAAAAATTCCAAACCAGATAAATTCTTTTGTCAAGGAATTTTTAAATCCATATCTGTTATTTGAATGGTGATATGTGACATGAGAAATAGTAGAAACTTAAAACAGAAAGGATTATTGGATCAAGTAATACATCAAAAATAATCAAATGCAGCAGCAGAGATAACCCCAATGCATTTATATGTTTGTTGAAGTTATAGAAGAAAAGAAGACCAAGACACTACTTTCAACTATGTACTTTGTTGTCAATCAAAAAAACACAAAACAGAATAGAAGATGTACTTACGAGCAACTTATATCCAATATTGTTTCTCTCTGCTATTGTTTCAATCATGTACCAGGCATCATTATCAGGAAGTCCCAGGCCCGCCTTCAAGATAACATGAAATATCATTAATGCTTACAGGTTTGGGGGAAAAAAATGCCAGAAGAGGATTATATATTATAAAACAAACTACCATGTGCGACGCCAGTACAATTAGCTGCGCTGTCACCAAAGTTGCATAATTTGCAGATCTGAAAGAAAAAAAAAGACAGATAAGCATTTGTTTCCACTTTTCAGTACTCTTAAGCCACCCCCACCCGTTTTTAATACTTCATTGTTAATTGAGAAAACTAATACAGATTCCCCCAATAACTGGGTTTACAAATTCACTTGAGAAACAGGGAGTTCAATGAAACGGAATAAAAAAGCAAAGGACAATTGATTTGCTATAATTTTGCGTCTAGGAAGGATAAAGAAAAGAGAGAATGAATACAACCCAAAAATTCAACCTCATGAGTAATAGAACTTGCATGAAATTCAGAACCAAACAAGCAGATACAAAATATTTTTACTAGTCATTCTCATAGAAGTATGTCACACTAAGTTCCGTCATCATCTTTCAAAGAATTACCCAGATACTTTTAACCAAATAATTTATTTCAGTAATCTTTGTCAATGAGATATGTCATGCACTGTTTCTCTTCATTTCTTAAGAGTTTTCACCTCTTCTTATTGAAGGACAAGGATTATTCCAACACATTTGTTCTAGATCCACAGACCACCCCGTAGTGCAACCAAGGGCATAAATCAGAAATAGATAGCACGGATAAACACCATCTTTTTTCCTTTTTTTTTTTGGGTGGATAATTCAGAAAAATACCATCCTTCCAAGATCAGATGTAGGAAAAACAGCTGTTAAGCAAATAGAGATCAAGAACAAAGCCCAAAGGGATAGTCTACCTGCTCATTCTTAACGATTCCGTTCAATAAAAATTAAAGTATTTTGATTGTATCAATAAGAGTACTTTACCCAGCATTACCAAATGAGATTAAATCCTAACCGAAGGACATGAGATTCTGTTTGAGTGCAAGAGAAAGATCTCCTCAACCTTGGACATAGATCCTTCTGATGTAGGAAAAATGAAACTAGAAAATAGACTCAACAGAGAGCAACAGAGACCAAATAAACATCAAAACATGGCTTGTCTCTTCTAATAATGAAGCTCAAAAGCTAACAGTGAAAACCTATCGAAACACAATCTTAAAATTTAAAAAAAAAACACTAAAGTAAAAACTTTTTTCTTTTGTGAAAGTCAAAGGGGGAAAAACAGTAAAGGATGGAGAAAACATTAAAAAGTCAAGTGATAGCATGCAACTTTTTGAGACAAAAAACTATTAGCATATAGCTTTTAACGAGCTTGGATGGTTTAGATCAAATTAGATTGCAAGGGATTAACGATTAATTGTAGGTCTACGGAAACCCTATCCAAAATAGTCCCTTAATGTCAGGTCAGCAGCTGTCCTATCATATTTTTTAAATGTATGTAACAGAATTAAACCCAAGTTTGCAGCAGCTCATCCCTGAACCCGAACTAACTTCTACCATGTTGACTTCTCCTAACATTATGAATACTCCATACTTGCTGTGAAAATCAACCAATATGATAGATCTTATGTGATGAAATTTATATCAGGGAAAACCAGGAAGGTAAGTAGAGTAGCAAAAATTCGGGGTAGAGACATGGATTTGGTAAAATGCACCCCCAATAGGTTTAACAAATATTAGGGTAGGCAGATTCATCCAGCCATAGGTCGACAATGAGCACAGATTCAGCATGCTTAAACCAACAACAAAAAACTGGCATTGATAGCTACTAGTTTGACTATCTCAGATCAAGTAGTAATTACTAATTATAGATCTCATATATTGTCAAGCTAGCTGAAAAAACCATTGAATGGAACAGCACATAAAACAAGTTGCACTCCAACTGCAAAGTTAAAAGAACTAAAGACACTCAGTAAAAGCCCACAACAACAATTGCAATGCGAAAATCATTCCACTATGCTTTCTGCCAAAACACCTCATCCTAAAGCACACCCACTTCCATAAGCAGTCAAAGTTCAAAACAGATTATTACTATATAAATAAATAATAGAATCAAAATTATAGAAGATAACTATACAGGCACATAATAATCAACTAAAAAATAATATTTCAGAAATTAAATTTTAAAAATATTAAATTTATTAGCTTACTTGTTGGAAGACTGCTCCATAAGATAGTCAAAATATCCTTCCCAAAACCTGAAAGAACATAGCATTAACCAGAGTTCTCTAAGGCAATTTAGTGAAGAAACAATAATTTAAATTTTGGAAGAAAAAAAATAACACCTCTAAAAGTAAATCTTGCATAAAGCATAACTGGTTTAACTTTCAATTTATAGAAAGGTCCTATCGGATAAAGAAAAAATGACCGTGAAACTTAAGCCAAGATTGTAGTACCCGGTAATACATACCGTAACTCCTCCCATATAGAAAGAGAAATAAGATGACGCTGGACATAGTCTGGAACATTATTAGCATCTTTCTTATACATCTCAGCAGACACTTCCAGGGCATCTCTAATAGTCGAAACATCATTTCGAGAGGTTGCCCGACTAATAGCTGTTTTGAGCTGAAATTGTGCATTAATGTATTTGGGGAAAGGAGAAAAAAGACATTAAAAAAAAAAAACATTATTACAAGATGAACATCAAACTTAAAAAAAAATGTCAGAGCAAGTAAAAGAAAACAGCTTACAGAAAGAGAGTGAAATAATCTATTTCGTTAACAAAAATATTTAAATTTTATTATATTAATGACTTGTAAATTACTCAAATTCTGAAAATCATTACCTGCTGGAAAAGAAAAAAATGTCAAAGAAAACTGGTGAAACCTGAATAACTACATCCACCATTACAAAGCCAAGAACAAAAAATTTGCATTAACGTACCAATTCTTTCACTGCTATAAACTGTTCTTCAGTCAGTTGACCATGCCATCCCTGAGCATGAAATTCAATATCAAGTTACCAATGCACTGAAACAGTTAATCAGGGTATGCTCCTAATAGCGATACATACTGAATTTATGTGCTCTCTTATACATTCAACAAAACCACTACCACC
The DNA here is from genome assembly GCA_038382025.1 of Adansonia gregorii. Taxonomy (NCBI): domain Eukaryota; kingdom Viridiplantae; phylum Streptophyta; class Magnoliopsida; order Malvales; family Malvaceae; genus Adansonia; species Adansonia gregorii. Next base: position 4,108,533 of record JBBYHO010000022.1, on the reverse strand, counting down.
AATTCCCTCTGCGTCAGACTCAATCAAAGCTGCAAAATTAGAAAAAATAATTGTTAATTTGCAAATATCTTCGAAAAAATGGAAGCAAATAAAATTTTCAACTACCATCATAAGATGTCTGCCTAAACTACCAGTTAGAGTTGAGCTGTTCCCAAAACATACCCAAGATTGTGCCATATTCAAATGATGAAAGTGGATCATCTGTTGCACCCAATTTCAGAAGACGTAGCCATAATCCCTGGTAAAAGAGGAAAAGCACAAAATTTAAACGAAAAACATGAGAAAATGACAAAAACACCACCATAACAACTTCAGTGTATCAGCTTGACTTGAAACCAAGCAAAATATCATTTTCCTCATCTCGCTAGAAGAATACAAGTTAATGAAAGAAAAAGACAATGATATTTTTTTCCCTATTCACTTCATTTAAGAACAACTACTTCTCTCCAACACATACAAAGCAAACTCTCCTGGCTGTCATAACAAAAAAGAAAAAAAAATAATCGAAGACCAGTATTGCACTTTTTCCATAAGGATAACATTGTGAAACCAACCAAAATCTTATCTCATATAACAAATAATACAAATTAATGAAAGAAAAGATAATAATTCTTCTCTTTTCATATTCATATTGTAATGACAACTGGTTTCTCTGCTAGGTATACAAGCAAAATTGAAAAGAAAAAGTTCATAATCTTCTACCTGCAACTTAACTTTTATGTCCAAAACCATGCGCTCTCTTTCCGCCTGTAAAATAATGATAGTTGAATTCATTTACAGTCAATCTAATCTTCATAAAAAAAAGAACACTACTGAAACATCAGACTGATAGCAAACAGAACTTACTGCCCTCTCCAACGAACTAACAGAAGGTGAACTGGAAAAGCAGGAATGAACTTGTTAGGAACCAGCTTAACAAGTAAGAGCAAGTACACCAAAAAACTTCACATATAATATACCTTGGAGTTTGCCTTCCAGAGTATTCAATAGCCCCATTTGCTGCTGCAAGAATCTGCTTTCTCTTCTCTTCTTGCTCTTCTGTTCTTACATTTGAAGGGAACCTGTCATAGCAATATCTGGCACCTGATCCTGAAGAAATAAGAACATGACAAATGGTTATTTATTTACAAGCTCACATGTATTTGTCAGTTTGAATAAGATTGATCTAAATGAATCAAGAACTATGACAAAGATTCACACAAGTTACCCGATACTCCGACATCTGGATCTGATATTGTTATAATCTCAGGTTCCACCAATGTGGAAGGAAGAATAGAAAGAGGATTTTGTCCTCTTCCTAAGCAATCTTGCAATTTATCAAGAAGATTATTATTGTTTTCGTCAGAACCTATACCGCTCTCCAGATAATCCAAGAAACCATGAGAATCTAGAAATTGCGCTATCTGGCCCAAAAAACAAAAAAAATAAATAAATAAATAACAGTAACAGAGATGAGCAGATTTTGAGAAAATAGAGATTCTTGATTCACAAAAAGAGTTGAAGTGTTGATGGAAGAAGTTATTTGCCCGTTTTAATTTCGGTACCAGAAATTTAGGATTTTATTTTAGAAATTCTGGCTTTTTTTATGTACAGGGATTACGGGAATTTCTGCAGATCCTGCACCTGGATTAAAATTTTATTTTCAGTCTACTGTAGAAATTTCAGGAATTAGGTCAGTTTCTTCTAACCCAAGTTGGTTATTCACTTGTCTAAAAGCTAGTTTTAAATTAGGAATACTAGTCCTCATAGGTCAGCCAGTAGCAGACTAGAAGTCTTACCCCATCTAATCTTCATGTAAAAGTACATGCTTTTTTCAACAAAATTATTGAGGCATTGATGTCTTAATAATTACCTAGGTAGCTCTTAGTCAAAAAAACAACCTAAGTAGCTTTCACGTTTTGGCTTGTTAAGGCAACGAAGCCTAAAAGAATTGAGCGTCCTTTTTCTCTTTTCTCTCTAGCTATGCTGTTCTCAAGTTACTCAAGACAGCTTAACAACAGCCGCCATAAACTTGCTTCTACTTCTTCTGCTGCCAAAAATTTGAATAAAGCACCCCTCAATTCCAGCACTCTATTGAGATCTAACCTCAATTTAATGAAACCCTAACTGCAGCAAAACCCTAATCATTCTATATCACATCTAATAACCTACCCTTTATGAACCCCCTAAGTAAAATACTAAAAACTGCAGTATGTCATGAGCATTGACTTTATATCCACAAAACTAAACGATTAATTGTACTAGCAGAGTAGGATAATGAGGTAAAAAGAGGCAAGATGCTTTAAAAATTGGCAAACAAAACATTTCAATTGCAATATTCTTCACATCTGAACTGTCACTAACAAATTCGTTAATGAAAGATAAAAGCAAGCAATTAGATAAAGTATCACCATGGGCTCTGGTGGCTGGTTGGTTGACCGAGACCGCTTCTTCAAAAATGCCTGAGCATTAAAGACCTGAGTGGCATTGTTTTCCTAACGAAAAGCATTAAAACCAAGACACTCAGGTTAGACTGGTCCAAACACAAAAAGCCAAATCATACAAGATCCATGACAAATTTTCATACTATGAAATTGCGGTAGCCACTTAAGATTGAAGCAAAGAACTTAAGAAATATCAACCTGCACAGACAAAAATTTTGCAAAACACAATAAATTTTCCACGTTAATCAGATATATAAATAAGAAGTTTTAAATCACATGCTGAATGTTGAACAATATACAATATGAGCATTCACAGTAAAGTTTTTATAAAAGATTAATCAAATGCATATTCACAGTCAAATACAGCACAAAGGAGAGAGAGAAAAGAGAGAAAACAAAGGACACACATGGTGAGAATCAGAAGAAACCTGAAGAGAAATATAGCCAATTGAAGAAGAACGATGTAAAAATCAAAAGGGAAAAATCTCTGAACTCAAACTATTCAAATCTCAATAATTTGCAATCCCAACTCCTCAAAAACCAGCAAAAGTATTCACAAATCCAAGCCATGAAACCTAAGATAAATTCAACTCCCAAATATTCCTAATTAAATAAATCTCTGAAGGGCAGTCCTACACAAAGAGAAATGAATAGCAAATAGTTTGGAGGCATCAAGAAAAATTATCTGTTAACGTCATACTTACATTCAAAAATGAAAGTGTTTTAAAACAAGAATAGCTCAAGCAATTAAATAATTATCTAGAAGATCATTTTTCAAAAACGGTGAATAAAGCAACTCAGAAGAGGGATACAAGGTGAAACTTGATGTTATTCAAGCGATGTCTTATGCTGCAGGCCATACAACTATTCCCTAAATAATATTGATTTAAATGTAAATTGCCACAGGAAACGCTTCTTATTTTCTTAATTATCTAAAATCATTGTAAAAGAACATTCAAAATTGCAATGGGAGAGTCATGCAAAAAAAACCATGCTAATCAATAAAGTAGACAGCTAATTAAGAACATATGATGGTCATTTCACATATTACTTGTAGAGAGAGAGAGAGAGAGAGAGAGAGAACAACATGGTAATTTCAAACATAAGTAATGTCAGTCAGGAATAACATGAATCAAAGGTCAGAAAATAAGATCAAGCATAACCAGCACGTGGCGAAAGTCGAGAGTTAAAATATAGACTCGAAAGCATACGCCTGTTAGAAGTGATCCCCGCCTCCCTTTTTTGGAGGCCTCGTCCTCCAATTTTCGCTTCAGATCTGAAGCTGATAGGCTTAAGGTTCTCACCGGAGGCCCTTGCCCTTGGTCTATCGCTGGCCACGATAAATTGAGGGAATTGATGCCTAACAAGGGCATAACTTTTGCTAGATAATTACCTAATTTGATACTTCTCTTTTTATTGGCAAAAAAATTCCCCTAGTGCTTCTTTTCTACTCTAAAAGTAAATTGAAAATGAAAAATCAACATATGCACTCCAATCATAACGCAATAATCTAAACGATATGTCATCAAACAGGAATATAGCATATTAGAACAGAAAATTTGTATAGCAATGCATTACAATCATGTAAAGATGAAAATATGAGAGATTCTTCATGTCAATGCACTTGGTATAGAATAGTTTATACAGGTGCGTAAATGTAATTCATAAACATTTCATATGGTGTCCAAGGAGCACCTAAGCTGAAGGTCATGATCTTCTCCCCAAGGCTTGTTGATGATTCTAAAATTCTGATCAGATGAACCACATAAATCAGCCTTCATCAGATCTATCCCCACCACATTTGGATACAATAATTTCAGTATTTCATCACGTAATAAACTTAATTCTGGTTCAGGAATTGGTGGTATTTCTTCAGTCGTAGTGATTCGGTTGAACTCAAGATCCACGACAACTACCTAAAACAGAAGTCGAGGGAAATTACAGCTTAAAATATCAAAGTAAAAGGCTCAACATGAAGAAGATAAAATTACACAGCAATCAGTTAGTAAATATTAAGTAGCAAATGTTTAAGCTGAACAGTCATATGGAAAATCACATGCTTAAGACATACTAATTTACAGTGCTTCCTCGATGGATACCAGCAAAATATGATATTACGAAACAATGTAATGCCTAGAAACAATCCCAGAGATAGGAGTAGGATCCAATGCCCCAAAAAGACAGAGTCCACATTGCTACATTAGCTGATTTTCCCTTTTTTAGAAATAAAAATGGGCAGGTGTAGCATTGGAAGACCTTGAAAAAGAGCCTAGAAAAGCGTATGAAGCTGCAACCTGGTAGGAGTGTCTCAATTACAAAGTTCCCATTTATGCTGCATTAGAACCCCAAAAAATCAACCAGGAGAGAGAAAAACAAAGTGGTAAAGATTCTTGGGCATAAGACATCCCACATTCACCATCGCCATGCTTTTGGTAAAACAATGAAATTTCTAGATTATGCGGCTGATAAATTGCCCGCCTTAACTCTCATTGCAAATGAATAGGGATCGTTCTTTAGATAACTAACTTAATTTGAGTATGTATAAACAGATAAGAGTTCCTAAGTTATGCAATGCAATATCCTTTCCTATCAACAAATTCAGCAATTATACACAAGAAGAATAACTTTCATAAAATGCAGTAAGCATCCATTCAACTATATACTCCCTCTAAGTTGTATTAGGTTGGCCATTCCAATTTGCCAAGAAATTAAAGAAACCTTTGGTAAAAATTGGTTAAAACTATAGTACTTATAAGCAGATCGAGATGCATACTTTGAAAACAATCCATCATTCATTGATTGACAATAATTTAAGAAAATTATAACATTTGCAAAATAAAATAAAAATAATTAATCGTGTAAAATGATAAAAATTCCTAAATTTCAAATGAATAAAATAAAATACTATTTTATTATATATAGATATATATACCAATCAGTTTTGTTTTACCAATTAAATGATTGTCTCAAATTTCTTGAAAGATGCAAAGCTCATTAACAATGCAAGTATTCAATAACTTTTTATTGAAAGATGAAAGCACATAAACAACATATTGTGCGATATATTGCAATATGCGGAATAAGAAATTGCCACATGTATCAATCTAAATTAAATTTTATCATAATAAAAGGTAATAATTAAAGAGAAATACTATGAGAATATAAGTTAAAAATCATTACAAAACCATTAACAAAGCAAAAAATAATAATAATAATAATAACAAAACCATCTCGAGTAATTTGACCACAACTATGATTAAGTGGGTGGAAAACTAAATCGTGAACATTTATCCGTTCTCAAAAAAAAAAATGAGCTCCCAAACCATTTCATGCTTTATGTGAAGAATAGATTAAAATCAAAAGTTGGCATGATATTAATAATGACATGAGATTTCATTACTTATAACTTTGATTGTTAAAATTATTACCTAAAACGTTTCAAAATTTTTTTCTAAAACATATTATCATGACATTGAAATTTTCACTGATAAATGTTATTAAAATTTATAATACAAAAATCATAAATAAGAACGAAACAAATCTTATTAATATTTATAATATAAAATATTTATACCATAAAAAAGCTTATATATTTATAGAAGATTTATATATTTGGCATAAAGTTCAATATTATATAAATAATCAAAATTTGCATTAACATTTAAAATTAGATTAATATAATTTTTTTATATATATTTTAAGGTTGACAAAAAATTATAACTTTGAAGATAAGATAATTCAATGTAAATTTTAACTCTTTTTTTATTTATTATCGAATAGGTCCATTTAACTTAAGTCCTTCAATAGAATCAGAAATCTTATTTATAAATTGAATAAATCTTATTGACGATAAAAATATTAAAATGACATTAATAATATAATGAACGATTGTCACATTCGTTGGCTCAAAAGATTCTCTATGGTTGTGCTTTTATATATATTATAGTTTTTTTTCCACATCTTGATTATTTAAAAACTAAAATAAATAACGGGTTAATTTAAGATTTCAACTAATAAAAATTCAACATGTGACAAGTTTATTTGGAAAGATGGAGTATCTTACAAACTAATGTACCAGAACAGATGATTAAGATATTTAGCTTGATGTCCAAAATCTTATAAAGCAATTACTTGCGTTATCCATTCTCAAATTAAAGAAACCAGAGGGGCCAAAGACATAGAAAGATATTTGTTTATTATTTCCCAGTCATAGTCTTTTTCAATGCGAGTTCAATCACATAAAAGTTGTGAAATGGATACTTTGCTAGCTGCTTTCATAATGATTAAAAGGCCTAGATACATGTGGTCCATGCAACAAGCAGAAAAAAAAATGAATTTCAAAATGTTCCCAAAGTCACTTTTCCCTTTGGTACAAGGGCTCGATGGTTCAAACCTAGGATCTCAACCCAAGCAGCCACACCCCATCTCATTGTGGCTTTGGTAAAGTCATTTACAAAAATGAGTTAAGCGATGAAATTTTGTAAAACAACAATAATCATTGAGAGCAGCATACAGTAAAATAATATAATACTGCGGAAACAAACTAAAAATAAGGAAAAGAATACACAGACATATTAAATACTGAAGTTCATATAAGTACTTACACCGTCCATACTGAGATTTGATGTATCAACACCTGAATGGAGACCCATCATATAGGGTGTAGGAGCATCAATGTAGTCTACTCCACTGAAAAACAGTAATGGAATGTAGACATGCTTCAGCACGAAAAAAGTCCAAGGATTAGATTAAAGTTTACAAATCACTCATACAAAGGAATATTTGGTAGTGCTCATGGCATATCTAACTATATGAAAAAGGAAAGAAAGAAAAGGTTAGCTGCAGATTATCCATCATACAACAGACAATTCCAACCAGTTTTTAAATTAAGTAAAAAAGCAGTGAGTCAAATACATAAAACCTACCTGCCACCGAAATGGATAAATCAAATGGCATATGGCCTCTGATACCAGAGTTAAGAGTGAATACCTGCCAGAAATGAAATAAGGCAAGGGAAACTCATTAAAAGGATAATAAATACCAGAAGAATATGACGAAAATGATAACTAAAAATCAACATCAAAGAAGATACTGAAAATATGGATTCAATTAGATCTCTTGGCAGCCTTAAATACATTTTATCAGTGCAACACATCAGTCCTAGGTACGAGCAATCAAATTAGCTGATTAACATAAGACCACGTCAATCATACGGGGCCTGCCGTATATAGTTTCTAGAACAAAATGATTTGAGTTACTGATCATTTTACCAAGTTTTTTTTTTTTCTCTTTAAAGGAATTCACTTGACCAAGTTTAAACAGGAGATAAACAGGAACAGCTTGACAAAACATTTGAAAGTGGTTTTGCATAAAGTAAAGGGTCTTTGAAGGAGCTCTAGCCTCTACCATGAGCTATTAGTATAAAGAAGTATGTCTCTTCAAATATGCAATTGCTCAAACACTCTCAAGAAGACATGGAGAGTAATCATAATTCATAACTACAATAAAACTGCAACAAAAGTTTGTGCATTCAACGTGCTCTGATTAAAGAGAGAAAAACTGTAGAAAGAGCTCAAATCCAATGGAAATAAAATAATATTACAAAATTTTAAGAAACTGAAAAAGGTTAACATAAATTATATTTTACTTTCAAAAGTCATGAGTGATGTAGACAGTTTCATTGAACAGCTGTTGCAACCGCTCATTACCATTCCATAAAAAGTGCTAATATTTACAATTTAGTAGCAGCTGAAAAGAATTTGCTTTTCTCTAAATTTAGAAAGTTACTTGTTTGATCGAAGCAAAATCCTCCTTTCAAGTAATACAGCTGTAAAAAGTTTAATCAAGTTGTCAACATCCAAGCACTGTACCAAGGGCTGAAAAGATATCTGCAGCATTTGGGGAAATAGATATCAGCTATTCTATGATTAAAGTCGTTCTGTTCGCAAATAATTAATTAGCAATGCAACCAGGGAGAAAAAAAACATAAGCATGCAGTTAAAACAAAAGACAGGAAATAGACACTCGTACATCTGCATGAGGCAGACCATCTTTTGGAGGAGCCTCCACAGAAAGCAAGCAACTGTCAATAGAAAATAAAACCCGATCTTTCCCAGGTGTAGGCAAAGGTACATTGGAGACCATATGTGCAATAACATCCCACAAGGGCTTGCTGAAATTGTCAGAGAGGACAACATTAAATGCAGCAAAAAAAAAAAACAGATTTTTATATCTTCATTGATCATGTAATATTATTCAAATATGTAAATAATAACGAAAAAAAAGGATGGATATAAACTTTCGATATCATCTTGAAAAAAAAAAAAAAAAGCCAAAATAAGCACAGGTACTGTTCATGATTTCACAACTGATCTGTTATGCTTGCATACAATTGAGCCCTTAACCTTCTATTGCAATTTTGGCTTAGTTAAGGATTCATTGAAAAAGGAAAGGAAAAAAAAACATGTAATCGATCTTAACTGGCACTTAGGTGGCACAAGCTTAACCCTCCGTTGCATTTGTTGAGTTCGTGCCCAAATGACAAAATGATTCATAATTTTAAACTATTTATTTTAAATAAATATAATTAAAAATGGATCAGCCTTACACTTTATATTTTTAATTAAACATTCTAACCAACCCTCACTATATCAAAAATATTTTAAAAAAATTAATGTTGAAAATTGAAGTTATTAAAAGTCTGCTTATCACAATTAGCTTGATTTAAAAATAAGTTATATCATTAAGTGTCTGCATTGTAGGCACCAATCAGAACATGTAGCAAATCATGAATAAAATTTTTTACTTATAGGCACACCATATAAGGCACGATATGGACACTGATTCAACCAAACTAAAGTAAAGAAAACAAAAGGGAACAATTAAAGTTTCCGAAACAAAATGTTTATGGTCCCAAAAGCTATTTACTGTTTATGACAAATGAAAACTCACCCACTACCACTAGGAGAAAAGCAAAGTGCAAACAGCTCTTCTAGTGCATCCCGAAGGACACGAAAACAAGGTGAACGTGAAATAATACAGATACATTTGTCAGCAAATGAGTTTGTCGGTATACGATAAGCTTCGGCAATGTCCTCACTGACTGGATCCCTAAATGTGATGCAACTGACATAAATTTTTGACCCATCTCCCTCTGCAGAAAATAATTCATCAAAATTGATGAAGTCAAAGGTTTTTTGGTGCAAAACAATAAACAATAGCAATTAAGCTTTATACGATAGTCACATAAAATGGAATTATTATAAATAAAGGAATGAACTAAAAACTAAAGAAAGCACCCCTTAATCTGGTGTCAAGAAACATGTCATCGTTTGAGAAAAAAATCTCTACACCAAGTAAACTGCTTCATCAACACGCTTATCCTATTAGCAATTTTACCATGTAAAAATGGCATATAAAACTGAAATTCAGCCCGACCTCTGTCAAAAATGTTCTTTCCTCCTAACATTTTCTTCCAAATATCTTTTTGGGTCCTCTATATCTCAAATTTCAGTAGCTATAAGTGGTTTTGTTATTTCACTTAATTACATAAGAAGATGAGAAAATTACAGCTTCTGAGTTGTGACATACTTTTCTGTTGTTAGACTCGCTTATTAACCAAGCAAAGAACCATAAAGGGATGTCAGAGGAGGCAACATATCATTTGAACCATTAATTTCAATCAAGCATTTGCCCGGTAGTTGTTGCATTACTAATTTTACATAAGTAAATTAAAGATCTTTCTAAGTTGCAATTACTCCGTTCTACAGCAATTCAAGCTCAGTGGAAAACGCAAGCAGAACACTAGCCAACCGGCCAATTAATTGAATCCAGCACCATTTGACAAAACCATATCATCGACATTATACTAATGGGGATGTTCAAATCAAGCAATAAGTAAATTAAGGCCCAGAAATTCTCATTATATGAAAAAAAAAAAATGGCGTTCGTGAAAACAAAATCTATTCATTGCAACACAAACTGCAAAAAAATTCTGACATAAAAGCAATAGGGAATACGGCATCATACCAGTCAAAACAATGGGATAGCTCCGGGGATAAGTTGAGGGATCATTAGAATCAAAGCCTGATGAAAACAACTCCACGCCAGCAGGCAACACACACTGCAAATACAAGGTTCTCAAATGTCAACTCCCAAACAGCAAGAATTGGGGAAAAAAACAATTTATAATTCGAAAATGATTACGAAGTTGGAAACCTACGGTTGGGAGCTGAGGAGGAGGCGGTGGATAAAGGGAATGATTAAGAGGTGGATACTGGTCAAGTAGAGAAGGCAAATACATATACTCAGTTCCATGGTACCCTTTCGTCCCATCCACTGTTCGAATCTCAGGACCAAGCCCACACACCACGAAGTACTCAAATATTCTCGCCATTTTTTTTGTATATTGATCGGATCTGATACTGGGCAGCTCTAATTCTTATTGGACGAGTCCATCTCGGTTGATTGGTAACTATGGATTTTCAGATCTGATTTGCATTTTTACTTCTCTTTTTTTCTGGGTTTTTGGAGAAGACATGGAGCGATTTGGGGGAGAAGATGAATTTTAATCGAGGAAAAGTCGAAATTGAGAAGGAAGCTTCTTTTTGCGATTTTGTTTTTTTAAATGGAGAATACTATTGTTGTTAATTGTCATACGTACAAACAAGAATTACACAACAAAATGCTATTAAAAACAAATTCTAATTAAAAATAAAAAATTTTATTGTCTATTTAAAAAATTAAAAAGTTAAAAAACACAAGTGGAATTCTTTTTAATGAGTATTAGATAATTTTTCGATTTAAATTTTAAAAAATACGAGTATTTTTAGAAGATAATTATTTTTAAAAAAATTAAAATATTCAAAACTTTTTATTTTATTTTGTAATTTTAATTTTTTTATACAATTGTTTTAATTGAGTTGATATCATTTTTAATAAAAAAATTAACATAAATGAAAATAAATAATTTATTTATTTTTAATTAGGCATCAACCTCCATTGGTTCAGTTTGAAAAAATAAAAAATCACAAATCAATCAATAAATATATCTAAACCGATTTATTTAAACAAATGTTATATTATAAAATTATTGTAAGTATCCATAATAATTAAAATATATAATTTATTCTATCTATTCAGACGACAATTTACTCTTTTTAAAAATTCTTCTTGAATTCTTGGACAATTAATTTAAAAGAAGTTATTTCTATAACAAACTTATTATTTATCCAATCCAACAATTTAATTTAAAATAAAGATACTAACATAGAACCAGGTAAAGTTTTAAATCTTAAAACCCCAACATTATACAAAGCAACATCAAAGCTTTCTTTTCTTTTTCTTTTTTTCGTTTCAAATTTTTTTCCCATTACCACTATCCACAAAATGCATTGTTTATTATACTAACAAATGTAATTAAAGGCTATAAAATTAAAATAAATTGATAATTTTTGTTATAATTATAATTATAATTATTATTAAATTAATATTTTTAAAATAAAATTATACTGATTAAGTTATGATTATTTTGAGTCATGCATGTTTAGGATATTTTCCATTTTGAAGTGGATTGGATTTGATTTTTATTATTAAATTGCGATTAAGGTCGTATCAATTAATCGACTTCCTCAGATTCAAGAATTCAAGGTGCAATCAAAACCGAAAACAAAGAGTTAAAAACTTGGACATTTGGGAAACAATTGAAAAGTAGAATAAAAGAGAGACTAGGGGAGGAATAAAATCATCAACGGCGATGAAAATTAAAACAGACTCCGATTCCATAACCTGAACAGGTTGGCAGTTTGGGGTTAGACTTGTTCAGATAGCAAAGATCAGAAACTATCACCCCCTCCATTAAGCAAACTTGCTGGTTGGAAATGGGGGACTCATTTTTAGGACAGATTTGATGGATGAAATCGTAAAAAACAAGACAAAAGCAGTTACTAGAGTTCAAAATATTTACCCAACAACCGTGTGCGATGTCTAAGTCGAGTTCTGCTATGATAGCAAGCAGTTTTCACTTCTTCCCATTGATCGGATTCGTTCTCTCCGAGTTAAATATTGTTGCATCCAAGCACCAGAAATTGGTTTCCACAACATAGACTGATAAAATCCCAAACCTGTTGAGGTCCAGATCTTAAGCTGTAATTCCGGATTTAGGCTCTGAGCAATTCGTCGCCGTCTTTTTCTAATCTTTATGCTGTTATATGCAAATTCTAAAACTTCAGACGTCTAAACAATTTGGACCAAAGGCCAACGGGCTCTCTAGCTGCTGCTGGCAGCTCATCAGGTTCCTTAAAGTTTGCTTTCTCACTCAATTCTTCAAATGCATCGACGACATTTTGCATCCTCGCAACGAATTCAATCAAAAGCGAAGTAAATGTTGCCAATGACAATGCACTTGCATTCTCATATGTTTTCGACTCTTCCAAATGTTGCCCCACATCAGGAGTACATGAAGCGTGTGTTGGGCCTGATATCTGTTTCTTAAGTAAGTACTCGGAAGGTGCATCAGGAGAGACAGTGGGGTTGACGCCCAAGTTAGTCTTCAAACTATCCCAACTGTCTGGTATCATAACTGATCTGAGGTCAAGTACTGCTTCACTGAGGGACTTATAACCCAGGACTTTGTTTTCTTCGCTATCAAAGTTCAGTAAATCTTGAGGCTCCGCCAGAACCTGTGGTCGATTTCCGATTTCCCAACTCTCAGCATTGACAAGAACGTATGATTTCCGGTCAACTTTATTTTGCAACTCTTCTGCAGCATCATGTAGCTCAAATAGTATGTCAACAAGACCTAATTTTTCCATCTTTTTAACTTTGCTCCCAAGCTCACGCAACACTCTAGCACCTTCAGCACCTACCCTCTGAAGTTCATGACGAAATACTTGTCTCCGTTCGGGTGGAGCCTAAACATACAAATACTATAATTTGAAATACATGAAGTTTTAGGACAATCGGAAGTCCATCTCTTCAGGAGGAAAAGAAAAGTGGCGCTTGCAATGATAAGCACATTTCAATTAGGGGTAGCATAATTATGGATAATCATCAATAAGTAAATTCTAATTGGCCATCAATTGCATACATTAGAGATAGATGAGAATAACTACCTGTATTTCTGAAAGTATACAGCCATGCAACGCCATGACCATGAACGCACAATGCCTCAGAGCACCACTTAATTTGGCATAATTCTTCCATGGGTAACACAGTGACCTGTAAGGACCATGAGGTGGCTCCCAGATAGCGAAACCCAACTTTGCATCAGAAAAGAAAAGAAAGGAAAAATGGAATAAATAAGAGAATACCCTCATTTCCGATACCAGGTAAAAGATGTAACATGAGAACAATAAAAATTACCAGAGCTTCTTCCTGACTTTTAGATTCTACAGCTGATCTGTAGCCACTGTAAACTGGGTCGTCCGAAGCTTGATAAGTTAGAATTTTGGAAGGGACCCTTTTATATTCTATGCAGTTAAGGTACCCTTTAACACATCCTGATCAAAAGTCGACGGAGACAATCATGAGAAAGATCCATTACTCACAAAATTTGATGAGATAAATTAGTATACATTAGGTGCATATTAACCTTCTAAAGAATTTGCCACACTCGTAAAATTTTTGGCCACCAAGTTGTGTAGATCCTCGCCAGCCCAGATGGGGTAAATGCATATATTAACAACTAAACTAACAGCAGCACCAAGTGCTATTAGCAAAAATCGTGTCACGGCTGTATGGATGAATTCCCCAGTCCTATACCCAGACACTGTTATGAAACAATACGTCAACGTGAACACTCGGAATCCATACTCATAAGCTTTCATCGTCGGGTATAGTTTTGCATAAGTCGAAAAGAATCCTGGCAATAGGATGGCATGTCAGAAAAAAACTTAGTACTCTTAAAGAAACTACTAATTAACAGCATAATTCACGGAGATAAAAATCATGACAACAAAACCAGACCTATTATAAAGATGCTAATAACAATAACAACTTCTTCCCATTGTCCGGCCAACTGCGACAATTCTGCCATACCCAGAGCAAGCCCTCCAGCCGATAATGTCCCCAGCCCACGGTTAAATCCTTTGCTAAGAGTTGCTCCTACAGGAAAAAAGGTGGCCATTAGTTCAAAAGTTTTTATATTGTAAGGAAACCTGACCATGGTATTAATAATTTTTTTTTTCATCCTTACCCCACTTCACGTCCTTCTTACTTATACACGAGAAGGCACAATGAGCTAACAAAAACAAAAAAGAATAACTAAAACAAAAAAAACCTACAGGTATAACCAAATGAAGATTGACTGCTTAAACATTATTTCACGATTTACTAGTTTGATAGAATAAATAAGACCATCTATTCATTGGGGCCTTCGGAAAAAGGAAAAATGGAAATTATTCATGGATTTAGAATAGAAGCAAAAGGTGAATAGGTCTTCGTTTACTTTAGTAAGCGATATTGTTGCCAAAATATCATTTCACTTCAATTAA
>JBBYHO010000022.1:4068680-4082239 GCA_038382025.1 Adansonia gregorii | reverse complement strand
TAATAAAATAAGAAGTATTTTTTAAGATATTTTACTCTATTAATTTTTAAAAATAGAAGTTGAATTTAAATACTTTTAAGCTTATTGTACTTTTTTTTTCTCAGTTCGAATTAAAGTAACTAAATATTATATGTTTAATTAATTTTTTTTTATTTTTACATATATCCAATTAAAAACAATCATATAACTTTTTTATTATTTTTATTTATTTTTCACGAAATTGTTAAAATTAATTTATTAATTATATATATATTATCGACTTCTGATTTTCAAGATCTAAGTCTCCATAATAGACAAATCAAGTTACATCTCCAGACTGCCGACTGCTGACGTTAAGCACCCATTGTGCTGATGTCTTTTCTTCCCCATCATTTTGAGTAATTGAAAAGAAGCAATTAAATTATGTTATTATCTCGTATATTATCAATAGAGTTTGTAAATTATATAAATCAGATTAATAAAGTAATATATATTGTTAAAGGTATTTTGAAAAATAAAATAATTTAATTAATAAAAATAAGATATATAATAATCTCTTTTAACTTTTTTTTGTAAAGTTAAAAAAATTTGATTGCTAGTGAATCAAAATCGAACTTTATATGATTCTTGATCTCCGCTTTTTCAATTTATTTATCTTTGATCCAATCGTCAACCTGCCATCTTAGACATGGCAATATTGAACATAACACACTTACACAACACGAAATATGATACAAAAATAAATAATTAGAGCACATCTCGACAAGAAAGAATAGCATGAATACGATAAGAATACACGAGTATATCAATTTTTATATATTATTAACATATTAAAATTTATATAAATATAAAATCTCTAAAATATAATTACAATACAAAAATAATACAATTACAATATAAATATATAAGTTATCAGATCTCATCTGTTCACACTAAGTTTTGTTAAATTCAAGCTATAATTATGTATTGAAATTTTGGATATTAATTAATTTTTATTCTAGCAATTAACTTCTCATTTGTTATAGTCTTTTAGACATAAGATATTGCTTGAGATATTAGTACTTATTAGTTTGGATTAAAAAAAATCTACATATAAGCATATTTATTATCTTCTATTTTATTTATAGGCTGGAACTACATTTCATAATTTCGATAAAAAAATATGAATAAATATAATTATTTAATAATAACAATTAATACAATACGTTTAATATATTTATTATATTTATCATCTTTTATTTTATTTATATTCATACATTGGACACGAGAGAAAAAAAAAAGAAAAGAAAAACTAAGGCATGGTAAATCGGTATACATACAACTCTTAACAAATCTAGGTGAAAGCTTGACGAGTGACCGTCACCTTTTTCTCCAATACATGCACCACAACGGATTCCACATCTGCCAGTTATAATACAGCGTCATGGCAATCAGATTGGAGAAGGGTCAGCAACAACTATTTTGTCATTTTTTGTACGGTAATTAATATCTTAATAAATTGATAATTGAATTTAACAGTATAATATTATATTAAAATTTTAAATTTATTCGATATTTTTATTATATCAATTTAAAAAATTAATATTTTTGAATATATAGTTAAGGGCTAAAGGCTTTTTATATTAAATAAATAATTAGACATTATTTATGTAAATAAAACATAAAATACGATAGTCAGATTAAATAAATATAAATAATATAAAATGTTATATTAAAATATAAAATGAATTTAGTTTTATGTTAAAGTGAATCCTTTTCTTCTATATATGCATACGTGTCTTCATCAAAATTTAAAAAATAATAAAGAAAAAAAAACCCTAGAAAGCTAGAAAATGTGATCTTAACTTGCCAGTCTGCAGCAGCATGATCAGAGACAAGTTCATTCATTTCATTTTTGATACATTTGAGAGAATGAATAAGAGTGGACAAGGGATCGTAAACTTCAATCTTAGGCTATACTGATAAAACTGAAGAGAGTGCGACTAAAAATTCATTATGAACTTTATCCATTGTGTTTTGATCACTTTTAATTTCCCTATATATACATATATTTTTTATTTATCCAAGTAATTTATAAGCCTTGAAGAAAACTCACCCTCGAATCTTGAAATTGCATCAGCTACTCTTTCTTGGCATTTGGTACATCCTAAATTTGCTGCCAGAATCACTTCCTGGATGAAATCAACAATATGTATATATATTACGTGTATAATTTAATATGTATAAAAGACAAGGGTTAATAGAGATTGAGTCATAGATAGAAGCCGTTATATTACCTGCATCTTTGGTGAAGAGCTGATATAAGGTGGAGAAGAAAGCAGCAGCTGCCTGTGGCGGCACTTCTGGAGTCTACGTCCGGTGAGTTTTTCAGCCCAATAAGCCAGTGCCATCTTAGTTTCTAGTAGCATTTTGAAACATAATTCCTCAAAAACTTTTGAGTTCATACCTGTAGTGTGGGCTCTATGAACACTTTAATTTCCAGCTTTAAGACCAATTTTGGACCACTTTGATTGAGAAATTCCAATCTTTTTTTTTCAGAAATTTTAAGTTGTGGGTAAAAAACAGAATGATGCAGACGAAGCATGTGATAGCATAATAAATTCGGATAAGAAGTTGCCTTGACTGTAACAAGTGAGCTCCACCATCCCTTTGTAGCCTTTCCAAATACTGAATCTGTCACCATTTTCTCCATATATATAAATAGAAATTAGGTAGAGTTGATAATTGAACATGTCCAGACAAATTGAGTCACAATCATTTCAAGTTTGGTCTTAGTAATGTATATTGTTTAGCTTTGAACATAAATATTAAATATATATTTATTTAATATAAATATATTTAATTTTTTAAAATTTATAAATATTTAAATAATATTAAATGAATCATTTATCATATTTTACTTAAAAGAATAAATCATGGAACCGACATGGCTTAGCAATTCTTGCATCATCCATCAGACTGTCAGGGAGATTACCTCTTGCGAAAGCAATCTGTGTTTTTGCCCCTACATCTTTTGCATATTAAATATGACTTGCAATTATGTCCTTTCTTCCTTTTTTCACCCTCATTTTATCATTTTCTGCCTTTCATCCCCGGCCCTTTTTGGGGTTTTTACCTTTTTTATTTCGTTCTTCTAAAAGTGAGGGACGCGATTTTATCCAAACATTCAGTGCCCATCATAAATAATAGGTGGCTGGTCCGGGTAGTCACCAAAACAAACTATGTTGGCACATAGTCAATCAATTTTTTAAAAAATAAAAGTAGATATAATTTTTATTATTAGTTCAAAATTTTTTATATTTTTTATTTAAATTTAGTTCAAATTAAGTTAAGAAGTTTATTTTATTATTTAAAAATATTTAAAATATTTGTATATATTTATAATTAAATAAAAATAAAAAATAATTTTCATTAATAAATAATAGTTTTGGAATGATTGGATCAATTCAAATTAAAAAAAAAATCTCTTCAAATTCTATCCAATACAAATGGGATCAATCGAGTTAAAAAATTAATCTAATCTTTAAATAGTTCTAACTAGATATATGCATCGAGTTAATAAAAGTTGAACCAAAAAACCTTATCTATTAAGTATGAATTGTGTTCAGTTTCATGAACCAATTATTAGGAGGAAAATCTTTGCACAATTGTTTGTGATTCTTAAAGGGATTAATAACGAACAATTTTTATCACTACTTTTTTGTTTTTATTAGAATATTACAATAGGTTTTTGCAAGCAACGGGTTAAAGAAATAAAAGTAAATGGTTATTTGTTATTCTCGTTGATAATGATAGACCGTAAGAGTAGTGTTGTATATGGGGTTGGATTAATGCAATCAAAGAAAAACAGTGGAGAAAAAAATGAAAAAGGTCGTAGGCATGGCACTATCAAGAAGCTTTCTTTTAAGATAACATTTTTCGCACTATGATATAAATGGTCTCTTTGGAAATATTATTCTCACGACACAATGCTTACTCAAAGAAAAACGTGATTGCATTTCAATTTCTTCTTGAACACACATAAACCACGAACCAAAAGAGAGAGTGCAATAAAAGAAATGATTCTTAAAAATAATTCAATGTAAAGATACTAAAAATGTGTGTAAAATGAGTGTTAAATGAAGCATTTATAAGTCCTAACACGTGTTAGAAACACCCATTCATGATCAGACATGTCTTTAGTGAACACTCACAACTTTTGGAATAAAAGAGCATATCCAATGGATAAATTATTTAAATTTCCAGATAAGGGATTCAAATCCTCGATTACGAAATTTTAATCCTTTAAGCAGGAATTTTACAAAATACAAAGTCTTGCAAGGTATCAAAATCTTTTCCTCAGAGATCTTATCCTCTAGATAAAATTGTAACAGATTTCGATTTTAACTTACCATTTAAATTCTCTTTAAAAGAGTTCGAATCATTTTTCCTATCTTTGTTCTAAAGGCTTATAAATTACTTCCCAACTTCATTTTCTAAAACAAATGCAAAATATATGCATTCAAATCTTTTATAAATCATCTAAGATACTTTGTAAAAATTCTTTTTGATAATATATACAATAATCCCTCACTTATTACCAAAAAGATTTTCATGTTATGAAATGCAACCTAAGAAAAATGCAAATAGGCCTGTATATAAAGTTTATGTCTAAAGGTAGCAAAGGATTAAAGCTTTAGATCGAATATGAGACATAAGGAAACATATTTACACTAGTTCGTGTGTTCCTCAATAGGCAGCAAAATTTAATATACACAAGCCTTAGCTTTGAGCCTACGATAGCAAGTATTCTAAGATAAACTGAAAATCTATAAAAAGCTCCCTCTCATTTTTCTACTTGAATAGGTAAACCTTGTCAAAAGTGTTCACAACCTTCTTTTTTACATATCACTTTACTCACTTAGCTACAAGTCTATTATGAACTTTATATCCAACCTCTTTGTTGTAAATAACAATGCAACTAGATAAGAGACTTTATAAGCAATAATTTTTTTCGTTATTTTCCTCCATTATTCCAAAAATTGATTCATTGGGAATATTATGTATCTTATACATAAATTTTTCAGACAATTCAAGATTGATATCCTTTGACTCTCATACACAACGATCATCAAATATAGAGATTGTCCTTAAACTTAAAGGATCAATTTCTTAAACAACATCAATGGGATAGAGTTGTTTCCAATCAAGATTATCTCTAGTAACCGGTACTAGTCCCATATCTCTCATAATGTTAGTTATTTTATTACCTGACAAGGGTTTAGTAAAGGGATCTACTAACATTTGTTTGGTAGGAAGTTACTCTAGATTAACCTTTCCTTTCTTTACAACACTTCTCACATGATTGTATATCGTAGCAATATCTTTGCTACCATTTAACAATTTTTCATTCTGTGTCGTAAATAGCAGCTTGACTATCACAATACAAAGTGATTAGTCCTTTGGTTCTCTCAAGAAAAAGAATACATTTAACAAACTTTTTAAACCAAAGTAAATCAATGATGGCATTAGACATTACAATGTACTCAAATTCTATGGAAAATAATGCCACACAAGTTTGTTTCTTTGACGACCATAAAACAATAACACCAATAGTGAATAACCAACCTCTAGTGGACTTAGAAATTCCTTTATCCGTAGCCTAATTTGCATCACTATAACATTCCAAAACTAGAGTTTCACATTTGTAATGCAAACGATAATTTAAAGTATGCTTCAAGTATCTTAACAATTTACTCAATTCATTCCAATGTTCTTTACTAGGATTACTAGTAAATGTACATAATATACCAACAAGACATGCAATATCTAGTCTAGTATAATTCATAACATTAAACAACCTATGATCTTAGCATACTCTTTTTGATTAACTGATTTCTCCTTGGTTATGCACAATTATATGAAAAGGATTTATAGGAGTTTTACTAGGTTTGCTATCAAAATATTTAAACTTCTTAAGCAACTATTTTATGTAATAAGATGGTGAAAGAATAAACTTACCATTACTATTATAAACCTTGACACCTAAGATCACATAAACAGGACTTTTGAGTCCTTAATATCAAAAGCTTGACCTAAAAAGTACTTAATCTCATTAACACTTTCTATATTTGTGCCAAAAGTAAAAAGATTATCAATATAAATAGTGATTAAGACTTCAAAATCTTTTATGACTTTAGTAAAATCACAATTCTCAACTTTACTACTTTTAGAACCAAATTTCTTAGTCTCTTTCTTGAACTTCTTATACCATTGCCTAGGTGCTTTAAGGCCATATAAAGATTTGTTGAATTTACATACCTTATGTTCTTCTCCTTGAACCACATAACTTTTTGATTAATGAATTTAAATTTCTTCATCAAGGCCAACATTGAGGAAGGCAATTACTTCAAGGTTGTACATTGAAGCAATCACAAAAATCATCCTCATAGAAGTAAACTTAGCAACTGGTAAGAAAGTTTCAAAGTAATCTATACCTTCCTTTTGATTATAACCTTTGACTACCAACCTTAATTTATGCTTTTCAATACTACCATCAATATTAAGTTTCTTTTTCAAAACCTACATGGTGTCAATAGGTTTAGTGTTAGGCGGTAGCTCTAGTAAAGACCATGTCTTATTCTTATGTATGGATTTAATCTCATCATCCAAAGCTTTCCTTTGAAAATTAGAGTTATGCATGTTCATAGCCTCTTGAAACGTTTTAAGATCATCCTTTAACATGTAAGTATACATATTCGGTCCTAAATTCTTTTTAATTCTTTTTCTTTTGCTTTTTCTTAATTCAGTATTAATAAATGCATTTTATGAGATACACTAGTATGATAATCACTAATATGATCATGTAAAGATGAATCAACTTCATCATAAACAAATTCTTATTTTGTGACAAATCATTTGAAAATTCTTTCTTTAAATCAAGATTACTAGCATCTTTAGTTAAATGCCCAAAATAAATAGAATAAGTAAACTCAATAATGTTGTTAGAGTTAAAATAAAAAAATCTGCATGCTTTGCTATTTAATGTATAACCAATGAAAATACATTTAGTAGCTTTACTACCCAATTTTGGCCTCTTAAGAGTAGCATCAAGAACATATGCTATGCAACCAAAAACTTTAAATAATTTTAGGTACCCTTCCTTTCAATAACTCATAAAGAGATTTATCAAAACCTTTATGCAAAATTCTATTTGAAATGTAGCAAAAAGTAAATAATGCTTCACTCCAAAAAGTCATAGGTAAACCAGAATGTAAAAACATTACCTTTACCATTTCAAGTAAAGACCTATCTTTCTTTTCTGCTACTCTATTTTAAGGTAGAGTATTAGGAGCAGAGACTTTTCTAATAATACCAATTAATGCACAGAAAGAAGTAAACTCATTTAATAACAACTCAGCTCCTCTATTAGATCTAAGTTTTTTACTCTTCTTGTTAGTCAAATTCTCAATTTCCTATTTAAAAATTTTAAACATTTCAAAAGCTTCATCTTTTGTTCTAGGCAAATATACATAGGTATATTTAAATAAATCCTCTATAAAAAGTAATAAATTATCGTTTTTTTCCTCTAGTTAAAAAAGCCTTATTATTACACAAATTAGTATGAACTAACTTCAATTAAGAAGTTGCTTTGAAAACCGATTTAAAAGAAGACTTAGAAATTTTTGCTTGAGCACAATATTCAGAAGTTTTAGTAGTCAAAACAAAATTTGATTTAGGAATCAAATCATGAGAGGACATTATACTCAATGCATTCATGCCAATATGCCCTAATCTATAATACCATAGAAAATTAGAATCATTCACGTGAACAATATAAGCATAATTAAAAATAGTTTTATTGATACTAAAAACATAGATATTGTTTTTAGCATAGCCTTTTTCCTACAAATGGTCATTTCCTAGAAATGATCATTTTTTGAAAATTAAACACAAATTTAAAACATGGTCATCAAGTTTCTTAACAAAAATTAAATTCTTACTAAGATTTATGATGTGATATATATCTTGAAAGTTAGAACTTTGCCAAAAGTAAAAGGATGTTTAATGGTCCCTTTGCTAACAACCTTGCAAGTAAAAGAGTTCCCGTGAAGACTAATTTACCTTTATTAATCTCTTCATAGGTTTTGAATTCACCTTTGAGGGGAGTGATATGACAAGTTACACTAGATTTAACCCAACAATTTTTTTGATAATTAACCATAAAAACTTCTATAAGCATTGTAACCATGTCAACTTCGGTCACTATATTGGCTTCTTTTTTAATTACCTTTGCTAAAGTGGCAAACATTTGCAAAATAGCCATTCTTTCTATACACATAGCAAGAACCCTTTTTTTTCTTGGAGTCATTTCCAATTTTATTAAACTTTCTCTTCCTCTTTGAAGAGTTTTTTTCTCGTTATTGTGAGATTTGTTTTCATCTTCAAAAGAAGATGATAAAGTATGACCTTCAATATTATGCATGTTGTTGTCGCTCATTTTATTAGAGGTTTTATCTCTCTTTCAAGCTGTGCTTGCTATTTGTATTGCTGAACCAATTCATCCAAGGTAAATGATCTTTTCTTATGTTTCAAATACTTTTGGAACTCCTTCCAAGATGGGGGTTAACTTATCTATGATGGTAACTATTGGAAAGTCTCACAGATTGGCTCTCTAGTATCATTTTACTCAATTACAATGTCATTTAATTCATTTACTTGATCAATAACAGATTTAGAATATGTCATTTTAAAGTCAACATACCTATTCACAAGGAAAAACTTGTTTCTTGCATTCTTATTCTTATACCTCCTTTTAATTCCATGCCATAACTCCCATGTTGAATTGTTTTGTGAAACACATTGAAAAGAGAATTACTGAGGGCTTGATAGATGGTTAGGCAGCAAATTTAATCATCTTCAATCCACTTTTATTGTTTTACTTTCAATCCTTAATTCTTGCAAATGTCTTGTGGATTATACTAATGTAGTACATAAGCAACTTTCAAAAGACTGATTTGATGGTAAATCTTCATGCTCCATCATTGTAGTTAAAGCTATTAAACCTTTCAAGTTTCTCCATTCTATAAAGATAGAGTTTGATTACAATAATTACTAGTAGAAAAGTATTATTTTCCTAAAATTGTTGTATACGGAGGTTGGACTAATACAATCAAAGAAAAACAATAGAGGAGAATAAGAAGAAATGAAGAAGGTAGTAGGCAAGGCACTTTTAGAAAGCTTTTTTTAGGATAGTAGTTTTCCCACTATCGTACAAATGGCCTCCTTGGAAACATTATCTCCAAGATACTATGCCTACTTGAAGAAAAATATGATTGCACTTAAAGTTCTTCTTCAACACAAATGAACCATGAACCAAGAAAGAAAATGCAAGAAGAGAAATGATTCTAGAAAGGCATTGGATGTAAAGATGTTAAAAAGTGTGTAAAATAAATATTAAATGAAGTATTTATAAGTCCCAACAGGTGTTAGAAACCCTTTCACGATCAAACATGTCTCTAGTAAAGACTCACAACTTTTAGAATAAAAAAGCATGTTCAATGGACAAATTAGTTGAATTTCCAAATGAGAGATTTGAATCTTCGATTATAGGACTCTAATTCATTAGGCAAGAATTTTATAGAATACAAAGTCTTGCAAGGTATTCCAATCTTTTCCTCAAGAATTTTGAGCGCTTACCATTCAAATCCTCTTTAAAAGATTTAAATCATTTTCCCTATTTTCATTTGAAAGGTTTATAAATTACTTCCGCCTTAATTTTCTAGCACAAGTGCAAACCATATGCATTCAAACCTTTTGTAAATCATCTAAAGCACTTTGCAGAACTCTTTTTTGGGTAATATATACAACAAGTAGTACTATTTTCTTCTCTTATTCTTCTTTCTTATAAATAATTCTCTATCTCTCCTTTCAATTTTTTTAGACCAAAACGCAATTTATAAATTTTTTTGGGGTATACAATTTTCATATTTTTCCTATTATAAACCAAATCAAATCAACAAGTTTTAATCCCAATATTTTTGAAAACAGTTAAAAGAATCCAAACTCTAATTTTTTTCACCACTAATCCTGTTTTCAAATCCTGATAATTTCATATCATTACTAAAAACATTTGTTAAACAAATGCATTAAAAAAACCCTGCTATGTCAGAATGGTTTTGGGCAACAATAGTATTTATACTGACAAATTACAGTTTAATGCAAAAGAAAAAAGGTTAAAAACAAATAAAGCTATAAATGATAGCATTGCACCAGAAAAAATAAATAAAAAAAAAAAGGTTCAAGTAATTAATTAGCATAAAATTCAAAAACTGTTATCTTTTATGATCAACCAATTAAGTTCTTCCAGTAAATGGCTGAAACTTTACTACTTTTCATGTTTGTTGTTTCCTCTCGCTGACGCTTTCGCCATGGTTCATCGGTTTTTTAATGTTTTGTCACATCATATTGACAGTATTTTAGTATTTTGTCACATCTTATTCACAGCCCCATCAGTACACTAAGGGGGAAAGGGAGGGGTAATTTGGAAAATAAGAATAAATCGAGGGAGAAACAATTGAGAGGCAATTGTAGCAAAAGTTAATTAATCGAGATATAATTCTAGCAAAGAAAGATTAATTAATTAAGGAGCAATTGCAACAAAGGGAGAAAGGAAAAAAATTTTACTTATTTTACTTATTTTTATATTATAATTATATTTAAAATATTATTTATATATAAATTTTAATATATTAATATTTTATATTATGTAAATTATAATATATTTATATATTTTTATTATATTATTATTTTATGAATGTTATATTTTATTTGATTATTTTTTTATATTGTGTCAGAAATTACTATAGATTTAATTGACATTGCTCCAATAACTTTAAATTTATGTCATATTCATTTTATATAAATTTTAATATATTTATTTATTTCATGATCATATTATTTTTGCATGACATAATTCACTTATTTTATTATGTAATTTTTTTTTGTAATACTATTCAAATATTTTTCAATTTTTTGTTATATATTATATGATGATTTTTTTAAAAAAAATAATATCTTTAATTTTTTAAGTTTTATGTTATTCAATAAAAAATTATTATATTGATAAATTAAAAATATAAGTTAAGTTGATATAAAAAAATTTAAAAAAACTTTAAGTGTTGAAATTAAAAAAAAACCATTGTAATGATAAAATAGTAAAAACATACGCTAAATCAAGCTTATGATAATTGTTTAGTTTATATTTTTTTGATGAATATGAATCTATAATATTATAAAATCATTAATTAAATTAATATCATAAGTTATATTAATTCAATTAATAAAATTACAAAAAAATTAAACAAAATTTATATTAATGTATATAAATTCAAAAACATTATTGTCTTCTAATATTTTTTTACAAAAAAAACTTAAAAATGATTAATAAAATTTTTAAAAAAAAATCCACTTTACTTAAAAAGCTACAACATCTTATAAAAAAATTAGCTTTAAATCACCCATAAGTTCTAAATAATATAAAGAAATTAAATTTTAACATCAATCTTACTTTTTTTTTTTTACATATATATATATATACATATATATCAATATATATGTTTTGCTTATTTAGAGTTTAGGATAAAGTAAAACAATATAATAGATCTATTAACAAAACCAAGATAGATATTGGGCAATCGAGAAAATTTTGATGGATATATAAAATATATTAAAGAAATGCAAGGTTTCAAACGGAGATAAAATTAAAAAAAAATCATTTTTTAAAAATAAAATAATAAAAATAATAAAAAATTATTTTACACATCAATAATTTAAAATTATTTCAAAAGACAGTGAAGAGTGATACGTATCTCACGTTACAAACTTTACTTGTGAAATTTGTACTTCTTACCGTCGTGCATAAAATATTTATTCTAATAAAAAGTATAATAAATAAATGTGTACTTGTAGGCCTCAATTAAAAATTATACTTATTAATTTAAAATATTTTGCATTTAATTCATTTAATTCATTAAATTAAAATATAATATTAATTAAATACTAATATAATTAACAGGGTTAAGTTTAATATTACAGAATAGAGACAAGAAGATGGTTAAATGTCGCATTTTAAACCTACGAGTATGAGAACTAATATTCCGGCTTAAACCGAAATCCAGACCATATGTATATTTATATAATTTACCCCCCAAAAAAAAGGGAATACGTCCACCTCAACTATACGAACCGGAACCGAACCGTTTCGATCTTTTCTTTTATTTATTTATTTCTACAATGCGGAAAGCGATTCCGGCCGCCACGTCAGCTCCGAAATATCGATTGCCGGTTCGAACAAGCCTCCTAACGCCACAAACTCACCGGTATTACTGTTGTTATTGTTGTGGGCATCCCAGTCACCGCCGATTCCGAGATCGAACGATTCGTTACTCGGAATCGGGAACTCATACCCCATCATTTCCCCAATTCCAACAGTTCCTAGCCCTACACCTTCCTCAACATCTAAGGTCTCAAATTTCTGCTCCCCCTCAACGGACGAAAAGCTAGGCGGCAAGCCCAATTCATCATCCGATGCTTCTAAGAGAAACCCTAGCCCCGGCCGGGACTCGCCGGTATCCAATGTCGTTCCCGGTAGCGGCTCCTGATACGGAACTAGGATCTCTTCTTCGAAGCTTTTGATGACCGAGTCGAGCCCATGAATCGCAGGGTCAGGTCCAATGACCGGGTCGGAATCATCCAGGATTTTCAGAAAATCCTCCGGGATACGTTTTTTCTCCGGAAACTGAACGTCTCCGTCATCTGGATCGGGTTCGACGTGAGTGGGCTCGGGAGAGTCGGAGTCGGGGCCCTTATTGTCCGAGTCAACCCGAGCGAGTTTTAAATTGGGGACCGAGTTACTCCCTGACTCAGAATCCTCAGACTCTTCCCGTGCTCTCTTCTTGTTGCCTTTGTTATCCTCTATTGCCATTCAAAAACTCTTTCGGTTTCGGGGGAAAAAAAAAAGGCGTAAAATTACAAAACCAACCTTGGTTTTCAATTCAGTAAGTCGTTTGTAGGAAGACAGAGAGGGAAAGGAAGGATTTTATAAGGGGTCAAAAGGGTATAAAAATTTTAAGGTGCTAAGGGAGTGTTTGCCTAGAAAGAAAGAGAACAAGAGGAAAAAGGTTTCTAGAGAGAGAAAATGCAGGGCATTGGGTGAGTAGGAAAGAGATATGGGCTGAGAATATATAGTAGTTGCAAACATGGGGCAAATTTTGATTTTACTAATTTTTTTTTTAAATAAGAAGAAAACTCTAAACTATTTAATTTTGATAAAGATAGGCGCGTGCAATCCGGCGGAGGCAGATCCCTTTGATGCGTCATTCACTGCCTTCCTTTTTTCTGTCTCTTTCAGTGCTTGTTTTTATTTTTTTTATTTTTTTTCCTTATATGTTTCGTTACGATATTAAATATAAAAAATTAAAATATGATATTAAATATATAAATTATTTAAAATTTTTATAATAAAAATTATTAAAATATTAAAATTTATATAAATATTATATATCTTAAATATAATAATAATAATATAAAATATATAAATA
>JBBYHO010000022.1:4026853-4038419 GCA_038382025.1 Adansonia gregorii | reverse complement strand
ATATTAATATTTTAAAATATATTTATTATAAATTATTAATATATTAAAATTTATATAAATATAAATATATTAAAAATAATTATTATATAATAAAATATATCAATATGTAAATTATAAAACATAATCCGTAGCGAGGGAAGCCTTGAGACATAAAACGGCAAATCATGAGGACAGCAAATTTTTGAACTTTTTGAGTTGATTGATTTGGAATCAGGAAATCATATCAAATTTGTTGCTCCAAATCAAATCTTAAGTCGTTGAAGTTTCGATAGATTTGCTTTGGATTTTAAGTCAATTCGATTGTACTATCTCACATTTTGACATGGGCCCAACTAAAAATTTTTTATTGAATGGAAGGGACACTAGAGCGGTGGGGAGTTCATTTAAAAATTAAATTATAAAATAAAAATAATATATATTAAGATGGTAATGAAAATCACTTAATATCTTTATATTTTAAAAATTATTACTTATTTTTTCTGATTTCATTTCATCCAAAAGATGCATGACGTCATTAAAAATTTGCGTAAAATGTATGTTTTATCTTTATCACTTTAAATAAACATAGTAATAAATCTTATTAATAAATGTGGTATATTTTATCATGAAAGTCTTTCAGTACAATTATAATTCTTATTATAAATGTGATGAATTTTATTAATAATCAAAAATATTTGGAATGACAAAATTAATAATATAATGGATAACAATGGGTATTTGAGTCAATTCAAAAAAAATTTTACATTGGTGCTTTTTTATATATATACTAATTTTTAATGTCACGTGCTTTGCACACAATTTTACATTTTCACTTTTTTTTTTAATTTATTAGATAATATATTTTTGCTTCATATAAATAATAAATTAATAATAATTTAAAAAACAACTTAACAAATAGTCAAAAACCTTCATGACAAATTCTTTTTTAAATCTATCGAATTTGCAATTTGTGAAATTTGCCAAGACCGAAACAAATCATATAAAAAATAAGCAGTAAGAAACCGTATTAAAAAAAAATGATCAATTTACCAAAGAGTCAAAAATCTATAATGTGAAAGAAAATTTTTTAAAGTTATTAAAGTTGTGATTTTGAAATCTATCCTAAGAATAAGTTTAAAAAAATGTTATGATAGTAAACGAAAAAAAACACCCAAAATCATTCTAAGAAAAAAAAAAAGCAAGAGACTGTATTCAAAAAAAAAATATATTTAACAAAGTATTATTCAATATTTTTGTCATGAAAATAACGCCTAAAGTATTTATTTGTAGTTAGAAGTTTTTGGTAAGAATTACTCTAAGACTATAATTACTCTCTGATAAGAAAACCTAAAATATATATAAATTAATTAATGATTAAATTTAAACATATGAAATTATCATTATCTTATTTTAACCAAATATTTGAATAAAAATTTAAAAATTTATAATCCTAATTTTATAATATATAATAGAATAGAATACAAGTTTAATTGTTGTTAAGTAATATAATAAATCAATGATCAGCTATAAATAAATAAAATTATCATTATCTTATTTTGATCAAAATATTTAGATAAAATTTTAAAAAATATATATAATACTTATCTTATAATATATAATATAATAATGAAATATTAACAAAACGAGCAATAGCTATTAAGCAATATAATCTACAATAATGGATATTATTGTTAGGTAAAAAATTCTTCATATTTGTATTTATATATATTATTATAGATTAAGGTAAATTTGAGAATGTAAAATTTTAAATTAATTAACCTTCGTAATTTCTTAGGGCAAATTTTCATTTAGACAAGATGTTAGAATAAATTTATAAACTCAAATCATAGCCTATGATCAAAACTGAAATGATCAATATTAATCTAAAAAAACAAATTATGAAGGTTAAAAATAGTACTAATAATAAAAAAAAATTAAATGTGGTTGTTTTACACTTTCAAAGATGATATATTTTATATATGATTGATAACTTTTACTAAAAAAGGTACAAATTACTAGTAAAAATAAATTTATATTACAATATTTTTGAGTTATTGTTCACCTCTATCACTCTTAATTACGTTGTTCAAGTAAATTTTTATTGTCTAAATTAAAATAATTGAAATATGAAATAGTAATTTATTTTTTAAATCAATAATTGAATATCATTTGTAAACAAGGAAGAAATACCAAATATATTTATTAAAATAAGATGTGATGTAATACTGCCAAAATGTTAATTTTGATAGTTTTATTTGTAAAAGTAAAAACAAGTATAAAATATGCAACATAAAGTATTCCTTCTATCCGCTTGATGAATTGAATAAATAAAACTACATTTAGATTCTTTTTCGATTTAATTACCTTTAGCATTTTTTTTAATTGTTAATGAGATAATATAATATCTCTTGACCTATTTTAAGGTAGATATTTTCTGACCTTGCTATAGACAAACCTAATTCTGCCATTGACTTGATTCATGTCCCCTAATAAAAATAAGTAAATTAATTATCTTATGCATTAACGGTTGAAATTTTAATTTAACAAGTGAAATTATAAAATTGTTATGTGCATTTGTTTAAATTATTAAATGAATATACAATAAACATCTAACTTTGTATGTAAAAGTTCAAAAATTTTTACTACTAATGAATACATAAAATAAAAATCCAAGTCAAACTCTAGTTCATGTGACAAAGAACAGCCCCTCTATTGCTAAGTTGACGGATAATGCAAAATGACATCTTATAGAGTTCAATTTCCATTCTCAATCCATTACCAATACGAACTCAATGTTTTCTTCGTAAGCTCTGAAACTTCTTCATAATGGTTTCATTCCATGCCTAGAAATGACTGTCACTATGGATAGAATAGGAACTGGAGCTCTGGAAATGGTTCAGTCTAAATATATAATAATGATGCATATTGAAACTCCTTGGTTTGAACTTGGTAGCCTAATGATTGAAAAAGAGCGTTATGGGATTTGAATTTCATAAAAAAAAAAAAAAAAACTAATGGAATGTTAGATATGAAAGATCTTAGAATGCATTTGTAATACTCATGAGAAGTTAAGATTTGAGATTCTCCAAGGGTTGTTGCCGAGATATAATTGAGGCTGATGAAATTTGGATGCTTCAAAGGAATTTTCACTTTTGAGAACGAAGAACAAAGTCCTTTGGAGACACCATTGACGGCGAACATGTGAGGGCTACAAAATAGAATAATAGAAGTGTTATCAAAAGTGGCCAAATAAAAAAGGCTTAAGAGCATCGTATAGCAGTTTAAAGTTTAAATCTCAACGATATTACGTTCTTTACATGCGCACACAAGGAATAACAGTGAAAAAAGTAGCTACAACCCTATCCGGAAATGACGTAGTCAAGTAATGAAATAAAAAAAAAAAACATATTCCCTGAAAAGTCATTCAGAGGGGACGAGTAAACTAGGTAAGGAGTACCCTTAAGCAGCCTTGATTTCAAATCTCTCTGTCCTTATTTATGCACACGATTCCACACATTAATAAACCAATAAATGAAAATAATAATAAAAAAACTATAATGTTTTTATGGATTGAAAGGAGAGGCAAAGAGAATAAGTCTAGGAAGAGTAAATAAGAACAATAAGCTCATCTAAGAATGGGGGTACTCAAGTTAGCATAGTTTCAACTTTCAAGCTACAAAATATATACTATGCGAAGAATCCTGCAAGTCCATTGCTAACAGTATAATTTAAATTTCGAAGCTCAAAACTGATACTTCTCTCCTTATTGGAGTACATAACAAGAAACTGACTGCAAATTTTTTGAGACTGTAGAAGTAATATAAGCTGGTGTATTCCCTAAGCCCAATAGAATTGGTTACGAATGCACGTCGTAATAAGCATTACTATCATTGTATCAAAGCATTATTTCGAAATTGTTCCTAGTCAATACTTTGTCGTGGTAAGGCACTGATAAATTAGCGAGATGGCACATCGCAAGTAATGAATTTGGATAGACTTGAGCTAACATGTGGATGCTTGTTACAAGAACAAATTCATTAAACGTTACCTGATATGAGAATGTCATTTGGTAATTCACTTGATGTCTATGCAACAATCTCATTCAGTGGTTGTATAAGTAGTCCTCTTACTTGAGATTACTAATGATCTTATACGAGGATTGCTATACTTTGATTTTAACTTACTTATGATCCTAATTACTGATACTATAATTAAGTTCTTTTGGATATAAAATGAGGCATATGAAGAAGCATAGGTAACGATGATAAGATTCATCTCTTTGAGTGATCAAGAGAATATCTTAATTAATCTTGACAAGGATTTAACTCAAAAAATCTCTCACCAAAGTGAAATGAAGTTTTAGAATAATTCTAAATCTCATTTGAAGAGGTAATTGTCTATCCCGAGACTTGATATTTTTAAACTAATTGAGTAGACATTAATCTAGCTCAAAGCCAAACCAAGAGTTTAAATGATGCAAGGATAATAATTATACTGAGAAATCAAGCACGTATAAGTTGATCAAACATCATTCATCTTTCCTGCCAATAGGGTTTTAACTCACGGCTTGATGACAACTATGATCTACAAATACAAGATTGATTAATTAGAGAATTAATGATGAACTCAAATGATTTGATTCATTTAATTTAAATTTATTAAGGATTACAGTGATATATTTGTTGCCGACATATTAAAGAATCCAAGGATTACACACAAATAGAATGTGGCTGGTAAAAGATTAAATTGGCTTAAATTAAGTTGGATTTGTTTAAAAAAAAGAATTAAAATTAATTTAAAATCTAGGGAAAATGGTTAAAAGTCACAAATCCTACTAGGAGTAGGACTTGGATGGCAAATCCTACCGTGAGTTGGATTTGGCCGAATACTCCCTATACATAGAACCTATGGCCGATCATCTCATTGATCGAAGAGCACGTCACAATTGGATATGTTCAAATATCACGTTATTCATTTAAATTTAAAGGTCTATTTAACATTTTAAAAGTTTGAATAAAAATATTATGCTTAAAAAATTAACTTGAATAAAAAAACAAAACTCATTTAAAAAAATAGGCTGGACCTAAGGTGAAACATTTTAAAATTAAGCTTGAACCGACCAAAATATGTTATTTTTATTTTAAAATTTATATTTTTATAATATAATTATATATTTTATAAAAATAGTCATAATTTTATTTGATTAGTTGTTAATTTGTCAAAACTTTTTACAATAAAAGTCATACTATAAATTTTTAAAATGATATTAGCAAAAAAACTTTAAAAAATATACTTAATTATTAAAAATTAAATTAAAAACATATTAAAAAATAATATAAGCGATTTTAAATCGACTTAAACTACCTATTTATAAAAATGAGTAAACTAAAAAATATATATATTTCAAATTAAATGAAGTCTAAATTATCATATAATTATAATATATTAATACTTTACGTAACTCTGATCTAAATTCAGTTTGACTTGATATAATCTCACGAGATAAGAAACCTCTAAAAGGGGATTTCTGCATACACTACAAAGATAGTCTGTTGGCCGTGGCTTATCCCACCCTTCAAGAAGATTCTTTCACTTCTTTTTCACGTGGATTATCATTGGAAGTTGGACACTTGGATAGGAGATGGTTTATTACAACCTAGCTTAGTTTAGTGATTCTGGACGACAAATCTTGCCGCACAGCAAACACTAAATTAAGTTTCTTACCGCAGCAGCAAGTCCCTCGTGTTGCATAACTTAATAAACGTTGATCCTTTGGTTTGGAAATTGAGTTCAAATTTTAAAATTCCCTTGCTCTTAGCTCTGTTTATGCATGATCAATTCCCAACACTAATAATAGTATATTGAATAGCCAATAAGGTCGTGCCTCAATAGCGAGGCGGTGGATTGTATATCTAATCTCAACCAAAAAGAGAAAAAAAAAAAGGAAGAAAATCACATTACTTTAGATCCCTTTGTATATCATACATTCAATTTACTCTCTAGTTTAGTAAAAATACTTTAAAGGTAATTAAAAAAAACTAAATAGAAAATTTAGATCAAAATTATCTCTTAACATATCATTCAATACATGGTAATTATTTTTATAGATAGATAGTTAGATACTTTTGCTCGAAAGCAACAAAAAACCTCCTATATCCATTAAAAAGAAAAAAAGAAAAAGCAATTCTAAACATGAATGCCAATCGTTGTTAATAAGAATCCACCATGAAAACATCCCGATCAAGGAAGAAATTGATCCTAGAGAAGACATAAATATATTTTTGGGATTAATCACCAAGGTCTTGGTGACGTGCATGGAATACAATTGGCTTTGGCTGAAGTTAAACAAAAATATTAAAAACAATTGGATGTTTCAAAAGTACTTACGATAATAGACTAGTAGATTCCAGATCACCAGCTTTCCTCTTTGAATGAGCGGCGAAGTTTGACGCGTGAAACTGCTAGTAGTGTCCAGGAAATAAATAATAGATGACATCATGCAGCAGCACAAAAACATGGGTATGGGCCCAAAGATCCAAAGCAATAGGGAGAAGGATAAGTAAAAGGCTCGCAGTCCAAGTGACCAGAAATTAACTTCCTCTGTTCAAGTTTCTCGCAACATACTCAACACTCTCCATACTGTCTATCGACCAAGGGCGAGTGACCAAGAAGCTTACATAGGCGTAGTATCTAATAGACTGCACATTGCAAAGAAAGGCAACAAGGAAACACAGCAAGATGGAAAAATGCTTGATTGAAGAGAGTAGAGAACTCTTGTTGCCATAAACAAGGACACTAATCAGTGAACTAAGAGAGATTGCTATTGTTGCCAAAAGTGTCGATACCATGATGTTGTTGCCTATTGTTTGTACTGCCAGAACACCATTTTTCAAGGGATCCTGAAACATCAAAGAGGAGGTCATTATCATGCTCTGTACACGTACCATTCCAGACACAAAAGTTGAAGTTGATATCTCTTTTTGCTAGAGAACAGGCATACTGCATTCTAGAGAAATAGAAAATGTTTACGCTATAGATCCGCTATCATGAATATATTCTAGTATCCCTTATTGCAGTTAATTGTTTTCAAATAATTCAAAAAGCCAACCCCACCACACCCCGGCTTCCCAATCAAAAATGTTAATAATTAGAAAATATTTTCCCTCTTCATCAGTAAAAATAAAACATGAATTTTCTAATCTTTTAGCAACCCATTAATTGAGGTCCCCTTATGCCTATCCGTGTTTCGAAATTAACAATACTAGTTCCAGCTTGCTCCATTTGCTTGTTGTTACTTTGTAAATTGAAAAAAAAATTAAGCCACATTCTACACTTTAGATCTTCACTGCTAGCAGTTCTCTATCGGCTTTAGCAAGAAGTTTTTAGCAGTCAGCCTAGTTCCTTTTCTCGTCTTTCACTCCAAATTCATTGAGTTCGATGTTTTTAGTAGTCAGCCTAGTTCCTTTTGTTGTCTTTCACTTCAAATTTGATTGAATTTGATGGAAATCACTATTTTCTGTTTGAGTAAGTAATATTTAAAGATAGATAAATAATGCTCCCCGCATGTTGCAAAAATCAGTAGTACCACTCTGTTATTGCAGACATGAAGAAGTCCTCAAAAGAATATCTCTACATGATGCATGTGAACATAGAAAACCTATAACCAACTAAATATCCGCAAGGGACATTGGTAATGCTCCAAAACCAGAGACAAATGCCTACCAAAAAAAAAAAAAAATTTCTAATTATACTGCATTTGACTATTGCAAAAATTCAGACCAGACAAGGATGCTGCATTCTTTTAACAAAAGATCCACAAACCATCATCTTAAGCTCATTAAAATCGAGACAACACGAAGGCATGTCTTGATTTGGGAGCTGTATATTTCTGCAAATCTCCCATGAACCTAGACTTTCTTATAGCAGCCAAGAATTAATGATTCTTTTTTCTTTTGATGAAACAACAGCCTTAATAGCATCATCATTTAGGCTTTGCTCTGTAGAGCGGAAAGAAAATTGAAAAGATGGAACATTGGACGGGGAGAAAAGTGAGGAGATAAAAAAAAATTTATTTATATTAGTGTGCTTGGTGAAAAAGAAAGAAAAGTGAAAGAAAAAATTTAATTTTCTTTATGCTCGTTGTTTGGTATAATTGAAAAGGGAGAAAAAAATAAAAACTTATTATTTTATCATTACACATATTTAAAATTAAGATGTAAAATTAAATGTGTGTTTGGTTGAGTAAAAACGTGAAAGGATGGATAAAAGATGGTGGAAAAGTGAAAAGAAAAGAAATCATGTGCATGCTTAATTGAGAAAAAAAGTGAAAGGAAAAAAAATTAAAAAAATTATCATTTTTCACATTCATTAACAAATAACAAATCACTTAAAATTGAAAAGAAAAAGAAAAGAAAATGAGAATAGTGTGTCATATGAGTATATTTACAATATTATTAATTATTTTTAAAATTTTATTTTTTATCCTAACTTCTAATTGGTATAATGACAAAATAATATACTTTTTATTTTATTTTCATTTATTTTTCAATCATATCGAGCAACGAGAGGATAGCAAAATAAATTTTTCTTTTCAGTTTTCTATCTTTCATACCAAGCACATTAATGGAAAAAAAAAAAGAAAATATTTTCTTTTCCATTTTTTCTTGTTTCTCCTTCTCCAATTTTTCATATTTTTAAATTTTTTTTCACCCTACAGGCAAAGCCTAAAATTTAAGAAATGATAGATAATCTTGTAAATATACATACTTGCTTCATGCTACTTTCATTTTCTTTCATATTTTCTTTTTAATTTGAAGTGATTTGTTTTTGTTAGTAAGTGTAGAAAATAATAATTTTTTTTTAAGTTCATTCTTTTAACTTTTTTTTTTTTATCAAGCACACCCAACAATTAATTTTCTTTTCATTTTTTCACCCTCGCCAATCCATCATTACACCATACAAAGCACACTTTTAGTACTACTGTTTGATTCATCCACCCTTATTATTTTAAAACCTTATAGTTTGTTACCTTTGCTACTAGGTTTTTGCCTCGATTAGCAAAAGTAAATAGTGTGTTAAGATACAAGAGCAAAAGGACAAAAGCATACTGTTACTTTTATATGGAATAGTTATATTTGATTGTGTGTTAAATTTTAACTATTTGTAATTGCTCCTTCTTAATTAACTCATTTACTCTCCTTTTCATTTGCTCTTAGTTTTAGCAACTTTTAGCTTTAAATCTAACAAGAAGGTGGCAAGTATATGACATACAACTGAGCCAAGGCAAAGAAATAGACAATATGCCCAACTATTCATTAGCTCATCAAGCTGTCACCAAATTTGGCAAAAGAAATCAAGCAACAATAGGAATAATCAGCCACAATGAAGCAAATAGAGATAGAGAATCAACCAAACCAACATAACAAGTAATCTTTGTCTTTCATTTATAATTTGACTTCCATTCTTGTTTTTGTGATACTCAGACAACAAATTTACACTGCAAAAGTTACATCATTTTCACTCTAAAGATTTGTATTGTATGCAATGGATCTATCCATCTTCAATTCAAAGGTCGAACACTTCACTTCCTTTAGTGATAGAACACCTAAGAGCTCAATCACAATCATAGATCCTCTACATCCTACAATTTTAATGTTATCCCAAACAGGCTTTGTTCCCATAGGCCATAGGTAGAGAAATTCCAAAAGTTGCAAAAGAGCCCATAACTCGAAATTAATAGCAGAAATCATGGCAAAAAAAGAAAGGGAAAAAGAGAGAGAGAGGACTGACAGCCATCATGGAGAAAACCCATTGGTGACGAGACTCAGCATTTAAGCCAATGACGGTCTTTGTACGATGCTTGAGAATGGTAAACAGAAGCCATACATGATAAATAACAAGCAACGGCAGCCCCAGTGAAACCAATAAGTAGTCTAACTTGTCTTTTTCCATGTTTTTCTTCGGGTTTTCCTTTTTGTGTTAAATCTTGTGGATCGAGTCTTCTTAGGCAGCGAGAAGAAAAAGAAATAAACTATTATATCATTCATTAAGAAAAAAACAAAAGGAAA
This sequence comes from Adansonia gregorii, assembly GCA_038382025.1. Taxonomy (NCBI): domain Eukaryota; kingdom Viridiplantae; phylum Streptophyta; class Magnoliopsida; order Malvales; family Malvaceae; genus Adansonia; species Adansonia gregorii. The sequence continues at coordinate 4,028,373 of JBBYHO010000022.1, read as the reverse complement.
GTATTGAACCTACGTCCTCATGGAAACTGAAAATGACTAATAATAATAATAAATGACATCACCATTCTCCAGACATCACTGGCAGCGTCTTTGCTCACGTTGCGTATTTTTGGCAGTATTTTTCTTTTTATTGGAAAAAATACTACACGACAAGAGAAGCATGCGACAAAAAATATTAAAAATTGGAATTAAATTAAAAATACAATTTAAAATGAATAAATGATTACACTAGAATACTTTTTGAAACATAATTGTCCACAATAAAATTGAAATTTAAATATTTATTTGATCTTGAATTTTAATCGATTTTTAGTTTAATATCTAAAAAAAAATTATTTAACTTGATACTTAAACTTTTATCCCCTTAGACATGAAGGTCTTTTAAATTAACAATATTTGTCAAATGCTTACGTGGTAATCAACAGTTAATAAAAACTTGACACGTAAAAAAATATCACAAATTACGCTTTCATTGGCTATTGACTATCATATCAATTTTTGACTAATGGTATTGGTCCAAAAGGTTAATATGTTTGACGAAATGAAAATTCAATTACCAAGTTAATAATATGTTTCTCAAAAGAACAATATTTTTAGAAATATTTTTCATCAACAAAAAAAAAAATATTTTTATTGTTTCTCAAGTCAATATTAGTCCTACATAATTTTCATAGTAAAACCAATAGGAACTAGTATATTTTATTTTTATTTTAAGTGATAGACATAATTTTGAAAATTAGCAATAATACTTTATAGAAATATTATTTTTAAATATTTAATACAAATAGTTGTTAATAATAATCATCATTGAAGAAAATTAAAATTAATAAAATTTGTATTTATTTGATAAGTGTAATTTAAAAAATGATCAATTTATTTTTAGTAAAGTATCTAATGAATCAAACGTGTCAATATAATTTCTCAAAATTTTTAATCAATACTTTACTATGAATGTCAAATATTGTATTATTACTTAACAATAATCAATTTCTCATGAATCATATTTCTGTCAATCACATTTCACTAAAATAATAAAATGAAAAAGTACCATTGCGCCCTTAAAATAAAAATATCAATAGATTAAATCCTAAATAAAAAGTCTATAAACTTTAGATCTTAAATTGAACATTTAACTTTTACTAATTGTTCTATGTTAATTTTGGATTCCGTTTAATGGATTTTTTTTATCTTTATTTTAAAATTTTTTGTATTACATTTTTCTTGTCATTTTTTTAAACAAAACAAAAGCTAAAAGAATCTACCAAAGTACCTAACTGTATCGCCCTATGGTAACTCTTGACTCTATAAGAAGATTTTTAAAATGCTTGGTGTCTTGTAAGCGTAAGAACATGTTTTATTGGGGGGGGGGGGGGGAATCAAAAAACCAAATCCTCACACTTAGAGTTAGAATAAATAGTATATTACTTTAAGAAATATATATATTTTTTAATTTTCATTGAATTGATATTAAAGCAATAATCCATCGTAAGAAATAATATGAACTATAATATTAAAAAAAT
>JBBYHO010000022.1:3959691-3969868 GCA_038382025.1 Adansonia gregorii | reverse complement strand
CGTAATAATTTATTCACATTTTGTTAAAAGAACAATTCAAATCATACCATCAAAAACATATGTCATCGCATTACCCTCCAAGTAGCTTTAATTGAGAATTTCAGATTGATGAATTAGATGGGCATAAATAACATTTAATCTTCTTCCTTAACCCATATTTAACAAATAGCTTTCATTCAAATAGGGATTCTCTATTTTTTCTGCAAAATTTAAGGCATGGGAAAAGGTACTTATACATTTTATTTTATTTTAATCTTACAAGGAAACGAGGCAATAAAAATAGATCAACTTCAACTATAATACATAACAATAATACCATCACTAAAGATGAATTGACTCTCGATTTCACTATAACTTCGCTGGAGCTAGTTTTGATCATACATCTAAATTGTTCGATAAGTAATTTAAAAATATGGTACCCAATCATCACATCATCATATATTTAGGAACAAACTTGGATTAAAACTCTGATGCCAGATTAACCAATCAAATCTACTCGTTGTCAAAAGAAAAAAGAAAAAAGAAAAATGTTCTCTCAACAAATCTAACATTAACCATGCTTTCATAGCAAAAATTAAAAAAAGAAGTCCAAAAAAACAAACTTTAATCAAACGGATTCAACACCGTTAGCTCAAATTTGTAATTTTTCTAAAAATTGGCAAATGTGTGGGTGTTTATACACCCCCAATCTCATCATATCAAAAGCATAAATGCCCGTAAAAGCACAATCGGAGCAGCAACAGTAAACCATCTCGTCTCCTCTTCCCATAACACTATTACATCAAGTGATCTGTAATGCAAATTATCTAAAGCAACAATTCCTTAAGACTTCTTAACGATATGATCCTATCTCAACTTGACTCTTCCGTGCTGCGAGACAGGATTAGGTACACAACAGTTGGCATACCTGTCAAGGTATATCACTAATATATGTTACCACGATACTAACATGAGTAGTTCATAAAAATTAGCGAAACCACTTGGTGTATGATTTTTTTTTTTTTATTTTTAAATAACAAATAAAAGCCTACTCCTTGCACTAATCAACTGCATTAGTTGAATGGCATGGAATAGTGACCTAGCTTCAACTGCGTAATGCTTCCGTGATGTGATTCCCAAATTGAAAGGTGCTTCCAAAGCATGTCTGTATTGTCTCCAAATATATGGGAAAAAATAGAAAAAAATGAGCATGCCCATGTCAGATACATATATGTATCTGACACTTGACCCGACTCCGGGTATTGCTACCAACAGCATATGTGTTACGAGGAATAGCACCAGAAAGCCAGTTTCAACTTCATAATTTCTGAAAGACATGGATTGAGTACTCCCCACACGAGAATGTTCAACTAGCCTACAAGCTACAAGCAAAGAGGCTCGGGATAAAACCACACCAAAAACGATAATGCGGACGACCTATTTGAACAGGACAAATTCCCAACAACAACAAAGTAGGTGATGCAACAATAGTGTAATACTTCGGTGAAAAGAGAATCCCAATCCTCACCGATGAAGGAAAACCCTAATAACTTCCAATTTTCTGCCAGAAGACTAAATTTCAGTATCACAATTGACAATCAGCTCAAAAATCTTATTTTCTTTTTTATCCTTTCTCAGCGGTTTGTTTCGCCTTAAATGGGATAATACTACAGGGGAATAACAGTGGCCCAATAATAAACTTCACATAGCAGAAATAACCAATGTCTGAATTCTCACCTTGAAGAACAAAATTTTTTAAGCACTACTGCTTGAAGGAAGATCGGTGACTTTTCCCACTGCAACAGTTTTCCCTGTAGATATGGCAATTCATGTGACTCACAGCACAGAAAATAATAATTATCCACAATGAAAAAAGGAAATGAGTTCACCATTACCTTCAGTACGAAGAGTGAACCTCCCAAGTTGTGGAAAATCTGAGAACTTCTCAATGCAAATCAGGTTGTTAACCTAAGAAGCACAGGAAAGTAGTATTTATCAGCCCCAAAACTAACAGAGATCAATCCAGCCAATATCTTCTTTTCTTAAACTTCTTTTTCTTCAACCAGTGTCGCTTTCACAGATATAACCTACAGGACGGAATTTCCAGCCCCCTCTACACTAAGACACAAGGTACAATTAAAGAATATTCATCATACATAGATTGAAGGAGAGTAGCGTACCATGTTATTACGTTATAAGTTCAATCTAGTTGGAAATAATGGAACTAGCCACCTGTTTCTAACTTATCAGAGCATCTTTCCCATAACTGGAATCCCCAAAACAATAGTTTATTGTGGTCTATCATTAGTCAACAATGCTATCCTACTATTTCTATATCTACCCCTATGGAAAAAAGACATGAAAACAACTCAGCAGCAAGAGCTTTCTGACCATTTCTCACTTGCTCAATCTGACGATTCATAATTCAGTTCCATTTCAAAAAAATATAGAAGAATGCAGCTAATATTGAATGGGACAAATAACAGATTGCCAAATTTGGTATATTTAAATAAAGTGAGTCTGAACCTGAATACGACACAAAACAACAGCACCATTCTTCACAAAAAGAACTTTCTTTTTCATGGGTTTCTTTGTCTTTGGATCAATTTGCTGCAGTAGCTCAACTATCTCGCATTCATCGACAACAGAATGAATGTGCAAGACAGCCTTATAGCCAGCTGTACAAATAGCCTAAACGGTAACATGTACAAGATAGATATTACATTTCACAGTCCTGATACTGGGAATATATCGAATTTATTGAATAAGGTCACGAGAAAACAACATTCTTGCATACATTCTCAAGCAACTCAAGAATCTGCAGCTGTGCTGTAAATTCAGTAACAGCAGGTATCGGTTTTACTGCAGGAAGGAAAAACAGACACATTACACCCAAAACTAACACAAAAATATAACAATTGAGTTTTAATATGAAAAACAAACAATTAAGGCAAGAGAAAGGGATCGTAAAATTTATCAAAGAACTCCATTTAAGCAAAACTCACCAACACTACTCAAGACAAAACCTGACATTATTTCCTCTTCTTCAATCCCCGATAATCTAACCCGTAGATTTTCACCAGGTCCAGCACGCCTAACCTTATTTTCATCACAATATACAGCCAGAACTTTCACTTGAGCCTGCAATCCATGCATAAAATCCTCATACCCCATAAATTTTAAAAAAATGAACATATACACATAAATATAACTAAAAGATTGCAAGGATAAAGCACCTTATTTGGCATAACTAATAAGGAATCACCCTCACGCACACTTCCAGATTCTACCTTTCCCATAACAACAGTTCCCATGTCTTTGAATTTGTCAATTATAGGCATCCTATAGAATCAACAACAAATCATCAGATGTCTCATAAAAGAAGATGACCAAGAATTTGGTTATGCATGCTACCAGTAGATAGCAGGAAGCAAGGAACTAGAACCACACATAAAAGTAGAGTGGGCAAGAATCCGACCATGGAAGATAGGCTATATATCACTTACCTAAATGGACCTTTTGGATCTCTGAGAGGAACTTCAATAGAATCAAGGGCTTCAAATAGGCAGGGACCATTCCACCAAGGACATGTACTCTTATCTACTCTTGTTTTCATGTTAGTACCAACAAGACCAGATATTGGTAGGAACTGGACATCTGCAAGCTCAAACAAGAACAACCAATGAAATATAACTGGTTTTAAAGCATAAATTATATGCTCAGCACACTAAGAAAATTTTGTAACATGGGAATATAAAATTCACTAACAGAAAAAGCATGATATCATCATCTAAACCTATTAAGAGTTACACAATGAAAAGAGTAAGATACATCAACATTTCAATATCACGCATTTATAGATAGGACGCCTAATCAGACACAAGTTTACATTACAATTAGGCAGCGTAGAGCATAATGCAAAGAAAAACTAATCAAATATTGCCCAAGCTTTCAGCAGCAATTATCCTAAACAAACCAACAGCACTTATTTGTTTCTAATCCATAATTTCAGCTCCAAAATAATTTTTTAAAGCATATGCTGAATAGCCAAACATTCATTTCAAAACTATAAATACCTTCAGATGATAATACAGAGTTCGACACTACCTTATTAGACTAAGAACCTCATCAATACAGAAGTTCTGCCCGTTCAGCATTGAATACTATTACTCTGTCAAATAGCACCCAAGTATTCTAATACATAATTTCAACTCCAAAATACTTTCATTAAAAAAAATATCATGCCGAATAGCTAAACATGTGTGTCAAAACTACAATAGGTAAAACTTCTTCAGAAGATAATAACAGAGTTCTATGCTATCATATCAGGCCAAAAAACCTCAAAATGTATCTCTCTAGACAGTAGAAAACGTGTCCAATCACATAAGCAACCATAAATATGTTACAAAAAATGCAAGGTGATTTGTTAGCTTCGCCATTTCCTTTGCAGAGGAAGTACGCTATGTCATGGTAATAACATCATAAATGGTTCTACAAGCTTGAAGAAATCACCAAGAAAAAATTGCAACTTGCAAGTTATTTAACAACATTTTCAATACCTTTCTTCACATTGTACCCTGACGACCTTAGAAAAGGCGTCATCTTTGACTCAATTTCATCGTACCTGTGGAAGAAGACCTCCATCAATACTGTTAACATACAAACCCAAAACAGAAAAGACAGCACACAAGCCCAGACTTGTTGTCAAAGCCAGACAAAGCACCTTTCTTTAGACCAGTTGACAGTGTGATCATCCATCTTATTAACTACTACAAGTAGCTTCGCCACACCCAAGGTCTTCGCCAGCTGGACATGTTCACGGGTCTGCCCACCCCTCTCATATCCAGTTTCAAATTCCCCTTTACGGGCGGATATCACCTAATTAAGAACAACAGGGACAAATAAAAAATGCAAAATCAGCAATATATACACTATCTGAGGCAGTTAACAGAAAGACGCAGCATGTAACTTACAAGAACACCAATATCAGCTTGAGATGCCCCACTGATCATATTTGGAACATAACTCTTGTGACCCTAAGTAGTCAATCCAAAACTATATTCAGTTTTAATAAACAAAATCGTATCAAAATTTTATTTCAAAATAAAATGAATATGCATGGTCAAAAAACAAAATGAATTTATTCAGTTCCATTCTTGATCAGATATGAGCACATTAATTGTAATTAGACAATACCCTAAGGCATATCTAATAAACGGTAATATGCTAGAGAAACACTTTAATTTTATATTTGCTATTACTTTCTTATTTTATGAGTAGTATCACTGTACTGTAAGATGACATGCTATCTGTAAACTTGCATAAGATATTTGTGACGTGCTATTAAAAAAAATCCTACACTCCATAATTTTAATCATCATGTAATACAATAAGTTATAAAATTAAAGGAGGAATGTCGGAATAAGCAATTGAGGTGACAAAGGAAACCAATTCAACAAAATCACAAATCAGGACCCAGAAAAAATCTCATTTAAAAAATACAGTAGTAAAATAAACAAGATCTATCAACTTATCCTACAAATAATTAAATATTTAATTAGACGATAAGATTAATTAAAGAGTAACAGTGTAGTTCAAAGGCAATCCCCTTACTGGTGCATCCAAAATAGTAAATCGAGTTGTCTCAGTCTCAAAGTGTGCTCTTCCAACTTCAACGGTTTTACCCTGCAATCAATAGCCCAAATCCAATAAAATCCCTGAGCAACAACTGTAGTTTAGTTAAGCATGAATACATGTTGACAGTATTGAAGGAAATATATCAGGAAATAACTATGCCTTCGTAACATCTACCATTGTACACTACCTTAACCCTCTCCTCTTCATTTGTGTCCATAATATATGCCATATACCTAAGACATAGCAAGTAGTTCAGTCAGATAATGCAACAGCTGAAGATCCCGTCTGTAAGACATTCTCATTGATGTAATTGATCAGTTGCTGAATTAAGCAAAATTTTGGAGTGGGGTGCATGTGGGTGGGGGACTGCGTGTGTGTGTGTGTGTGAGAGAGAGAGAGAGAGAGCAATTTTGACATCAATAGAATTTCCTACTCAAAAAGCTGCAAGGCAATTGGAAATAATTTTAAACGGGTGAACTTACAGAAGCTCAGAAAAGATACAAATTACAGAATAAATTGATTGCAAAAAGATGTAACATTCTAAAATATAAATGAATCTTCAAGAGCAAGACAATCAAATATGACACAATAGACGAACTTTTTAGCAGTTACAGCATCCAAGAAAAGGCAAAAATAAAAAATGGTTTCCAATTTGATCAGAACTAATTGACAAGAAGCCAATAACTGATCCAACTACTATAAATTCCTTTAATAAGTACATCTTCAGTACATTTAATCTTTATGTTGCCTTCAGATTGCTTGGATGGAGGAAATGAGTATAATCATTCATGCGTTCTCTTTTCCATCCAAAATCACATTCTATTAGTGTAGAAGGCAGGACTCAACCTATAACTCTCTCCACTATACATGCCTTTCAGCTGGAAGGACAGCTGATTCAGTGCTCCCTGCCAATGGAATACTAGCTCTTAAATTACTTGATGCCAGTGCATCTAGTCAGAGCCTCATTAAGTTGTGGGTTAAATCTTAGTACCACCATGTTCAAACTAGATTGAATCTTGGTTCACAATTCATGTTGTCTTGGTCAGAAATACTCCACAATTTCAAGCCTGCTCACATAAAACTATGTCTCTGTCTCACCATTAACTTTTTCAGGCAGATCAACTATAGCCAACTAATCAAAAATTGATACAGTGATGAGAAACAAGTAAAAAATTATTGATTTGTATTGCTACAGCCAATAAAACCTCCAAAACAAGGAGATGTAAGGCTCAAATTCCAGCAATGGCATGTTCTTTAGAAAAACAAATATATAATGAACAGCATTGATTCACTAAGCAAGTTATAAACCAAATCTAAGACTCACCAGCTTTCTCTACTTTTATCCTTTGCTTCTTTTTCATACTTCTGGATTGTACGGTCATCAACCTGACCACTGAGGAAAAGTATCTGACCTCCAGTTGTTGACTTACCAGCATCTAAGAATCAAATGCACCAAAGTCAAAACATATAATAATGGAGATAAGAAATAACATGTTTCAGTAAAAAGACATTGATTACCAGCAATCTTTGATAATGTTTAATTAAAAAATAGCTGAAATAAGGGGTTTTTTTTATTTATGAAGAAGTTTGAGAAATCATGGGGCAACTAATCAGTAGACTGATCATTGGTTCCACATACTTTGTGAAAGGTTGGTCTAATTTTCTCAATCAGAACTTTGAAATCTGTTAGCCATCTTTTTCTTTTAATCCACCATTGGATTATCCAAAAAGGGTAGAATTCCATTCACCAAGTTCAAAACCCAATTCCTAACAATTGGTTCCAGTAACGATTAAACTTATAACTGCTTTTCGCAGCATTCATGCATCTGGCTAATACAATTGATCAGACTCAACAAGGCAGACAACAAATAAGGGGTTTGAGAGGTTAAAAGTACAAATTTTGAACTGTTTCCTTACATTAGCACATGCAGTTATGTAATGGACACCAACTTTCACATAAGTAAAACTAAGAAGTAGGAATACATACCAACATGACCGATAAAGACAACATTCAAGTGGCGCTTCTTTTCTGATTCCGTTTCATCCAGTGCTTCTGCATCCTCCAGAGCAGCTACTTCTTTGTCTTTCACTGCACAACAAAATTAAAAATGAGAACAAGAAAATGACAATTGAAGTATTAAAGTGACACATAATATGGATGAGCACAGGAAGGCAGAGAAAAGAGAGTGAAGAAACCTTTTGGCTCAGCTTGTACTGGCTGAGATTTTGCATCAACCTCATCTTTCTTACCTGAAACCAATAAGAGGAAAATTTTCAAAAATTTTCAAAATGAAACTAAACCGAAAAAAATAAGTTAACGATGAATAGAGAAAACATTCAACATTTTAGCAAAAGAAAGAGCAAGAAGAAAATTTAGAGAAAACAGCAAAACAATTAGCATCTAAGTTGGAAAAAGAGATAGAGATAGTCAACAACAGATTTAGGTCCATCAAGAAGGAAAAAAAAGTATATAACGCATCTGATTGTCTACGATGCATGGGCTGTTCAATTCATCCTACTATACCTTTGTCCCACAAGTCTTGAATGCTTTAATTTATAGGAGAATGATGTATAGTCTTAAATGTAAAAAAAAAAAAAAAAGAAATTGAGGGGGAAAAAACTATGTCCAATATATACCATATCTGGGACCAAATCTAAAGCCAATACAACATAGCTGAAGTAAACCCAAAACTTAATTCAAATCAGCCTTGCAATTCACAAATGCCAGTGTGCATGCAGCAATATAAATCTCATATCACATTTATCTCCCGTCAATTCTGATAGTAGTATCAAATGCTCACACAATGCTATATATGGGAAAACAACATGATTTTCTCACAAAGGGATCAAAATATGTCATTAGATATCATTTTTGCATACAAGAAAAAAAGAGAGTCATCCATGAATTATATCTAAAAGCTCCCAATAAAACCGTATAAAACAATTTAAATTCTGATTTTTATGCAATCTCAATGTAACTTCAAAGCATCAACGGAAATTAGATAGTATAAAAACTCTCAAATGCCATTTTGGATATAGCAAAAAAAGATAATTCAACCAAGTTTACAATTTATAAAGTATTAAATGAATTTCCACAATGACATTCTCTCCTCCTCTAATTGTCTCCAGTTCACTTCCTCTCCAACACCTTCATTAACATAAGAAGATAAGCAACACATAACTACAAAGTTCAACGATACTACCAACCTTCCTCCTCCACCTTATCTGTCATTTCAACTTCTACCGGTTTTGCATCTTCAGGAAGGACCACACCATTATTATCTTCTGTTAAGATTCAATAATAGAATTAAAAAAAAAATGATTCCAAAAACAAAAGGGAAAACCAAAAACTATATCTTATTCATATAATGAATACAATAAGAGTATACTACCTGCAGAGTCAAGCTGCAACGCACGGATCTCGGCCTCAATATCTACTTATTGAAAAAGAAAAAAGAAAAAGAAATTTTGGGAGCGTTAATTCCAATAATTATCAATCTTCTCCACCGCAGAACACATAGATGCTAAGGCGAGTTGAAAAAATAATGATAATATTATTAAAAACAAATTTCTACTCATTTATAGCCCTGCTCAACTAATAGGAATTTTAGTTAATCAAAACAAGTTCAAGTTAGTTCATATTTAAAAAGCCTAAATATCTAAATAATGTGAAAATAGCAACTCTCATCTCCTAAAATGCATTGAGGAACTACAATTTTCATTTATAAAATTGTTGTAATAACAAAAATTAAAAATCATTTAAAATTGAGTGAAATTTTGGATGGATCTCGAACTCAAATCTACTAATTAAAAAAGAAAAAAAAACAGAAAATTTGGACACGTTAGTTCTAATAATTATCATTCTTCATCATGGCCGCGTGGCACACTTAGATGCTAAAGCGAGTTAAAAAAGAATGATAATATTATTACAAACAAAATTTCTCATAATTTATAGTCCTACTCAACTAATAGGAATTTTACTTTATCAACTTAAGTTCAATTCAGTTCATATTTTGAAAGCCTAAATATCTCAATAACGTGAAAACGGCAATTCTCATCTGCTAAAACGCATTGAGGAACTACAATTTTCATTTATATAACTTATAATTACCAAAAAAAAAAAAAAGATGATAATAATAATAAATAAATAAAAAAGCAGATCAAATTGAGTGAAGAACGAGAACAGATCAAAACTTAAACAATCAGTGAGCAAACGAAGCAGATCCAGAATTAAGGAAAATAAACACAATCTATGCTGATGGTATGAATAAAAAGAGAATGAGGAAATGATAAAAAAAATCGAGAAAGAAAAACATGCAGGGACTTGCCCATCGGTGCCGACAATAAAAGAAAATGTGTACGGACGCTAGGGTTTCGTAGCAAATGGAGGTGGGGGAAGGAGGCGCTGGTTGGGGAAGCTGCTTTTTTAATTTTAGCGTAGCAGATGATACAAAAAAATGGGTGTTTGGTTGCAAATGCGATGATATTCTCCTCGCAGTGGTTCCTTAGGGACGGAATTACCCTTCTTTGACAAATTTTGGACAATGTAATAGCTAGAAAT
>JBBYHO010000022.1:3928750-3948558 GCA_038382025.1 Adansonia gregorii | reverse complement strand
GCATATTTAAATATGAGTATGAGGATATGACCTTCTAAATACATCAAAAACTTCAAAATTGAATATACCCATATGTGATACTAACACCGAAGTCTGAGTGACATAGGTCATCACCCATCTTCATTCTCAGATCAGACGGCCTTTATGACTTTGATGCGAAGCTTATGAACATGGTATATGGTAGCTGATCCAGACAACATCGGTTGACATTTAGGCCGCCACTTTATCCTTTTTTTTGGTGGTGTTATTGTAATCTCCTCTCTTCGAGCAAGTATTTTGGTTATTAAAACCTGCGTTATTTTGGCTACTTAACCTTAAATTCTCACCCTATTGGCTAGTTAACCTTTTATCCTTAAGAAAACTATGGCTCTTTCTATGGAGGTCAAGTTAAAAAAGAAGGGAGAGGGCTACCCCCCCTTGTGACTTGTCTGAAACATTTTAATGGAATATTATTTTAAATTATAAAGGAAACAACTGTATAGACAAAATAATCAATCCTCAACTTCTCTTACTATCTCTTCCCCTTCCTTTTTTTTTAATAAATCCAAACTAGGGGGAAATTCTGCCTCATTTCCTACTCCTTATTTCCTAGCTTTTATATGAATGCTATGTTTTGATTCACTAGTCAGTCGCCACTCATCCTTAAAAAACCACAGATGCGAAGCTTTTAAGTTTATCAAGAGTGGTTTGAAGTCCTATTACTTACAGTTAGAGTAGGCAAAGTTGACCTGAACCCAAAAACCTGCCCAACACGGCCAAATCCCAGTGACCCAAAAGACTAATATGAAATTGCCCAACTTATTTATTTAGCTTCGAAACTCAAATCATTTGGAACCAGGTCTGAATAACCTTACATGACCTAAGATCAAAATGCTGTGAAGCAACCTGACCATTTTAGTTGCCATATCTACTTAGTAGTGTAACTCTACAATGCCCTAACTCTATTTATAAGTTTCATAATGCAGGTGGCACTAAATGGAATACATATTCTAGGTCACATAATCAATAATTACTCCAATAGGACCCCTAAACAGCTGCACGGACCCAAGTTAAAACCTTAAACACCCCCCCCACGCAATGCTTAAACATATAATTATTAAATAAGAATGTTTGGCATTAAATCCCTTGTTGAGATGCAACGGAGCCATGCAATTGAAGACAGACCACCCCTTGTTAAATTCTAACCCTCATTAATTGTTAAAAGAGAAAGCACAACAAAATAACATTTATTGTGCCAATGTACTAATGATACCTTGAAAGCACTTCTCGTGTCTCAACCATTAGTTGATCAAATTGTGTAAATTCAGGAGAATTTGTTTTATCACCGCTGGATGATGAGGCAAGCTTGTACAACCTTGGGTCCTCAGGAATCAAGCAGTCCACCCAGTAATGAGGACTTCCCATGCTCATGAACCTGTCAAGTATCTGCACGATAGTTTGATGAAGTACTGTAGTATTGAAGAAGTCTGTCAACTGCTTTCTGCAAGAAATTACCCAAATCCCAAGCCATGTGAGGAGAACCTTAATATTTACCCAATGTTCTTGATAATAAAAAATAAATATTCACGAAGAATTCCAGTATATCTATATTGGGAAACAAGAAATGAAGTTTCAAAAAAGCATCTTCTTACTGTTTAAGTAAAAGCATATACAGCTTGCCTATCCATTACTTCTGTCATTATCAGGGAATGCCATATAAGTTCAGGATGTTTGCCTGAATGATTGTTCTGAATTATCTCTCACTTTCAAGTCTTGCCTTCCAGCAATCCTAATATATATGCTTCAAGGATCTAAATATCTAAAAGGCAGATCAAATTAACCCTTGGTGTAAAGGGGAAGGAGGTCAAAACTCGGGCTAGACTACATAATCTGAAGAGTGTTGAAAAAATATCAGAAATCTGTTACTAAAGGACATTAGATGTGGCTGTGATTAACTTTGGGGATGTAGGAAGCACCAGACACGTGTCATGATAGTCATCATCATTATCTTTTTAATTCTTAGTGTACCGTATCACTTAATTCTAAAACTCATTATTTCACATCACAGTGTATTCTTTCTATATTAGGAGAAGAAATGCCAGAAGATTACTTCAAAAATTGGAAGATAAAATTGACAGATAGTAATTTGAAAATGGACACATTGAAAATTCTCAACTCAAGCCAACTTAAAAACTAACTGGGATCACCATAAATTTATTTTCCTCTATTTTATGGCTCTGTTTTCTGGAAATTTTTCACATATCGAGTCCCGCTCTAGCTTATTACTTCAACTCATGTTATTCTTGGCCAACCTGTAAGAACATGCTAATTCCAAGAATAATAAACCAAAAGAAATGGATAACGAATTGGAAAACCACTCACGCCATTAGAACTTCTGTTGATGCTATCTGCATATTGGAAAGCAATATTGGCAAGCCATAATTGGCAAGAAAGTCAGCACTTGCTAAAAATTTTTGCTGGTCATCCTTCTCAATGAGATCATTCTCCTCCTGCATGAAAGGAATGAAGACCATGTTTAGAGAATAAGAAAGATAAGGATGCCAGTAAGAGTGCCAAATAAGATTAAAATAACAGATCTAATGAGAGTAAAGGACTATGAGATTATTCAGGGATACCACTAATAAGATTATGCCATAAACAATAGAAAAATAATGAACACTAAACATCACACAACAATGTGGTGGCCATAAAACATCACAACAACGCAAATAACCAAAACATATATATAAAGGAAATTGGGATGTAGCCAAGATGCTCATAAGTACTACAAGCTCAAATAATCCACAACAATCTCCGCAACCTCTCGGTTATGACATATATCAACTAATATTTATTTATTTGGTTAACAATAAAGGTAGATGAGTCAGCAGCTAGTATCGGTTTGCATACTTATTACCATCTTAACATTTAACAGCCAATGCTACTGATTCCTACTGGCTTGGAATACTTGGGTTAAGATAGTAATATTTGGGTTTGGAACCCAAATAGGCATCAACTTAGTTGAGTTCACAAGAATAGTTAGAAGTACTAAATTCTTATTTAAAAATTTCCTTCAAGAATTTATTCAATAGTTTGAAAATATTGTGGTGTGCCATCTTGATCCCTTTTCATTTATCATTTTCCCTGTTGATAGTTAATATCTTTCAATCTGCATGGTTTAGTTTTGGTGCTTTTAGGCTTAAGAAACCACCACATAAAGTTAACAACGCTAATTGCTCAGGTCATCTTCTGCAGCAGAAAACTGCATCAATATCAAACTTTATGGCAGCAATGTTAAGGGTTCAGATAAGCATCCAGGTAGTATATTATATCAAATCATAAATCTATCATGGATTTTGCATTTGTCAACAGCCAACTTTGCATACTTCAATCTCTTATTAAACCAAATTAAAAGTTTAAAACCTGAAAGGAAAAGGCAAGCCACCAGAACAACACCTTGTTTTTAATTATAATAAAAAGGAGGGCAGTAAACTTTTAGAAGGACAATCAATAAAGCCTAAAAATAGAACCCAATGAGCTCCCAAGACAAGGAGGTAAACCACCAAGTAGGTGTTTGAATTAATACACTTTATCTAACAAAAATGCACACACGCACACACAAACATCTCTAAGCCAAGTTCCGAATAATGAATAGTTCATGCGACATAGTGATGGGTGATTGCACTAGACTTTCTACATCTAAGAGGTATGAGTTAGTATTAAAAGCATTCAAATTTATTAAGATCTTTCAAAGCCCTGGAACCCTGCCTCTCGAATCCCTGCATCTTTAACCGCCGCCCAAGGGATTTTAAAATCTTGAAACATGTAAACAATATCAACAAACATTCTTAAAAATAGAAGCCCAAGTGTAATATTTTCCACCTCCAAAAACCAGCTTACTCAAAAGAATCGTACAAAATAGCTTCAGTTAATCAAAGCAGAGGTAACTAAAACAGAATTTGGAAGATATGGCAACTATAATCATCAGCAGAGTATATTTAGGCCAAAATAATACTGTCAGAAATTTCAGCAAACGGAGAGGTAAACACTGAAAGTTGATATAGTTTTGCAAATCATCTGTAGGTAATAGTACATGAATTGAACATATTATCAAGCATTATGGATAGAAATATAGTGCTCTTACAGATAAAAAAGAGCTTCCAAGATCACGTGCAGCATCAATATATAAATGTCTTCCCAGAATGTTGACTTGAACTCTAACATATAAGCTAAGCATTGTTACTGCCCATATTGACACCGTCATTTTTGTGAAACCTGGAAAAAAAATCAGTTATTAGTTATGAAAAACTTGTAATCAATAATATCCAGGACACTGAAACACTAAGAAACCAAAAGATAATGGCTTCATACTCAAAATTTTGAGTCTATCCCATAATTCAAGTTTCTCTGAAGAAGACAAACTGTTCGGCTGACCCTTCCCTTTCATCAGTCTCTCTGTAAGTTCTGAAAGGTCCAAATCTTCAGCAATCCGACAACTTAAATAGTGCATTGCATGAGGCAATGTTGTTGTATTAGCTATTATTTGAATGTTCTCAAAATGGACTTGCATTCTACGAAAAGTAACAAAACCACCAAAAAAAAAAAAAAGAATCAAAAACAGTGAATTGTCCCACAAAGATCATTATAATTTTGATCACACTTACTGGGCTTTAATGAATTCATCGTTCTCCCGCTCGCTTGCAAGTTGTGTTTCCAAACCAGTAAGCCTACGTTTGTGAGCATCATATAGTCTATACAAAAAATACCCACTTCCTAGAATACCTGCTATAACCAAAACCTTCCTCCTATGCCTTCTCCAAAGATCCCTATATTTAAGAAAATGTACTAATTTATTAGCAAGCAATTGAAACACTAAAAAGGATTGCTAAAAAGAAAAAAAATCTAATAAACCCAATATTAAAACTAAAGCAATGTATAAAGCAGCAATTAAATCAAAACAACAGAAAATTGGCTATTAACACATCCAAAGCATAATATCAGCCAACGCAACTGACCCAAAAGTAAAAACATGTAATTGAACCACAAAAGAAGCTACGTCTCACAAAACCCACAGATAAAAAAAAAAACTGACCTTAAATATAGCATATTTGATGCTATAAAATCCAAACATCCGTATGGAATTAAGCAAGATAAAAGGGGAAAAAAAACCTTCAGTATATAGATGAGTAACAAGGGTAATTTTCAAAGGCTAAATAGAAAACAAAATCTAGTAGCTAAAGGGTGACATGAAAAAGGCAGGCAAAGAAATACCCGCCCTTGAAACATAAGAAGTTAAGAGCAATGAAAGTTACACTCAGTTCCTTAACTAGGGTTTATCAGAGAAGATGAGAAGAAGTTTCTCAATAAAAAGAGAAGCTTTGCGTAAATAAAGCATAGAAAAAAGCTAGCTATTACTGTCCTCTTTTTTTTTTTTTTTTAATGGCTTTGTTTGTTTATTCTGATTTCTGATTTAAGAAAGGAAATGGGGGTACGTGTAGTTTCCAGATTTCAGAATTGCTATTTCCAGAGATTTTATTCATTTCAGAAATTCTTTCATGACAAAAAAAATGCGGTAATTTAAAGTTTTATTTATTATTTATCAAATGTTAGATGAAGATATTGTTATATTAATAATATAAAAAAAAATTAAAATATTTATTAATAAAATTTTTACTTCATTTAAAAATTTACTAATAAAATTTTTAATTATATTTTTAAAAATTATTATAATAATATTTTTTTAATAAATAAAATTATCTATTATTATATTTAATAAAATGTTTTAATCACTTAAAAGTTAAAAACCATTCATTTATCATGTTTTCTTCATTCAATGCTACTTTATTTTTTCCCACATGTTAAAAAGATTGTCTTTTATAATTTATAAAGATTTAAAGGATATTAAATTTTATAATTTAAAACTACATATTAACATCAATCAAAGTTTATTTAATATTATCTTATTTAATCCAAAAAATACGTTATTTGTTTTATAAATATAACTTTAATAAACGTCTAATGATTCAAAATTTAATTTAACTTGAATTGATAAAAAAATAATTCAAAGATTCAAAACAAAATTCGACCCCAATTTTAGATTAATTTGATTTAAATTTTTTAATAATCCAAATTTAATATAAAAATTAAAAATTTTACTGATTAATTTTATTCTAATCTGAGCTCCATCCAAACCTAAAACTGTTTTAAAACCCAAATAATCCGATGAGATCCGAAACAGATTATCCCGCCACTTATTATAGTTTGATGATTGTTACCCATCAAATTGCATTTCACCTAAGACAGGAGAGTATGGGATAAAACTGCGGCTGTCTAGTCACTGCGAAGCTTACTAACGGTAAAAATTGAACCCATCGACCGGATCAATCAAAACGAGAAAAAATCAAAAGTATATTCATTTCGATAGATATATAAAATTGATAATTGATTGAACCTTTAAAGAAATTAGTTTTTGATCATTTATTATCTTAGATTTAAATTTTTAATCAATTAATTTCATATTAAAACTTATATCATTATATTATTTACCATACTGATTACATATTTAATTTTTATTAATTAAATAGATAAATCCAATCGATTAAATCAATAGTCAAAATTTTCATATATTTAACCTCTTGACCTGATTTGTCATCCTTGTTTACAACTGTTTTAGGGATTGAAAAAGTGAACCGGTGGGTTAGAAAATGGTGCCCAACTAGGATTAGCTGATTAGGGATCATTTTATACCCAAATAACTTGTAATAGTAGGGAATAGGAAGCATTGTGCAATGACTTAGATGTAATTCTCATCTGAAAATCATTGAATAATTCGATTTCAAGTTCAGTCAATCAAATAAAAAGGAAGACATTTCATCTATAATTTTTTTATTATAATATTATAATTATCTAATCATAATTAAAAATTATATAAAAATTTATCACTTATTTGAACTCAATATAATTTTTTATAAACTTTACGTATCATTAATTTTTAATTGATTAATTTTAATATAATTACTGTAAACTATATGTTTCTATAAAAAGGACAAAAAAAGTTAAAAGAAATAGCTGCCAAAGAAAGGAGAAATTTTTCCATTTAAAACCATAGAATGCTTCAATGGCCTATGCACAAAAAGATTCATCCAAGAACTGTGTGGGATTGACCTACCAGTATAAACAACTGAAAAATCCCTAGAATTTTTTTCATAAAAGTTTCAGCCACAAAAAAGAAAGTCATCCAGAAAAAAAAAGACGTCATTGAAAATCATCATCAGATGATTGGAGCTGGAGGGTACTCGATACTGGTGAGTCGTTCTTGTCAGCCGCTACTTGAGCAGTATTCACTTTCCTCCTCTTGCTAGTTCTTTCCAGTTTGCAATCGAGTGGTGGATTCTGCGAGTTGTCCTTTGGATCAGCATTTTCAGTTCCCTTGCCAGTTTCATCGTCAGCAGAATCTAGGTCTGCATTTTCCTCCAAGCCATTCATATGTTCCTCACTCAACCCTTCAGCAGGCTCCTGATTCTCCTCACTCTTTTGTTTCAGTGACTCGATCACATCCATCAATTCTCGGTTAACCTGACAAATTAATATGAACTTGTTTAAACCAAATTTCCGCAATCAGTGGACAAATCATGCAGAAATAAGTAAAAGACGAGTTAGTGAACCAATTTACAAAATGGATATGCTACAAATGTCCAGCAAGTAACCTCATAATCTATTTTTCGAGTTATAGAGTTGAAGTTAATTCTTTTTTTTCTTCCTTCCTCAAACTAAAGCACAACACATTGTATTCTGAAAATTAGGCAAAAGGAATACATGCCACACCTGAAGATTTTGAAGAAAATCAGAGATATCAGTTGAGCAAGAAGGACAGTGCAAGACATTCTTTTGTGTTCTAAGTGTCCGGCCACCTTTGTTCCTCTCTCTCGTAGCAGTCTTACCAGCAAATGCAGCTTCAAAACAAGACTTGCAGAAGTTGTGGGCACAAGGGGTCGTAACTGGGAGATTCATAACTTGCCGACAGATTAGACAGCCGAACTCTGCATACAAAACAAACCAAGTCAATACAGAAAGCTTTTTTTTTGGGGGGGGGGGGGTGTGAATGATGCTGAATTGCATAATGACTTGATAGAATTAGGTTTTCTCTCTGCCTTTGTTTTTTTTTTTTTTTTGACCTCTGATTGCTCTGTTTCTCTCTTTATTCCTCCAATTGCTCCCTGTCTCCTACTAAAGCCACATTAAAAGATGAAAAAAAGAAGACTATAAATGTACACACTGTCCTTTTTTGGGTAAATTACCTCTTAATCAGTACAGGCCGTGTAATTTTTTTTTCAAGACTTCTTATGCATTAAAATCTAACATCATGACTAGTAAATTGAGTGGAACTCAATTATCTTCATTCTTCAGTCACCCTACCGACTTAACCTAGGCATAAATACACATCAATAGATCATTTTAGTTACAAGCATACTTAAGACATGTGGACTAGGGCCAGAGTACGGACACAAATAAACCATGACAGGAAAAACAAGAAAAACCTTTCAGGAGTCTTTCTCTTGTGCTTGTATTATGTGCGTGCCTCATAGCTTTCCTTCCCCTTTTCTTTTCTTCAAGATCAGCTCCATTCACTGGCTTTTTGCTAGGAGGTGGGGCTTTTTTCCACTTCCAGCGGCTGTCTTCTTCCTAGTTCAATTAAGAACTACATAAACATAGCAGAAAAATATAAAGCCTATGGGAAGAAGAACCAGATTTTAGGTCATATCAAGGATCAAACTCCCAAAAGAGAGGAGTTTCACCGGAAAAACATTGTTTTATGAATATGTTTTTAGTCTAGTATTAATGATATAATGAGCTCAACACAAGATACATTCTTAGTAATGTTTGTTATCAGATTGAATTCTATCTGGCAGATAAAACCTTATTAAAAACAGAAACATGAAACAAGG
The DNA here is from genome assembly GCA_038382025.1 of Adansonia gregorii. Lineage (NCBI taxonomy): Eukaryota > Viridiplantae > Streptophyta > Magnoliopsida > Malvales > Malvaceae > Adansonia > Adansonia gregorii. Next base: position 3,939,634 of record JBBYHO010000022.1, on the reverse strand, counting down.
AAATAAAGAAACATACATCAAAGTCCCATGATGGACTCTCCTTTCTCTCTAATATGTCAGTTGCCTTCTTCAACTCAGGAATAGCAGGTAAGGGCCTAGGTCGATCCCCCTGCTCATCACTGCATTTAAGTTCAAGAAATCTTAGAGAAGCTAAAGATAAGAGGACAGGAGGCCACTTAAGTATGTTAAAGGCATAAACCTTGTCCATGGGGCTGGCTCATTGTCACATCTCACAAACAAATATCGGCAAACTTTAAAACCCTAATGGAGGAAAAGCTATCAGCAAATAAATTTACAAAAGCTCAAGGTAGCAGGCAGCTTTGACGTGTCTGATAGAAGTATGATACCTGTATTCCAACCTTTCGCCAACATTTTTCAATTCTATAGACTCCATCATATCTCACCCCCTTCTCCGGGGCATATGAAGATCGTTTTTCCTTGTGCGACCTACACATCAAGAGAAACTAAAGCTTTTAACATGTATGATAGCATCATCAAAGTAGCCCATATGAGAAGACTATTGACTCGAGAAGAAAACAGCTAGCATGAAGAGACTCAGCACAACAAAGAAAGACACCATAGCCTCCTGATCCATAAAACTAAAATGCCAACACATTAGAAGCTCCAGTTGCCCTTTGCACGTGCATAGATAATTAGTTACAGAAACAAAGAGATTTAAGCTTCAAGTAATGAGACTTGCCTCACAACTCGAACAGGATAACCCTTTTTGCAACTTACTCGTAAAGCCTCATTCATCTTCTCAAATTTTTGATCAAATGACTGTTCCTTGTTTGTTCGCTTATTTCCGCTAAGATCTCTACCTCCACTGCCATCGACACCCATCAAAAAACTTGTCAAATGCCCTTATGAATGTCTATATATAAAACTCTTCAGCTTGAAAGGAGAAAGGTGATAAAATATTGATAGCACTCTTGGATAATGTCATCATGATATCTATGAAGTAAAATAGAATTCTTAAGTTCTTCTATGGTCCAAAATATAGCAACTAAAAACATATATCATGTTCCCTAAAGCCACATGAACCATGCTTATTCTACTGTACTTTCCATCCATGTGCTTATTATTACATCATAAAGGACAATATTAAAAATGGAAATCAAACACTGGCATGTTAGGAAGGCAAAGGAAATTGACATGTAGGACTCCTAGCAACAGCCCAACGAGTTGACATTTGAAACTCACCTTCCATTTCAAAGAACTGAATTGTATTTTAAAGTTGAGGCAACAAGATTAGAGTTGTTTTGACACCTTATAACGGCTTATTCTAGAACAAAGTATTAAACAGTAAGAAACCATTAACAGCAACTAGACCAAACAGTCATCAATCCACTTTCATTTTAAGCAACTGAAATGAAATTGATGAGGTAGCATACTACTAATATGTATAGCCCTCCGATAACAAACCTTCCTGTGTAGAGAAACCACTCTCCATGATCCTCATCATCCTCATAACCTCCTGAGAGTGCCACTGATTGAGAACCATAGTTTGACTGACCAGCAATGCCTGCAACATGGGGAAGGTGAGCACCCCACTGCCGGCATTCCAATCTGTCTTCCCAACATTCACCGACAAGCACACCTTGATTTCTAGATGGGTCATTTTCAGCTGTAATTGGTCCAAAATGGTCAGGTGGTACAGTCACAAATATCTTCCCACTAGCAGCATTTGCTTTCCCAGCTCTTTGTGCTCGCTCTGTAGTGAAAGCCTTGTCAGGTCGATCTTGGTTGTGTATAAAATGGTAAACTTTCAGAGGCCCAGCAGCAGCATTTGATTTTGCTAGCTTTGCCATTCTGATAGCTGATACAAGCGCAGAATTGATACGAGGCTGGCTTGCCATTTTCGAGGGAATTGTTGAGCGGCATTTTGCACAAGTACGCTTCCCTTGACCTATCCATTTCTGGAAGCATTTAAGGCAGAAATTGTGGCCACATGGTGTCTGAAACAACATGAATAAGACATTTATATCAACATTCACCATGTTAAGCGTATAATCATTTCACCCTTTGGATGATCTAACTGCTTAGCCCATCAAAAGGAAATAAAACCTATGTCCAACTTTGAAGATGAAACCAAATCATCTGACTTCAATGGGTATTTAGATGTCACCATTAAAGATGTAATAATCTTCTCAAATTGCATAACAACCACATTTAATTATACTCACTAACAAACTGGTTGAAACTAAATAGTACGATAAAATTGCAACAGAATATTAAATGAACATTTCAACAGAATAATAAATGTGATGAAGCTTAACATATAAGATCGTATTTATTTGTTAGTTTTGCTATCTATTTTTTGTTATTTACTTGTTCCTTTCTCAAAGAAGTTACTAAATTGTAAAATTATAAATAAACAAAAAAACTGTAAACTCAAAATATCATTTGCATTTGCATCTCACGTTTGCTTGTTGATTTTTTTTAAAGGAAAATAATCAAATAAAACTTAAATTCAAAGCATCGTGGAGAGAAAAAAAGAGAGGCTAAAATGTAATAAACAATGAACTAGGCAGAATCCTAACATTTCTCTGCAAAATATTGAAAAGAAAAATGAAAATGAGAAAACGAACCGTGACGGGCCTGTCAGGCAACTGCATGCAAAACGAACAGTTTAAGCTTCCGTCAAGAACGTTCAAAACAGAGCTCTCCTCTTTTCCTGTCCCTTTCTTCTCTTCACCTCCATCTTCTTCAACTTTCCCGCTCAGCAGTTCCTGCCTCTTCCTCGCCTTCTCCTTCTCCGTCAATGACTCATCCACCTCTATCGCCTTTATCGCTGCAAAGAGCTCGCTAGAGCTTCCATCTACGGTACCTGCGGCAGACAGAAAAGGATCACCGGAGCAGTCAGGACAGTGCCATTGCAAAGTAGAAGCCAGAGTTTCAGGCTTAGAGGCCAAGCAGGCCACGTGCCAAGGAGTGGCGCACGTGCTGCAAGTGAGCGTTTCCTCCATCGGAGGCGTGACTTTGCAGCGCATGCACGCGCCGTCGCCAGCGCAAGGAAGCTGGATGCCATCGTGCGTCATTGAGCAACGAACAGCGGAGTCTCGATCCGCTCGATAAGAGAAGTTGAATTTGGTGATGGGACTGAGAGAGGAAATGGAGAGGGGAAATAAAATATTATAGAGGGAGAAAGGCGGGGTTCCTGAAAAGCAATATGAGAGGCTTTTGAATTTCAAAAGAGCAAAACACGAATTGACGATATCATCCTTCTAGATTCAACTTTTTACGTTTCTGCCATTCTGCTGCCCGTTTACTTTTTGCTGCGAAAACGATTTCAGGCGGGGGTTTAGTTGGTAAAAAGAAGTGCATCATCTTCCAATTTGATTGCAGTTCAGCCCATTGATTGACAATTTCTTATAAGAGCTGAGCCGCTGAATGTCTCCATCAAAATAAAATAATAATAAAATAAAAAATCTAGTAATATTTTATTTGACGTAACTGATTCCTTTGTTTCTAAAAGTCAATACCTGTGCCCATTAATTTCTTTCTTTTCTTTTTTTAATTTATGTCAAATTAATTATTTTTACATTACTTTTAAAAATGTTACAATTTTTTTCCAACTTCTTAACTGGTTAACATTTAACCTAAAATCTTTTTCAAAAAGCCTTTCCTCTTTTGACATTTGTTAAAGTTTGATTGGTTCATTTAAATGATTTAGATTTTGACAAAAGATTTGTTTTCACGAGAATTGATCAGAATTCTTTTATTATTAAACATCTATTTAATTAGTATTTTTGATCAAATTTAAAAAATAATAGTTGAATTTATATTTTTTTATGGGTATTATTTTAATTAATGTTGATAAACCAAAATTAGTATTTTTTTTTCTTCTAACAAAAATGAAAGAGAGAGAAAATCAAAATAGGCTTCGGAGACAAATGGAAGAAGCAAGAAGAAAAGAGGAGACATAAGAAAGAAATAAGGAGAAAAAAAATTAAGAAGATAAAAAATTTGGATTAAATTTGATTTTTGCGAATTGAATATCAAATTTACTATTTATAATTTATTTAAATAAAAATTTTTAAATATTTTATATTTAAATTTAGATTGATTTTAATTTAAATAAATGTTAAATATTTCAATATGTTTTATTTATATAGATAAAAAATTTGAATATTTAAATTTACTATTTATTTATATATTTAACTCTTATTTAATTTTATATTTTTAACTTAAAAAATGACTTCATAAATTCAATTATAATATTTCATGGATATTGCTATACAAATTGAAATAAACCGTGACTAAAAAGGATGCTAGTTCTCGTCGATATTATTGCTATCCCAATTGCAAGGGCTTAGATCCAACATTGCAAAGTAAAGGCTATCCATGTAGGTTTATATGAACCTAAGCTCTCCAATTTTAATAGTTATTTTTTTAGACGTGATTTTTTAAAGATTTAAATCAATTGATATCAAAATTAATTTACTCTGACGAAGTTTATTTTTAAAAATTATAGTTTAAAAATATCAAAGGTGATCAATGTAACTGCAATCAATAAGAACTTTAAGTGGAGATATAGATCTAACAAAAGATGAAAAAATGTTAGATCTAACCAATGAGAATATTAGTTCTTCGAGCATTGATATAATCAATCAAACTAAATAATATAAATTACTTTTCTATTTTATTTTCATTAAATAGTTATTAGACATGTTATTTGAGTTTACAGTGACATAAACAAGACACAAAACATATTAGATTAAGGTTCAATTTTCAGAAAAGTATTAAAAATGTTATTTAAAAACTTTTAAGAAAAATAATAACATTGCAATGACAAATTGTAGAAAATAGAGGCAATACTTAGGCACGAATTTAAACTCAATATGCTGCTTTGACACATTCTTAGCATTTAAAAACTTTTACGTGTTTAATATTACATGAAAAATATAAAAAAATTAAAATACATAAAAAAGATATTTTTAAAATACAAAAGATTTAGAAATATGAGTATAATAAAATTATTTTATTAAAACATGAGCTTTCAATTTGCCAAAACTTCTTTTCTCTTTTTGATTTGAGTCATCAAACAATGATTTAAAATATAAAAACTAAAAATTTTTACTCATTTAGTATTGCATTTATAATAAATCTTAATTTTTAACATTCACAAGTATATCAATAATAATACTAAATAAATCTAAATTTATATACACTTTAAGCGTATTATTTACGTATTATTTTTTATTTAAAATTATTATATCTATTGGCAAGCATATTAATTTGTCTTTAAGACTAAAGTAAATATGCACGAAATACAGAATGCCCAAATGACATTACTCAGAAAATTATTTGGGGGAAAAATAAATAAAACGAGAAAGCGAGTATAGTTTTGTAATTGCAAAACCCTAATGCCACGGGTACTATATATACTTCTTATATTCCATTTTCGCTTCACAATCTCATCCAGTCTTTCTTTAGCCTTTCATTTTTCCTTCAAAGCCCTAAAAGCCGCCCCCGCTCACGAACGCCAACAAAAATGGCAGAGGGACTGGTTCTCCGCGGCACCATGCGAGCCCACACGGACATGGTCACAGCCATCGCCACTCCCATCGACAACTCCGACATGATCGTCACTTCATCCCGTGACAAATCCATCATCCTTTGGCACTTAACCAAGGACGAAAAGACCTACGGCGTCGCTCGTCGTCGTCTCACCGGCCACTCTCACTTCGTCCAAGACGTCGTCCTCTCTTCCGATTCCCAGTTTGCTCTCTCCGGTTCGTGGGACGGTGAGCTTCGTCTCTGGGACTTAACCGCCGGAACCTCCGCTCGTCGCTTCGTTGGCCACACCAAGGATGTGCTCTCCGTGGCCTTTTCCATTGACAACCGGCAGATCGTTTCGGCTTCTCGTGATCGAACTATCAAGCTTTGGAATACCCTTGGAGAATGCAAATACACAATCCAAGACGGTGACGCTCACACCGATTGGGTCAGCTGTGTTCGTTTCAGCCCAAATACTCTCCAACCCACCATCGTTTCTGCTTCGTGGGATAAGACTGTGAAAGTTTGGAACCTTACCAACTGTAAGATTCGTAACACATTGGTCGGACACACTGGTTATGTGAACACGGTGGCGGTTTCCCCGGATGGGTCTTTGTGTGCTAGTGGAGGAAAAGATGGGGTCATTCTGTTGTGGGATTTGGCTGAAGGAAAGAAGCTTTACAGTCTCGAAGCGGGTGCGGTCATTCACTCGCTTTGCTTTAGTCCTAACAGGTACTGGCTTTGTGCTGCCACGGAGCAGAGCATCAAGATCTGGGATCTAGAGAGCAAGAGCATTGTGGAGGACTTGAAGGTCGATCTCAAGGCGGAGGCTGAGAAATCTGAAGTCACCGACAACGTAAACAAGAAGAAGGTAAAAAAAATGCTTTTTTATCTTTACTATATATAATTGGAAGTCTTCTAATCCGACTATTTGTTTGCAAAGCCATTTTGCTGTGTTTGCTCTCAATCCACTTTTACTTATTGACAATGACATATTTTGGTTGAAATTTTTGACCAAATTTGTTTTAACAATTGGCATGTCAGAACTTGGTAGAAAATTTTAGATGCAATGTAGCTTTACTATGATTAATTGTTTGAACAAATGTTATAAGACCTGGTAATTCATATTATATAAATTTTAATAGGTTAATAATTTGTATTATATAGGTTTTAAAACATTCGTGTATTTGTGTTTTGTTTGTATTAATTCTTCGTATCATAGTTTAGTTAGTTTTTCTCATATTTGTGTAATTGTGTCATGAGGTCTTACTTTTGGCATCTTAAGAATCTGACTCTTTTTTTTGACATATGATGATGAACACTTGTTATTCTGTTTGTTCTGAAACATACAGTGAGTACCATTTACCATGAATTTATTAAGACAAGCCTTTTGTTTATCCTTTTCCCTTTTTATTGTTTCTTTTTAGGTTCTATAAAACCTTAGCATTTTTCCTATAATTTTAGTCGCTGTTTACTGAGCACGTATAGACCAGCTCTTATTTCTCTTATGTAGATAGGAAGTTATACATTTGCAATCATAATTATGTAACTTATGAAGTTTATTCCTTCAAAACACGCTATTGTAATGGTCAAAACTTGGAATTTGTCATTATACCCTATGTTGTCCAGCCCTAAGGTGAATGTTGGATGCGGATATGTATGATATGGGTATTTTCCATTTTTTTAAAAGTTTTTTCATACATTTGGAGGATCAGATCCTCAAACTCAAACTCATCTCCGAAGATGCGTTGAACACACGTGTCATAGGTCTTTTAGGGAAAATTAAGGTATGGATAACTTAGATTTACCTAATGGTAGAACCTCAACTCAGGATCTTTTTTTCATCAAGCTGTAAAGTAAAGCAGTCATTTTTAAATCAAATTTGTATTCTGGATTGGTTTATTTGTTATTCCAATGCAGAAGTAGGTTTAACAATTCTTTATATTTGAGTGTTTGAACCTTGTTTTTATTGGCCCAATTAAGCCTTGGAATTGCCAGGATAATAGTGGAATTATTTTCGTGTATTTGGATTTTGCAGGTGATATACTGCACAAGCTTGAACTGGAGTGCAGATGGAAGCACCTTGTTTAGCGGATATACAGATGGTGTAATCAGAGTTTGGGGAATTGGACGTTACTAAGTTGACTTTCGACTACACTCTGAAATTGAACTTTTCACCATAGATTAGTTTCACTTTCGTAACAGTTCTAAATATGTTTTAAGATTTTGTTTGTTTAAAATGTTGAAGGATCGTTGGGTTGTTATTGTCTTTGGCTTGGATATTGTTATTCAGGCATTGAAGCCTATGCTATTTTGGTTTGGTCGTTAGTTGTTTTCCTCTATGTTTTTTGCCCAAGCTTTTTAGTTTGAATTAACTTGGCCTTGTTTAGCGTTGCCTTAGCTTTTGTGCCAAAATGCAATGCTAAGCAGAGTATGTTTGTTTGATTCCTATGTCTTAGTTTTCATTGGAGGGGGTTAAGTAAGGTTGCTAGTGGGGTGAAGTCCAGATTTGGATGGATCCGTATTTGGAAAATGAGAATTTTGATGTTGAAATCTAAAACTAGTTGCACCAAAAGCAAAGCTGCAGTATAGTGGGTTACAATATGTCATATGATATGGTAGTTGAGGGTTTCAGGGTAGCCCTGGGCTTCCTGCTTTTGGGGGTAATGGATGCTTAGATAAATTTATGAATATTGAAAAAGAACTGAATTTGGGGAAGAGGGAGTAGCTGGAAATGCGATTAACCATTGAGGAGAAAATGAAAGTTGACTATCATGGTTCAGCAATCAGCATGATAGTAGGTTATATATATATATATATATATATATATAGACACACGCATACTAGTATTATATTTTCGCTTTATTGGAATTATTTTTAATTTATAAATTTTAATTATTATTAATCAAAAAATAATTATAAATTAAATTTTATTAAATAATAAATATGTACTTAAAATTTGATATATATTTTAATTGATTTGAAGTTATCGAATGAATTTATTGTTTTAAATATATTATTTAAAAATAAAATAATTAATGATGTTTTTTGAATTTTTGAATTTTTAATTAATTTTAATAAAAAAGTTAATTTTTATTAAATAATATTTATTTATTTAAATTTGATAGTAATTTTAAATAGATTCATGAGTTAAATTGTAAATTAATTATTTTAAATATATTGTTGAAAAATAAAATTAAAATAAATGTTTTAAAATTTTTTTTCAATTAGTTCGAGTATTAATCTTAAAATGATCTTTAAGTTAACACGTAGAATAATTTTTTTAAATAAACTTATACAATTAAAATAAAAATAATTAATAAAATAAATTTTTATTTTATTTTTAAGTAGATTTGTCATGAACTTTAAGTTGTTTCGTGAGTCAATGTGTGGATCAATTTGTTAAATACATCCTTTAAAACTAAAATAAAAATAATTAACAAGGTAAAAATTTATTTATTTTACCTAAATCAAGTAGTATGTCAACCTATACATCAAGTCTTTAAATATATCATCTAAAAATTAAATAAAAAATATCAATTAATAAAATAATTTTATTATGTGCTTGTTATGTACATATCATAAATAGACTTGTGTATAGAGTAACTTTTTTTAAGTACCTTATTTAAAAATCAAATAAAAAAATTTAAATATAAAAAATTAAAAATAAATCATAAAATAATTTTTTATTTTTTGAGTAGGTTGAGTATGAATTCTAAATCAACTGGCAAATTATGATGAATATCAATTCTTTAATAAAAATAAAAATTAAATATAAAAAACTAAAGTAATTAATAAACAAATTTTAAATTGACATATAAATTATTGAGATTATCAATGGATTAAGCATTTAAAATATATAATCAAAAAAATTAAAAATAATTAATAAAATAAAATTTTTATCAATCGAGTCAAATACAAATATCAAATTAAATACGTAAATTTTCATTTAGACTAGTCCATTTAAAATATATAACATTGCATTTTTTTACATGTGCACTATAAATATCATTTCTAAATTGAGACATGATGCAAATATGACATAAAAATAAGATAAATACAAAATAAATAAATAAACATATCAAATATACATAAACGAGTAACTAATATGAAAATTTTATATATAAATTTATAATACTTTAAACATATAAAAAATAATATAAATATAATATGTATAAAAATAATTAAAATATAATATAAAAAATTATATAAATACTATACAAATAAATAAATATATAAAAGTATAAATAAAATAAAATAAATTATAAATATATAAATATTTATAATATTTTAAAAATAAAAAATAATATAAATAAAAACACAAATTTTTTCTCTTTCTTCCTGCTCTTTCCTTTTTCTTTTTTTTTTTCTCTTTCTTTCACCTTCTATCTCTCCCATCCACGGCTATGAATAGAAAACCAAAAAAAAAAAGACACGTGTTAGCATAAAAATATACACTAAATATATGAAACTCATTTTACTTAATAGATTACAAATGTACTATCCATCATATATTAAAGAATACCACAATAACCCCAAAGGTATTAGATTACAAATATATCACTTGTATATTAAAAAAGTATCACAATTATTTCGAAGGTATTAGATTATAAATATATCCTTAATATATTAACAAAATATCATAATAGTCTCGAAAGACTAAAAAATCATAGTATAATAATATATATAATATATATATGTATGCATAGATAGATTTATTAATATAATATATATTATATAATATATAATATATAATAGTATATAATAATATATAATAGTATATAAAATATTTTTTATTTTTATTATTTTTTAAGAGTAATTCAAAATTTAATATAATTCAAGATTATTTTATATTTCAGGATTTAATAATTTTTTATGAATTTAAGATTTTATATAAAATATCAAAAATCTTTTATTATTTTTAAATAATATTTTTAATATATATAATTTATATATTATATACACTATATATTATATATAATATATATTGGTAAGGTCGGTTTCTTATTCAGAGAACCGACCCTCATTGTTTGTTTTTTAAGAAAGAAAACAGCAAGCCAAAATAAATAAAAATAAAGATAAAAAGATAATTACAGTCTTCTTATTAATAATTTTAATAACTATTATTTTTTTAGAATTAGTTTTTTATTTTACTCTTTTTTATAGTTATCAGTTTATTGCCATTTTTAGAATTCGCCCTCACAAAACATCCTAGACATAAATAATCTTACAAATTTAAGAATATTCCTTGAATTCTAAGTACTTAGAAATCATATATATTACTAGTGTCATGCCTTGCTTCATAAGGAGATTATATTTATTTTATAAATTTAATTATTATTAATTAAAAATTAATTATAAATTAAATTTTATTAATAAATA
>JBBYHO010000022.1:3654880-3862954 GCA_038382025.1 Adansonia gregorii | reverse complement strand
ATCGATACTTATGGGGTCGGTATCGATACTCATCATCATGTATCGATACATACACACTTGTATCGATACATTTGAGGATTTGATGCATAGTATCGATACACATGTTCTTGGTATCGATACTGGTCTTTAAAATTCCTTTGTGAAGTATTTCATGAAGAGAAATACTAATCTTGAAAATATTTAAATACAAGCTAATTAAGCTTAAGTTTTAGTTATATCAAAACTGAGATTAATTCAAAGCTAATATAGCTAACAAGTATGATCATCTAATCTATTATTCTCAAAATCAACTTGATTCCAAGGATGAAGATGGTCCAAACGAACATGAAGCCAATTGAACATTTATTTGCATTCCTCTATGTCAGGTTACGAAAGACAAGCAAGATCATGGACCAAATAGGATGCATCAGGATATATTTATTTAGGAATTTGTATGCTTTGCTTCTGGGTTAGCAAATCACAAAGAGACATTGGTGCTCACAATAATGTTCATGTACACATATACATGTTGCCATAGAAAGCACTTGGTAATAAGACTTCATGATTGGTTCTTTAAACTTTTAGCCATAAGCAAATCTCATGCATTACATATTTCATTCTTTTTCACATGCCACTTATCCATTAAATCGAACAAATATGATGCATGTTAATATGCATCATTTACATTAGGAAACCATGTGCTACTTTATATTAAGAATTTTTTTAATTCTTTATTTACTATAACACATTCGTTTCTTTTTGTAGAGTCATCATGTTATACTTCAAAGATTGCCAAAATTCTTGTCATTCTTTTCAAGGACTAAGACATTAAAAATGGATTACCTTTCCTTGGTAACAAACCGATATTCGATAAGTATAAACCAACGTGGACTTGTTTTTTTTTTATCATTGTTTTTTATTGTTGACTACACTTGGCAATGAAACCAAGTTGCATAAGTACCTTTAAAGGATCAAGTCATAACATATTGTCCCAAAAGGGATTTTCAACTTAGTGAGCATTTTTTTTCCTCTTTTTATTGAATGTAAAGTTTAACCTCATGCTTGGAATCAACATTTTTTGGAAGAATAGTTTAAGCTCATGCATAGGAGCATCATGTTTTAAGTATAGAACCACTTTAAAAACTTACCATTGATCGGTCCAACATTAACACAATATTAATCAACAATCTTGTATGCATCATTGGTGTAAACTTCTCGAACAACATACGGTATATCCCATTTTGAAAAGTACTTGTTACCTATGCGATGTGTGGCATTTATGCGTTTTTTCACAACAAAGATTAAGTCTCCAACTTGAAATAACCACTGCTTAACTTTCTCATCAATAGCTTTGGATAATTGAGCTTGATAGCAGTCTAAGCATTATTGTACTTCCAACCTTTTCTCATTAAAGGCTTCTAATTCCTCCAAGCGCAAATGCACATTGTTGTCACTAGCAAGACCTTTTTGAATTGAAATCATCAATGATGGAATTTGTTGCTCAAGTGGTAAAATAGCTTCTACACCATAAACAAGCGCATATGGAGTGACTTAAGTTGGTGTATGATATGTAGTATGCTAATCTCACAAAGCTTCTCCTATCTTTTTACACCAATCTTTCTTTGAATAATTAACCATGTTTTTGAGAAGATTGCATAAAGTCTTGTCAAAAGCTTCTACTAATCCATTTGCAAGAGCATGGCATATTGAAGAATGATATTGCTTAAAGTTAAACTACACACATAATTTACTCATGTCAAACTGCTTCCCATTATCATTTATTATGTATTGTAGTATGCCATACCAATAAATGATATTAGTGCGAATGAAAGTTGCAACAGTTTTTTCCTTCATTTCTCTATTAGGTGCCACTTCTGCCCACTTTGAAAAATAATTTATAACCGCAAGTATATACATATGTCTTATTAAATTCTTAGGTAATGGTCTTACCAAATCAAGTCCCCAACCATCAAATGTCTAAGATATGACTATTAGATGCAATGATTAGGAGGTCGATGGATGAAGATAGCATGACAATGGTAAGCTTGACACTTTTTGCTGTAGTCCATGCTATCTTTTACCATTGTAGGCCAATAGTATCCTAACCTTTTGATTTTAAAGTGCAACTTAACTCTAGATTGATGTGCACCATAAACTCCAAAATGAGTTTCTTATAAAGCTTTGAATGCTTCATCTTCTCCTAGACATTAAAAAAAGACTCTATCAAAAGGGCAATGATAAAGTGTACCCTTGAAGTAAATAAATCGAGGAGCTCAACGCTTTACTTTTGTTTTATGCTTTAGATCACTAGGTAGTTTACCATATTCTAGATAATCAATCAATAATTGCCTCCAATCTTCTTTCTCAATTTCATAAACTGAAACAACATTGGATTCCATATCCTCTTTTTTAAATATAGGAATTGATAGCAAAACCCATCATTTACACAAAAGAACCTTTACTGTAGCACTTGATAATGCAAAAGATAATGCCAAATTGGCTAGAGAATCTGTTTGCCTATTTTTTTCTTGGCACGTGCTCTAAATTCACATTGTCAAACAATTCCAAGAGTTTCTTCGCATGCTTAACATATGGTAAAAGCTCTAGTTTCTTCACTTTATAAAGTGAAAGAAGTTGGTTGCTGACCAATTTAGAATCTTTATACACTTCAAGTTAGGTAATTTTCATATCTATTGTCATTTCTAATCCAATGATCAGAGCTTGGTGTTTTGCTACATTGTTGGAACAATTTTCAGTGAGAATGAATTCATAAGGCAGCACTTCATTTTTCGAAGTAACAAAAACAGTACCTACTCTAGCTCCAACTTACTGCATAGCCCTATCAAATAACAACTTTTATGGCCTAAAAAATTTAATAGAAAGAACATCCTCATCAGGAAGATCTTTAAAAAATTCCCAATCATCCGGAATAGGATGGCTTGCAAGAAAATTAGCCAATGCTTGCCCCTTTATAGCATTTTATGGATTATAAGTGTTATCAAACTTTTTGTAGCAAGAAAGCCCATTTTTGCTAATCTTCCACTAAGTACAGCCTTTGACATGAGATACTTAAAAGGATTTGTTCGAGATATCAAATAGATAGAGTGAGCTTGCAAATAATGCTTTAACTTTTTAATAGTGAACATTAATGCCAAACAAGTTTTTTCAATAAGAGAATAATTTAATTCAGCACTAATAAGAGTTCTACTGATATAGTAGAGTGCAATTTCTTTTCTTTCATTATTTTCTTATGCCAACAATGCTTCTAATGAATGTTCTTGTGCAACAACATAAAGGATAAAAAGTTTTCCTAGTATGGGTGCTTTTAAAACAAGCGGCCATAGTAAATAAGCCTTAATGCTTTTGAAAGCATTACTACAAGCTTCATCCCAAACAAAAAGAACATTTTTCTTCATCAGTCTACTGAATGGTTGACATCAACCTGCCAAGTTTGACATGAAGTGTCAAAAATACACTAATCTCCCTTGCAAACTTTTAAGCTAATGAAAATTACATGGTTTTGGCATTTTCATCATCACATTTATCTTGATTGATCAATCTCAATTCCATGCAATCATATAATGAACCCCAAAAACTTGCCTAAAGACATGTCATAAGCATACTCTAATGTATTCATCTTTAATTAGTACATGCGTAATTTTTCAAATAGTTGACAAAGATCAGTAAGATGATCTACCCTTTTCTTCGACTTTACAACCAAGTTATCTATAAAGCACTCGACATTTTTGCAAAGCATATCGTCGAAGATCTTTTGCATTACTCTTTGATATGTAGCACCATTATTTTTTAAACCAAAAGACATAACTTTATAACAATATATTCCTTTTGGAGTTTAAAATACAATAAGCTTTTCATCCTATAGAGCCATGCAAATCTAATTATAACCGATGAACCACCATAAAAGACAGCCTCATGACTAGTTATAATATCCACCATTATCTTAGTTAGAGAAAAGGGAAAATCATCTTTCGAGTAAGCATTGTTTAAATCCCAAAAGTCCATATAAATTCAAAGTTGGCCATTTTTCTTTCTTACTAGGAAAATGTTTGATATCTAAGTAGGGTACTTAACTTTTCCAATAAAGTCAGCTTTAATGAGCTTGTTGACTTTAGCTTAAATTTAAGGAATCAAGTTAGGATGAAAAAGTCATTGAGCTTGTTTGATAAGTTTGATAATTTTTTTGACACCCAGATAATACACAATTATTTTTGGAGCAAGTCTTAGCATTTCTTTGTAGGTCCAAGCAAAGATGTCTCCATACTCAATCAAAAAGTCAAGATAAGCTTTTTCTTCTTCTGGAGACAAACAAGCACTAACAAAATTTGGACATTGATCTTAAAAAATACTAATGTTAACCTCTTTTGGTTCATTAATGGTAGCCTGATTTCCTTCTTCAAATGATGAAGAGCCTTCTTAAGCATCTTCTTCCTGTGGTTCTTCATCAACTTCCTTTATGGATACATGATATAAAATGACTATTTCCATTTATTCAAGCTTTTCTTTTTGTGAAGATGCAACCTACTTAGTTACCACCACAATGTGCTTTGTAGTCTTCAAAACTTTACCAATAGTTACTTTTCACTCACTTTGCCTTTTTCTTTCGAGAAAAAATTTTGCTATGAAAATCCTTTAACTCATTAAAGGTTGAGATTTTTTTTCTGACCATGGTTATTTTTTTTTGGAGTATAGGCTTCTTTACTAATGGGTATTGGCTCACTTGTTGAAGCTTCATAAAATTTTTGGCCCTATCCACTTGAACATTGACTTTCAAGGTGATTGAATGCTTAAATGGTCAAACACTAAGGTCTACATTGAATGTGTTCCTAAACGACTAAACACTGAAGGTTTTTGTAGCTCTATTGAATTATTTTGCTCTTTAAAAATTTCCTCCACATTTATATATCTTGAAGTTTCTTTATGAATCTTCAATTTTAATGAGGAAAATCCAAGTCCCTTTCTGGATGTTTCGACATGATCAGTTTTCTTTTGTTAGACTTGAAAAACCATGATTAGACTTCATGACTTTGCGTGCTAGGTTCTTTTACCAATTTAACAACATCCTCTTGCTTATATCCAGCTTTAACAAATAGTCTATATACATTATGATCAAAGCTTCTGGCTCAATGAGATGAAAGATCTTGATGTTCGAAGAGAGGTTGTTCTATTGGCCTAACTTATCTTTTTAAAAAGGGTTTAAGAATTATTGATTCTTCCAAGTTAGTAAAAAAAAGAGTCAAATTCTTTAAACCGAGATTGATTTTATCTTCATTGCTGGTAGGAATAGAGTTTTCCTCTTACTTCAATTTTTTCATGTGAGTAGTCATTACTTCTTCAATGAAAGTGCCCTCCATATAAAACTTAGAATTTGCAAAATGAGCCTCAGTTGAGGTAAATGGCTTGGCATCAGTAACAATTATCTTAACTTGACTATTTCTGCAATACTTAAAGCATTAATGAAGAGTGAAGGAAACCACACCACTTTGATGTATCCACGATCATCCTAACAACAGATTGTATGTTGTTTTGGCATCAATCACATGGAAAAGTAGATCAAACTCCATATCTCTAATGACAAGTTAAAGTCTAAGCTTTCCAAGAGCTCTTTGCCCCCCTTAGTTGAATCCTTAAATCCTTAGATGACTTTGCATCATTTTATCTAAAGAAACTCCTAGTTTTTTCATTGTCTTTAAAGGGAATATGTTAAGTGTGGAACCATAATCCACTAAAATCTTGTTGATCTTTTCTTCACAAGCAAATACCAAGAAGAATAATGGTCGATCATGAGGAATGGATCTTAGTAGCAGATCTCTATCAGAAAAGCTAATGCTTGAGCCATAACAATGATCCATAGCTGCAATTGCGACTATATTCATATTGTTTTCATCTTTAAATTCTTCATTACCATCATTATTCTAACAAGTCATAGGAAATAAATCTTTATTTCTAAATTGGATTGGCACGTATTCATTTAAAATGATTGGTCTTCGTGACCTTTTCGAAGTTAAATTTTTATGCTTAGATGACCTTGTTTTTATTTGGGGCATTTTAAACTTTGGAGCTTTACATTACCATTCAATCATCTTAGCACTTATAGGGACCTTAGCAAGCTTTGAAGGATTTTGCTTTCTACATTTTTTATGTGCAACTAATGTCCAACCATCTTCATCCTCATTTACTTTTTACCGTAAATGATTGCCCTTATTCTTTTAGAGATTCACCATTGTATTAGTGTTTGAAAGGAGTTTAATGGGATCAAACAAGCAAAATTTTATGGTTCTATCCAAAAAATTAGAATAAGGCATTATAGTGATTAAGGCCATGTTCGTCGACATTATTTCCTCTTCAAATTCAATCTTTCTTTTTTTGTAAAGTGCCATGATTTTCTCTTTTCAAGATGAAATACTTTCCATAGGGTGGCTAACTAATCGATGATATTTGCAATAATTAGGATCATTAAATTTATTAGCTTCTTCTGGCTATTTCATCTCTAGCAACTTAATTAGCTTAGTCCTCAAAAGTTTTTATAATATGCTTGCAATATCAGAATCAGGGAAAGGGTATTTCATTTCTTGTCTTTCCTTCAAGGTGATTTTAGCTTTTTTTTATTTTTGGCAAGTGCAAGTTTTGCTTCTTGAACTTGTTTTAACTCAGGAGAGATTTTAAGAGGCTTGGTATCCATAGTAATGGATTGTTTGCTTTCTTCTTTATTGCAAAAAGTTTTGCCCCCTTTTCGGATGTCTTGCTTTTCCTTAACATTTTTTTTTACTTTTGCACATAAGGCTTTTGATTTCCAAAAAAACAACATACTTAGCTCTATTTCATGAGCACAAGTAGCTAGCTCTTCAAAGGTCTTAGGTTTGATGCCTTGAAAAATGTAACGTAAGCCCCAGTTCATGCCTTGTATGCACATGTCCAGTGCAAAGGACTCATACAATCTTTCTAGGTAGTTAAGCCTCAAATTCCTCCACCTATGGATGTAATCAATTACTAGTTCTTCCTTCCATTGTGTGAGCTAGTAAGCTCAATCATGCTGATAATGCGACAAGTGTTGTAAAACCGATTAAGAAATTCTTACTTAAGTTGTTTTCAGCTATCAATTGTTCAAGGCTTAATATCGGTATACCAATGAAAAGTATTACCCTTCAAAGATCAGACAAATTATTTTTTCATAAGATCTTCATAGGTTCCAGCATTATTATGAGTCTTCACAAAATATGCAACATGTTTACAAATTTTCTTTTCCATCGAACTGTTAAAACTTTGGAGATTGGTAATTTTTGAGCATTCTCAAATGAGTAATCCTTGGAAAGTACAGCTTTGCATATGTATATAAAGTTTAAGTGATGTTGTCAACTTGATCCTTAACAGCTTCTTTGATGAGATCTTTGAATTGACTTGTTGTCACCACTTCACTAATCTTTTACTTAAACTCCATAGCATCTTTAGTGTTGGAGTTCTTAGCATTATTTTGAGGGTTTGATTGGATATTTTCACCTAAGACCATTGATTTTTTTCTAGTGAAAGTAGCCATCCTATCTATCAAGAAGGCAATTTGTTCATCTTTTTCTCTAATATCTGCTACAAGAGTCTCGACAGATTTTGATAGAATTGCAACTTGCTCTTCAAGTGATGTGGTGCCAGTTGTCATTACATTTATTACTCTGAAGTTTGATTTTGGATAAAACGGTGTTTTAGAGCTACTGCCTAAGCAACTATCTTGCTCTTTGGATAATTTTTGGTGATTTAGATTTAATCAAGAATTAATTTGTTCAACAGGAGCTACTTCTAAGTCTTGACTTAAAGAAACCTCAAAAAGTGGATTTTGTTTGAGCACTGGATAAGTCTGATCATAAAATTCAGAAAAAAATTTGGTCTTCGCCCTAATGCTGTAAAGATGAGTAAGGATATGAATGCTTGCTAATGAAGCCGAGTAGACAGTCGAATCACCTCGAACAGGTTTAAGAGTTGGTTTATTTACAAAGTTCTTCTTAGGACAATTGCGACTTGATAACTTGAATTTTAAATAAAAAAGATGAAAGGAAGAGATCATCCCACCAAGCATGCTCAAAATTTATACACATAATTTCGTGTCAAAAATATGATAAAGAAAATTGGAGACAAATAAATCAACTTTATTTATCAGACTTTAGTTACGATCTCTGGATATTCTTTACAATAAAGATATCTTTTGATTATTTTCTTCAACAAAAACTTTGATCCAAAGGTCTTCAAACTTGATCTTGAATCAATGAGATCTACTTTAAGGGTTTTCTAGACTTGTCCTGGACAAACAAAATTTGCCTTCTTTCTGTCATCAAAACAGGATCAGAGAGCGACTTCATGAAGAGCGAGAGCAATATTCTTCACATCCTTCACGTTTTAGAGAGAAAACTTCTTGAGACTTCAAGAGAACTTGAATATTCAAAATCTGCTTCTACTCTTTAGGCTTGTAAATTGTGTTCAACGGCATTGGTGAAGACCTCTTTTTATATTGCCAATGAGCCAAATAGAAAAAAGTTCTTAAAAAATATAACTTATTTAATAAATTCATCTTGATGAATTATCTCTTAATTAATTTATTTTAATTAGAGATAAATTTCTTTCTTTATCTCATAATTAATTTAATTTAATTTAATTAGAGATAAAACTTTAAATTAATTTTAATTTAATTAAAGATAAATATCTATTTGTGATGTCATCACATATGATGTCACATACAGTGATGCAAAATTTAATTGATAATTTCTTAATTAAAAGAAATTTTAATTTATATGTGACAATTTGTGATTGATCAAAAATTTTCTCTTTCTACACATTGTTGCATTAAATTTATAATCAGTAAAACGTGCTATGAAAATATCTTCAATCAATAGTTCAAGGTATTTTATAATTGATGGAGATTTAACTCCAACATAAATTTCAATCTTTTTTTTGAACCATTTTTGTGCATTATCGTCGAGCAATTGGAGCATTTACTACACAATCAGAGGTTTTTAAATAAGATATAGAGAGTATTTGTAATAAGCAGTTGGCTCTATTCCAATAAGTATTGTAGCATGCAATATAGCATGTCTCCAAGCGAAATTAGACATGTTTGTTTTCATAAGTAATGGTCTAGCAATTAGCTATAAGCATTTAATTAAAGACTCGGCTAAACCATTTTATGTATGCACATGTGATACACGATGCTTTACAGTAATTTCAATTGTCATGAAATAATCATTAAAATCTTGAGATGTAAATTCTCCTACATTATTAAGACAATTTTTTTAATTGTATAATCCAAAAATTGTAATTTTAATCGGATTATTTATGCAAGGAGTCTTGCAAATGCAGCGTTTCTTGTAGATAACTGACAAATATGTGGCCAACGAATTAGGGTATCATTAATACCATAAAATATCAAAATGGTCCACAAGATGGAATTATAGGACCACATATATCCCCATGAATTATTTTCTAGAAATTAAGGAAATTCAATTCTGATTTTAAAGGGTAATAGCCTATTAATCATTTTACCTTAGGTACAGGCAACACATGAAAAGTTCATTTGGTAAAAAAATCCTATAGTTCTTTAGTAGGTGTTAGTTTGAATTTTCAATAATTTTTTTCATCATCATTGCACCCAGATGACCCAAATGATCATACAAAAGAATAAAAGTTTTTAGGTTGAATAACTTTTAGTTAACCATAATATTCGATTCTATACAATTGATATACGTATAATATAATCTAGAAGATGATGCAAGCAACTTTTCTATTACATGTTTTCTGCCTGAGTCAAGTGACGTTATACATAAAAATTCTTTTCATTTTCATTTATGGTCTCAATATGATAACTATCATGTCATATATTTTTAAAACTTAGCAAATTTCTCTATGATAGACTAGAATAAAGACCATCACTTATTGATAATTTTGTTCCTTAGGGGACACAAATGAGGCTTTTCTAGACCTTTCAATTATATTTACAATCTAGATATTGTATTGACTTTTGCTTCAGCTAATTTTAATTGAAAAAAAATACATTTTATCTTTGAGAATGGTGGAGTTGTTGCATATCTCCACCATTGAATTCAGATATATCTATATTTCTTTATGATAAACATATAAAATGCATATAAGAATTATAAATATAAGAATAGGAATAAATGGTCAAAAGTATTTATTTGTAATATACTATTAAATATGTATCTAACATAATAAATTAAAGATAACATAAAAGTAAAACTAAGTTGTTAAAGTGGGGCTAATAAACTAAATATGATAGATAAAAAAAATAGCCAAGATGAAAATTTTCATCACTAATCATGTGATTAATTTCTCTATCAACATCTTCAAAGAAATCAAAAACATCAAAGTTTGTGGTAATAGTCGTAGTATGTTCAACAAAATTTGTTTATGCATTTCCACCTTTTCTTTTTTTTTTTTCTTTCAAACAAGCCTAATATATTATCAACAAGATGTTTAGATGTACGACAGGTACGTGACCAGTGACCTTTCATGTGGCATTAATAACAATTAATTTCTATATTTATTAAGAGTTTAAACTTTGCCTTTTCCATGTTTCTCTTTTTTATTTTTTGATCTATTAAAATTTAAGCTGTTACAACAACCATGATATCCCATGGTGATAGCTACAGCTGCGACCTTGTCCATGACCATGACCATGATAACCTTATGATATAGCATTCACTTTAGGTAATGACTCTGAGCCAGTTGGTTGTGATTAATGGGTTTTCATCAAAAGTTCATTATTTTTTTCAGCAACAAGAAGACATGTTATCAATTCAAAATATTTTTTAAATCCATGCTCATGGTATTGTTGCGGTAAGAGCATACTAGAAGCATGGAGAGTAGAACAAGTTTCATCCACATGTCTTTGTCAGTAATATTTTCTCTACATAACTTCAATTAAGAAGTAATTCAAATATAGTGGAATTATACTTGCTTATTATTTTAAAATCCTGGAATCAAATGTGAATCTATTCATAGCAAGCTTTTGGAAGAACTATTTCTTTGTGGTGGTTATATCTGTCCTTCAAATTTTGCCAAATAATATATGGATCCCTTACCGTAATATACTTTTAATCCTTTATGGAGTTAATAGCGAAGGACTATCATTACTTTAGCATAATCCTACAGGGATGCGTTATTTTCTTTTTTAATTGTTTCCCTAGGATTCATGGCTTTTAGGTGAATTTAGCATCAAGTGTCCATGGTAAATAGTTTTTACCCGATATATCAAGGGCAACGAACTCAAGCTTTTTAAAGTTTAACATCGTAAAACTAGTAGATAATAAAAGAAATTAGAATACAATTATAAGAACATATATATGACATAAAGGATAATAAATAAATATATGCTATATATAATGAAACTTGATATTTTACTTAAAAGAAATCAAATGATAATTAGTAGAAATTATGTACATAAATTATTTAGTAAAATTTGTTCTTCACATATTATGTGTCTTTAGGAGACTAATATAAACATATAGATTAATCTTCTCCAAGAAACTAAAATAATATAAATTAGTAACAAAACCTCTTCAAGAGATTAATAAAAAAAATTTCTAATCTCTTCTAAAGGACAATATAATCTCATTAGGACATTAAGTATAAAATTATCACCTCTTCAAGAGGTTAAATATAGTAAAAATTATAATCTCTTCAAGAGTTTAAATATATATTTTATCATCATAAATGAAAAAAAAAAAAAGAAAATAACTTCGAATTTATACATAGTGAAAAGAAAATTCAAATCTTTAATAATCAATTTGGTTATAACTTTGTGCTGATAAATCAAACTAAGATAGCAAATTGATTAAGGATATGAAAATAGAAAATTTGATGATCTAGTTCTTGGTCAACTAGCTATGTGTTTCCAACTTTCTTATGTTGTAAAAGCTTGTATAAAATACTCAAAACTCACAAATCTCTACTCCTTAATCTTACAAATTTCTCTACATTTCTCATGCATTTTTACCTCATAAACTCGTGCCTTTATATGGGCAACTTCAATGATGAGAACGTAAGTAAATTTTTATCATTTTGGTCAACATTTAGCACTATACTTATAAGCTACAATTAAAGCATGAGATATTTAGATTTATTCATATTTATCAAGTCATCCACTATTTAGTGTTTTGGTAACATAAAAAAGGATTTTCACTCCAAGGATGCTAAAGAGGCAGGGACCAATAGATCATTTCGATAAATGAATGCAAAAAGAAGAGAAGCATACCACAGGGTTAGTGTTATCAATGCAAATCGTCACAAAAAACCTGCAGGACAAAAGCATGTTTTGATAAAAGGACTAGAGCGTAGCGGGTGCGAACATTCTTGTTATTCATTATTTAAAAAGAAGAGACAGAATAGGTGTACAACGCGATGATATTTAATGCACTTGGTTTAAGGAAAGGCGAAAGAGGCATGAAGGAAATTTAACGTGGGATACACGTGGGTTAAGGCAAGGGAAGAGGGGCATCAAAGGAATTTCACTTATAAAAGTGGAACGCCTTCGTTTTGCAAAACAAATATATGCCGTTGGGAGGGTGATACTTGAGCAGTCGTACTTGAGCTTTAAAGGAGAAGAAATAATTAAAATTAGACAACATATAATTTACATTTTTAGTGAACTAATGGTTTAAGTTAATTGTTGGGGCATTTATGTACTACCCCTGATCTTAAAATCAAAATTTAAACTTTATGATTTGTTAATGGTTAAAATGTCCCCTTATATATAAGTACAATGGATATTTGATCAATTAAATCACATCGCCCAATACCAACCACAATGGCTGATCCAAAGTTCATGTAAAACATACATAAGAGCTTAAAATAAAAAACAGCGTTAATTAGCGGCTGAAGCTTGATAGATAATTGGTAGTTAAAGCCGTCGTCTCTTGGATGGATACTTATGTCAACTTGCTACGGTGATTGAGCAGAGATCTTATTTCTACTTAAAAAAAAAAAATCTCTCATTAATTTATTTTAATCAGTGAACGTTCATTCTGTACATCCATACTTCATTTCATTGCATGCTATGAATGATGGTGGTGGGTCTTTCCCACTTGGTTTTGCCTTTCCTTTTCGTTTCCTTCCATTGGCGATTACATATATAAATCATTTATAAAGAGATATATATTTTTTTTTATAAAAAAAAGCATATCCTTTCCAGAAATGACAGCCAAAATGCTTCAAAGTGAAAACTTTCAAAAGCGTCATGACCAAAAATTTTGTGACTCTCAAGATGATACGAAAGGAATAAATTAAAAATAACTTCTTTTAGTTTTTAATTTTTGAGTGCAATTTGACAAAAATCCAAGATTTAATATGATTCCCTCATTTGTTCTTCTAATTCTCTAACTATTTACTAACAAAGGTCACAAAAATCGGATAAATATTGCACATATTATTCACAGCCACTTGCCTTTTCCTTTCATGTTGACATATTATTCACCTTCTCAGTGTTCACTTTCGTATTTTTAAACAATTTGTCATATTTCGAGGGTCATTCTCAAAAGTATTACATTAAAACAAGCACTAGAATCAAATATATACACCCAACGACATAATGACCGAAGCAAACGATGAAATAATTTATCCATAATCTATAAAATATATATATATATATATATAAAAGCAAAAGCGTGCAAAATATTTTAAATTGACTAAAATAGTCACTGTTGTCCATTATATTACAAATTTTGCCATTTTATATATATTTTTTATTTTAATAAGATATATCCAAATTATAAATAAGAATTCTAATTATATTGAAAAGACTTTGATTAAATAAATTTATTTGATAATAAGATTTATCACATTTACGCATAAGATTTCAAATTCTATCAAAAAACTTTGGTTAAATGGATTTATATGATAATAAATAAAAAGAGTTAAAATTCTTATTGAATTACTTTATCTTTAAAGTTAAAATTATTCGTTAACCCGAAAAAGTAAAAAAGAAAAATTATATTGATCGAATTCTAAATGTTAATGCAAATTTTATTTATTTATATAAAATGTAATTTTATATTCAACATATAAAATTTTATAAATAAATAATTTTTCTTATAACATAAATATTTTATATAACATTACAAGAAGTATTAAGATTTTTTTTCTTATTCGTGATTGTATTGGAAGTATTAATAAAATTTGTCATTGAAAATTTCAATACCATGACAATTTTTCAGAAAAAAAATTGGCAGTTACTAGAATATTTTAAATAATGCTTTTAACAAGTAATTATGAGTAAAACTCTTAAGTAGTTAGATTTTATCCAATAACAATGGTAAAGCTAGGGTTTACAAAGTAACTAAATCTCAAATCACTATAAATATTATTACAACTTTTGATTTTAATCTAATTATCGTGTGGAAAAAGTTTAGGAGCTCTAATTCTTGAGAATGGATAATTTCTCATTGATTTTTTTTCCATTTGGTTGGTTAGGTAATAGTTTTCCGTTAACTTAAATCATAGAATTGTTCAAATTCCTAAAAATGGTTTTGAAATTTTTTTTCTTATTTTTTAGAAGTTTTATAATAAATTTTTAATATTCTCATAGTATTTTTTATTTAGTTCTTTTGATTTTTATATAAATAGATGTAGCACTTTTTAAAAATATTTCAATGTATTTCACTTGAGATTATAATGTGTTTGCACCTTTGAATAAAAAGTTATTGAACATTTAAAATGTTAACGAATGATAGATTATTTTCAAAGTATTTATTATCTTTCATGATTGACATACAATCCTACTATAGTTTTATCTACTTCTATCAAAGACTTCATCAATTAATTGGAAATTTGAAATTGCAAACTTAATATGGCTTGCAATTTTCGTCGTACAAGAGTGGTGTAATGTTTTAGGTTAAAACTTTATACTTTGGAAGAAGGTAAAATTTTTAAAAATAATTAATAAGTAACCTTAGATGTAACGCATGTGATATAACAATTAGTATATATAAAAACACGAATAGTAGAAACTTTTTAGTAGAAAAATAGTAATTGACATTGCAGATATCTTTTATTATTAAAATTTATCTATTGTATAAGTAAAAAGTTTAATTTCATTAAAATATTTTTCATTTAATAATAAATAAAAAATAAAATTTTATATATTATATTACCTTAGAAATTCTAAATTTTTACTAAAAGAAGGTAAATTAATTTATTTGATATAAACATAAAAGAATCTACATTAATTTTTTATTTTATATTAAATTTGCATTATTATTTAACTAATAAATTTTATAATCATTTGATATAATTCTTACATAAAATAAATGTTACATGTTAATGTAAATTTAGTTAATATTTTTTATTAATTTTATTTATTTTAAAGTATACAATTATATATTAAAAATAAAAAAAATAATGAGCATTCACGTGCAAAATGGATGTGATAACAATTAGCATATATATTGGTAAGAATGCAAAAAATCTTTTGATTTGACAAAAAATATATATATACTACCTAAATTTCTAAATTGCCATTTTAAATAAATATTAATGAGATTTATTTGATTTATAAATGAGAACTTTACTTTTATTAAATAAATTTTTTTTATAAATAAAAATAAAGTTAATAAACATATGCGTTTATTATATTTTTTAAATGACCATTAAGAACATTTAAATTAAACTATTTGTGTATATAATAAATTATTAAAAATTGTTAATATTATATATATATATATATCAAATAATAAAATATAAATAAGTTATATCTATGTTAAATAATAATTAAAATTATATTTATATTAAATAATAAAACATAAATTAAAATAATATTTATGTTAAATAATTACAAGTTATTAAAATTTTTATTAAAAATAAATTATTAAAAATTATATTTGTATTTATATCAAAATAATAAAATATATATTAAAATAATAGTTACTAAATAATAATTATAAAATTATATTATAAATTAATTGAATAATAACAAAAATAAAAAGTAGAAAAGAGGTAAACAGGGATTATTCCCTCCACTAAAGATCTAGCAGCTCACCAGACCCCCTCCCCATGGTGGTGCCACCAGAATTCCCCCCCCCCCTCTCCCCACTTTTCCTTTAGTCACCAACTTTAAATATAGCATGGATATAGATAATAAGCTAAAATAGCTTCTAAATAATTATTTGGCGAAGTGTCTTTTTTAATTGTTACGTATTAATATGATATATTAATATACATGTCATTAACATCACGCGTTAACATGCACACTTCACTAATTTAATATTGTTATTTTATTTTTATTTTTAAAATTTTAATTTTACATTGATATTAAAAGTAATTAACTTTATATTACTTTCTTATATTTTGTATATTAGACAAACTTTACATGTTATTATGCATTTTATTAATTTTATATGTTTACAATATACAACAATTAATTCAATATATATTATTATTCAAATTATAAAAAATTAATAAATATTTGCATGCGAAGTAAGTGACAACTAGTACTAGTTATCTCAAAATACTTGAATATATTTAATTGCCTAGCTAAATAGTTGTATATTACTTAAATATTTTTATATTTCGGCATTATTTTTATTCAATTCTCTTTTCTTTTTCCTTTTTTTTGTCATAACCACATTTTCTTTTTTTTTTTCCGGTATTTTGATCAATATCATAATTTAGTAAATATATGTCCGCACTTCTTTTATTACTTAATTGATCATCAAACAGTATATTTTACGTTCTTCTAAAAAATATTATATGTATATTGAATTTTTTTTCTTTTTGTACTTTTTTTTCATATTTTTCAACATTTTGATCGAATTCATAATAGTAAAAATTAAATTTTCTATTGCATGTTCATTAAATATATATAATATTATATTTTAAAGAATCAAACATAATTGTGAGAAAATTACTAAAATATGTGTGTGAACCAATGTTTAAAAAGTAGAATCGAAAATCAAAAGAATGAAGCTTTGGACCATTGGTTCAGCTAATTCGACTGATTGAATAGAATGACTTAACTAAAAATAATACAAACATTAAATAAGTATTATTAATATTTAATAAGTATTAAATATAATTAATACTTAATAAAATATGCATTTAGCTAAATTGTATGGATTTTAATATAGATCTAAGAATCTAAAGATTCAAATCTCAAGACATACAATACACTTGAAAAGTTAAGAAATAAACTTAAAATTGGTTTTTTTTTCCCTTTTTTTCAAGTCTTTACTGATTCAACCACTATTCATTGATTCTTTTAATTTCAATTCTACAACATATATCAAATCAAATTAATCTTCAATTTTAGCCGATTGAGTTGGTCAATTTAATCTAATTTTTTCAAGCATGAACACATATTTATATAAATAAAACTAATTAATGTATCACATGAGTCATAAACTATTTATATATTGAAACTTGTTTAACTTTTACATGATAGATTCTCTCTTTAATTACCCTATAAATCCAATATCCTATTTTCAAGATTCAAATTTAAATATTTAAAACAAGACATTCTTTTAAAGCGATCCTTTGGGAAGGAAAGGAGGAAATGCATTTAATTAAAAGAAAATATTAAAAAATCTATATAATAAAAAGGATATTGTCCATACAGTTAACAAGATCTTGCCTCCCTGAGGAGATTCAGCCCGGCAACAGCCTCAGAAACATTACTTGATTATTGTTCTTGATTTAAAACCACTTTCACTTTCACTTTTCACGTGCAATGTACGACACTCTTTTAATCAATATAAAAAATATAAAAAAATATATGGGATTGCTGCATGCGTTGCGCAAACAAAAGCTAAAACAAAACCTTTAAAACGAAGTTATCGCATTCCCTTTTATCCTTTCCAGTGGGTCTTAGATTTGTAACACGCATAAAACAAACTCACCCGCATCCGCATGCACACTAATTTCTATGCAGTTGCTGTTATTCGATTTTCATATTTTCGAAAAAAAAAAAAAAAAGAGTAGTTCGCTCTTAAAACTAGAGAATGCATGCACTTAAACATTTATTATTAAGTAAATATTTTTTTAAAATTGTTAATTAACTCATAAGTTCTCAATATTTTTTAATTAAATTATTTTAAAAAAAATATATTATGTGCTTAAAATCTATTGAATAAAATTTTTTAAAAGTTTATTAACACCATATATATATTATTTAAACTAATACGATCAATTGATATTAAATTAAATATTTAAATGCGATATATATTAGAGTATAATTATTCCAATAACACCTCTGTCTCACACGTGATTTTGTCGTCAATATATATTTATATTATAATTATGAAGATTATTTATGAAATTTGACTCTTATATTATATTCCACGCATGATCATGTTACTTGCAAAACTTTTTTTTTCCCCTTTTAAACGATTGAAAATTCAGCCGACAGGCTTGTGTTACATGTCGGTAAAACGAAATAGTTGAAATTTCATTCTAAAATGTTGGATGTCCCATTGAAATTCCTGCATGTAAGTTGTAACCGTTATGAGTGATTTCCTGGAAAAGTGTTATTTTTTATATATAAACAAAATAACTGGTGCTTCAGTTGATACGTGGATTGGATAAATTCTTAAAAATGGTTAGTTTGGAAGAATTTAATTGCGTAATTTAAAAAATAATTAAATTGATAAAAATTAATGAATTAAAAACTAAGAATCACAAAATCTTTAATTTTATAAATTACAAAAAGCACTTCAAATATTATGTTGCAGATTCTTTTATTTTTTAATGCTAAGACTATAAAAACTAAATGTGGATCGTTAAATGAAGGATTCAATATTTTATCATCAAACTTTATAGTTATGTTGAAATGAATTTGAGGAAGATTTAAAAAATGATTTTGCTAATAATTGTTTCAAAGATATGTTTAAGGTTCTGTTTATAATATCTCTACGTAATAAATTAAAAATAACACATAAAATTATCAATGATTGTATTAAATATATTTTTTATTATAAATAATAATATTAATTAAATTTTTAAAAAATAAAAGAGAAAAGTTAAAGGGGAAGGGGAAGGGGAAGGGGAAGGGGAAAGAAGAGTTGGGTGGAGGAGAGAGAGAATGGGGGACAGGGGCAGGGGGCAAGAGGTGAGAAACCCACGAAGGATTGTCTGGGAAACGGCCGACCCAACACAGGCTAGTGGGAAACAATACGCCTATCACTTCAATTCGATACAATATCACCAACAACAACATGGAAAAAAGGACCGGACGAAGAGGTGATAAAGACAACACTGACGTTGCTTTTTTGTCTGCAAACTTTAGTGCTTTGTTTTCCTTCGCATGCTATTTCTACTGAATGTAAAATTTTTAATCAAGTTTAATGTTTTCAGGTTAAGTGATATTTTTATTTAATTAAATTTTGATTTTTATTGGTTATTATCATTTAACTTTAACTTTTAGTTGAATTTTATAACTCAATATTTTTTGAATTATTTGAAAATAAAATTTTATAAAAAAGTTCTTTCAAATATTTTACTTTAATAACTAACAATAATAAATTAATTTATAAAATAATAAAAGTAAAAATTAACATAGAATTTTTACTTTATTAAAGAAAGACTTGAAAATAAAAAAAAAGTTTAGTTTTCTTTATAAAATAAAAATTCTAAGTTAATTTTTTAATTTTCTAAGTAATTAATAGTGGTTAATTTTTAAAATAAAATATTTGAAAAAAAATTCATTTATAGTTAAATTTTATCTCAAACTATTCAAAAATAAAGTTGAATGACAAAATTAAATCAAAAATCAAAATTTTAATTAAAAATCAATTAAATAAAAGTAGAATGACAAGTTTACTCTTAAATTAAAAAATATAAAGACAAATAACTATTAAAATAAAATATAATGATATATTTTAATATTATAGTGACAGTTTACCCTTTAAACTTTTATTTTAATTAGGGCTACAAAATCTTAGAGATTTGTGCTCGAAGTTGGGATGATTCATTGGACCACTGATCCCCTCGTCTCTTGTTTTGTGCTTAGAATCTGGATATCTATGTAAAAAGGCTTTCATCGAAGTCAATTAAAAGTTGGGTACTTTATTAACATATTGCACAACTGTTAATTTCTTATTAATATCTTTTTAAGTTCTCATTTTACGCACGTAAATGCCTTTTTTTTTCTTTTCCTTCTTTATGAAGATAGATAAAGGGTAAGGTTCCTTTGACAAATTTTTAGCAGGAATCAAGAAAAAGCAACTTAATTAATCAAACAACTTTAACATTTTTCTCTTTGCACCAAAAAACCTTTAACAATTTTTTCCTAAACATATATTTGATGCAAGAGTGAAGTCCGATAAAGGATAAATTAGATTTAATTGGCCAACTTTATTGTACGCGAATCCTGAAAAAGCTGCTAATTAAGCCAATCAAAGGTTCAAATATTTGACAATTTCTTTTGATTATTTGGAGTTCATTTTGTTTTATCTAACCAATTTTTAAGGCTTTATTAACCTTTATCTTTATCCGAAAATTAACCTGAAGTTGCGGTCATGTTTGCCATCTGATGGGCTGCAATCATGCACCTATCATCGATGTAATTCATATATAATGCATACTTTTAAAAAAGTTTTAATCATCTAGATTATAAAATTTAAGTATTTTGCAATACTTGTATCAATCCCATACTCTAGAAAAGTTGAAATTTTATAATTTCTATGTACAATTAATTAAGGTAATATGAATTTCATTCTATTCCTTTTCATTTAATAATAAGGAAATTAATTGTCATTAACGGTATATTGGACAAGAAAGCCCAATTTGGCTTAACGATGTACGGTGATGAGAAATGTTGATATTGATAGACTAACAGTAAAACTAAAAACTGTAGCAATAAAAATGAAATCAATAATCAGAAAAATATGTGGGGTAAAAAATGACAATGACGATGAGATGATATATTACGATATAAAATTTCAAAATTTTGAAATCTAGTATAAAAGTTAATTAAATTTAGTGGCTACAAAGCAATAGGTCGGTATGCAATTTCCTAACTTCATATATAAAAGGAAAATGTTAAGCAGTTCTGGCCACCGGTAGTATTTAAAATGATATTTAAAGAAAAAAAATTCAATAATTAATGATTTTTTAAATTCGGTAAAAATAATATATTATGTGTATATTTTAAAAAAATAAGTAATTATGTAATTCTTAATTAGTGATTATATATAAGTTTCATTTTGAGCAAATTCATAAAATAATAGGCATGCAAAAAGGTCAAGTAGTGATCAAGAATATTCATGATGACAAATCATTGTGATTCTTTTGGGGATTAAGAATAAATGTGAAGCTTAATTATTTAAGATGCCAATTATCATGCAAACAACAAGAATATTCATGATGATAAGTCAATGTGTGTAACAGTAACAATTAATATATATATATATATATGTATATGTATGCGTGTACAAAACTTTTCAGGTCAGCTGTCGTTTCTTCTTCGCACAATGTTAGATGTTAACTTGCTAAGTGCCAAACAAGATATGACCCAAAAGTTGGTAACAAAGCATGAGCTTATATTTCAATTTTCAATCCCAAAATCATTAAATAACTACTCTGGATTTGCAATATCTTGTTTTGAGGTATAGTTGGCTTCCATATAAGCAAGCATTTGCAATAATGTTTCTTTTTTTTTTTTTTGTTGGTGATCTATTGTACAGATGCCAAATAATTCATTAAGAAATGAAGCAAACTTTGTTTTTCTTTCTTGTCATAATCGATCAGTGTCTTACAATCAGCACATGCATATTTATGAAAGTTCTCATACAGCGATCTTACAGTAACTAAGTTGTCTCATAGTGGCCATGATTTTAATTGAACTCCCACTTTTTCGTGGTGCTGAAAACCAAGATCAGTTGGGAGGAGCGGAACTGTTTATAGTAACTAACTCACAAGTTGCAAACTGACTAGATGGCATATAGGCGGGTTTGGGGGTTTTTTTTTTTTTTTTACTATTTTTATTTTGGATTCAAATTGTCTTGCGCATGAATCCTTGTGGATGTGTCGAGTTTAAAATCTTGAAGTTGAAATTCATAATATCTTAACTAATTTTATATAGAAATATACATAAATGATTTGGATTTTCGTTTAGTTTATAATATTTCACTCAACGATAATGTCGTTTAGTGCACGACCTTCACATAATAACTAATCCAAACTTTGTATACATTGAACCAAGGGCCATAGTATTTGGGCTGCGCCAACTATCCCATCTCATCAAGATCCTTTCCTCAAGGATCAAAATCTGGAAATTTTGGCTGAAGTTCATACAAGATTCCCAAGTTGCATCTAAAGGGAAAAAAAAAAACAGTTACTCCGTTGGACCAAAACTTCTATGGCCGCTTTGTTCTCCTTATTCAGCCTACTATCAAGTGCAGCTATTAGTGTCGCAACGATTTGCTTAGTCAACTTTTACTGGTAAATGTCTTATCTATGTGTCTTGTGTGGGGAAGCTTGGCTATTATGAAATTGTAATGGTTATAAGTCCCTACCGATCTTTTTTAATTAGGCGCAATTAATCACCAATAAAAACAGTCTTTTATAAAAATTTTAAAATTTATTAAAATTTTTTAGAAAATATAATTTTTGGAGTTTATGAGAAAAATCAAAGAATTGTGAGGGTTGGGGAGTTTGCTACGTGTAGGGAAGGTTAGAGCACCCTCACAACGTCCATAAATCGGTAGTTTTTAATTATATGTGATCTAAAGTCTCGATGTTAATTAATCTTTATTTCGATATTTAGCTATAATTCCCTATAACGACAAAAATAATTTCTTTATTGAAAATGACTTGGAACTTCTATAACTATAAAATTTCCTATACACTTTGGTAATCTGGTGAAATATCAGATTTTTCATTTTGAAAATAAAAGGAGTAATTTTTGTGAGAAAGGGCATTCCACACTATTGGTAGTTATAGAAATTCCCCACAACAGCCTGGCAAAGAATTCAAAAGACTATCCTAACCCGGAATATTGCTTTATTATTTTTAAAGAATCAAAATCATTTTCATGTTTCCACACTTTAGAAACAATTAAAAGGATGACATGCATTAACCCGTCGCTCCGCTCCAACATCAGCCCACTTACCTCTGTATATAAAATTATATGAGCCATATACAACATTATCCTTCACAGAGGAAGAGAATAAGGCTATTGAGTCAATGGAAGGATCAATCTAGAAGCAGGTGAAGGGAAGAAGTTATGGCTAGTTCAGAAACTATAGACCCAGAAACCTTTTTATAGTGAAGTTATCATGATGACCCTTACATCAATTTGGTGTTTGACAAAGGGATGGATATTATAATGCTGGAAAAGAATCTGATCCCTTTTAATTCTTGACTAAAGAAGATAAGCTTCAGGTTATGGATGGCAGTCGATGGAATTTTGACAAACACCTATCGTTGTTGAAGAGTTTACAAGGTGAAACTTAGGGTAAATGACTGTGTTTTATAAAGCAATTTTAATAACGAAATCACTTTAAAGAACATTTTGGTCCCATTAACCATGTTCAAGTCTAGTTTCATTCGTGTAGTTGAAATTGAGTCTTAGGACAAATTTTATTATTTGTTATAAAATTGAAAAGTTTTTAATTAAAGTAATGTCTCTGATGTTAAAATAGTACGCAAAATTTTTCTCAGTATATTAGAGAGGTTTTATGAATTATTTTAATAACGAGATATCATTTTCAAAATAAAAATCGAGATTTTTTTCAAATTTCATGAAAATAAAACCTTTTCTATTCCTCCAACTCTCCAGTAAGGTACAAAAGATATTTTTATTTTTGAAACCTTTCTTATTCTTTTGGCTCTCCAGCATAGTACAAAAGAAAATGATAAAAACCTTCATGCTTTTTTGGGTTCTCCGAAAGTGTGTAAAAGAAGTTTTGATTTTCAAAAATATTAAAAATCCGATTTTCATATAAAAATAATAAATTTTTTTTATGAAAATTTTGACATGTGTAAATAATAGTTAAATACCAAATATTGAAATCAAATAAAAATCAAATTTTAAATTAACACATAATTAATAAGGTATCGATTGTCGGGCATTATAAGAGGGACTGATAATTACTTGTGATTGTAACTGACTCTCAGACTCCTTTATATGATCTGTGGTATAACCATGGACCTTGGAGTTTTTTATTAAGAGTTTTGTAACCCTTAAAATACAAATTCTGATAGGTGACCAAGCTAACCTAGCGAATAGATTGGTGGCGACTCCAAAGTAAATGGTCGTTATGTAACGACTATTTAGAGTTAAGTCGAGTGAGTAATTTATTTCAATAATTTAGTCTCCAGACACGAAGAAGAAAAAATATTATTAATAATGATATGAGCCTCTAAAAATAAAATAATAATGATATATATTTATATTGGAGCAAAGAGTACACTTATCTTTTTAAATTGGATTGAATAAGATTCATATCCGAGTCATGTTGCGACACTCATGCCGACAAATATAAACACTACTCTGACACCCATGGTTAGGACCACTGGAAACTTTTCATCGGTAAATGCCTAAACAATGGTCAATTGATGATCAATGAACTATCGGCAATACTAACAAAGTCATTTTTAGAAACTTTTACTTACACTTATAAACGTAAGTAAAAATTAATTTTCTTATAGCGACAGCTTATCTCTTTATAAATATAAACTAAGGGTAAGTTGGTGCATTATTTTGCAAAACAATAAGCCTATAATACAAGGTTTGGCCCACAATTGGCTGGATAAGAAAGTCACTATTCTGGATTGAAAGCTTTATGATGGGGAGGCTTGGCTTGGATTGAAGTGCCGAAGTGAGGGTTTAATTAGCAAGCCCGTCTAGATTACCTTGTGAAACCAGAAATAACCATTCTGATTTTCACCTATTTATTTTATCGTATGTGATGCATACTTGGCTGATGTGGATGTCAGGACGTGGTTACTATTATTATACCCTTATTCAATTGGACGCTATTGATATATATAAACAATGTTGGGCAACGAAGGAATGGTAGCTATTTCATGCTAATAAAATAGTCTACTGCAAGTACACATATATTTACATGTCTTTGATTCTTTTCATTTGAATTTTTTAAAGTACGCAACTTTTTAGAAGACATGATCATTTTATGTGGTCACTACTTTTACACGTGACAAGCCATGTCATAATCATGTTATTCAATAATGATTGGATTATCAAAATAAAAATAAATTATTAAAAAAATTTGATAACTAAAACTCAAGTTTCATAGCTGAACAACCAAAATTTATTTAAAAAAAAAAAAAAGAGAACACTATTAAGTGATCAATCCTGTAATTTACCCGAGATTTTAACATACACAGCAGAGACATTGGCTGCATAGATAGTGGCTACACAGATGCTAAGGTGGAAAAGATAATGGCTTTTTAAGATTTTCGTGAAAAATAAAAATTTAATTAAGTAAAAATAATTTAAGAGTTTAATTGACTTGAATTTAAAAATGAACACATCTATGAAATTCGGAAAAGTAGAAATTTTTTTATAAATATTTTAGCATATTACGGTTTGCTTGGACTAAGGTAATATTGGGTAAACTAAGACAAAATTAATTAATGCGGTCAATTTCAGCTTAAACCAGCCGTGTGTTTTGAATGAATTACTTTTTTAACGAAAAGTGCTACTTACACTTTTTCAGAAATATTTGTTAAAAACACATCATTAGACTGTTGAGTTGGTTAAAATACCAGGATCCATTAATGGTAAGGCCGACTCCTCAGCCAAAGCTGGTGTGGACAGGAATGAAAATCTTACTGCTTGGTGGTGATTTAAGGACTCTATATTTTTTCTTGCTGTTGACTTGTTTTGATATGTTTCTATTTTTTTTTCTGGGTGCTGTTGTGTTAGGTTCTGCATATCGTCGATCAGTTGGGGATTTCACTGTTAACTTTTGTAATATTGTCTTATCAATCAAATATGGCTTAGCCAAAGAAAAAACACATCATTAGAATTAAAAAATTATATTTTATAAAATTAGAATATGTAATGAGTTTTTTAAATTTGTTGTCAAATTAATATATTCAAAAAATGACGTCAAGAAGTGTATGAAATAATATTATGTGATGTATTTGTACTCACCGCATTGTCACGAAGATGATTCTTGGGAGAAAGTTTTTCATTATAACTTTAAAAACGATTTAGAGCACCGTCGATTCTGAAAAGTCGAATTGAAATTTGATGTCGGCTGGATTTTTCTTGTTCATGGATGCTGATACGGATTCAAGCAAAGAAGAAAATGGTGCGGATTAATTTGATTCACTCAATGATCACTGTTTTAATTATTTTTACTCTTTTTTTTTTTGGTTTTCTAGTTTCTGCAACAGCAATGGATAGGAGGCTTGACCTAACCCATTCAATATTATATGCTAGAGTTTAATGCGGTCTGAATTTCTGCCAAACTCATTGGCACAACAATGTACTGGCAAATTGCATAATGTTAGGTGATAATTTTATTGGGTTGTCGTCTCCCATACTAACAGGCAATTTGCTTGAAGCTTCCATGTTTATTTTTTATCAATTCACTACAATATATACAATACATATATATATATATATAATATGATGTTTAACAACTGAAAAAAGTTGTTCAAAAAACCCACTTTATCATTATTAAAAAAAATTATGACTTTTTTTCATTGCTATTATCTCCGTTGATAAAGAATTAAAGTAATGCAATAAATTCTAAATTGATATTTCTAAGCGTCTATTGCTTGTAGTGAAGCAGCTTAAGCCTCGAGGAGCGGATTCAATTTTTGTCAAGAACATTGTTTCTCGATTGAAATTCTCTTCTCCTATTGATTCACATGTAAACGAAATCTTGCCAAAGATTTTCTTGAGTACCGGAAAATTAGTCAAATATTGGACAAATCCTGCTTCTTTGAGTAAAGCCCTTTTGAGTCAGGTTATGGTTTATTTCCTTTGCTTTGTCGGACAGATGCAAGTTTTTTCTATTTTATTGACCAAGTTTCATAAACACTTCTTTTGTCGTTTGATATTTAACCCTCAAATAGAATAAAAAGTATTAATATTCCTGCCAGGCAAAATCCAATTATCACTAGCATGTGAACAGACAAGAATTAGGGTGAAATAAATTAACTTGGGTTTGTTACCATAATTATTTACGTACTCTATATATATATATATATTTGTTAAAGTTAAGCTTTTATTTGTATTTTTATATGTAAATGTACGAATCCATCAACCCTTTGGACAAAAAAGAAAGATTTCCAGTCAACCTTTATATGCAAATTAACTTGAAATCGTTGTATTTACAAACAAAATGAACTATTAAAGATCGATCTAATCCTAAAATTATCTAATAAATTTTTGTAAAATTATATCGGACAAATTGGAAGAAACCAAACCGTAAAATCAAATAATATTGCTTTTAAATTTAATTGGCGTTCTCAAAACCACCCTTTCACCGTTGCTGAAGGCCACTCTACCCTTTTCCCCGAACGTTTCATGGTCTATAGTACAGGAGCATTAGCTTTTTATTTCTTATATTGTGGATTTCAAGGGACATACTTTTTATTTTAGTAAGTCCAAAATCAAAAAGAATTGAAGATACTCTTAAGGAGATTTAGTCCTTTTTTTTTTTTTATTGCAATAGGAAGATAGAGATATTAAGTAATTTAAAAAGAATGGTACACAAAGCTCAAAAGACATAGCATTTAGTGAAAAGGAAAGGTCTCGTGAAAATAAATATATTTGATGCTAGTTTATAAATTTATATATTAATAATGAATTTCGTTATGTCATATATAAAAAAAATATAATTATTTATATTTAATTTTAAAAATTTTAAAAATTTTATATTTATTAATAAAATATTATTATATAATTTATTTATTTATTAATTATATATAAATTTATAAATTAATAATGTATCAAATATATACCTTACATAAAACATAAATTAACGTGTGTAACTAAAAAGAGTAAGTGAGACGAAGAAAAGAGAGAGAAAAGTTGAAGAAACTTTGGATGTGACTATTGTCTCCCAATATTCCAAAGGGGTCGACATCATATATATCAAAGTCCATTTTGTATTTGGAGGGTCCCTTCTTGCACTTTCTTGTATACCTACACTCTTCATCCTAGATTTATAACATCATCTCCATCAGCACAATTTCCAGGTGTAATTGGCAAGGTGAAAAAGTGAAGAGATGAATAAGGGAGAGTGCAAAAGTAAAAAAAAAAAAAATTGGATGTGCTTCGTATAAAAAAATAAGAAAAATAATGAAAGATTATCATCTTTCTCGTCTACTTACAAAAATAAATTATTTTATATTAAAAAAAAGATAAAAGAAAATGAGATCGGTGTAAATTAAATATGTATATTTATAAGATTATTTATTATTTTTTAAATATTATTTTTTTATCTCAATTTTCAATAGGTATAATAGTAAAATAATTATTTTTCATTTTCTTTCATCTCCTTTTTAATCATATATACCAAGGAATGGGTGAAAAAAAAATATTTTTTTTACTTTTTCATTTTTCCTATCAAACACACCGATCGAAAGAAAAAATATATTTTTTCTATCTTTCAACTTTTTCTCTTTCAATTTTTCCTCTTTCCAATTATTTTTACCCTATTAAGTAAAGCCTT
Source organism: Adansonia gregorii (assembly GCA_038382025.1). Lineage (NCBI taxonomy): Eukaryota > Viridiplantae > Streptophyta > Magnoliopsida > Malvales > Malvaceae > Adansonia > Adansonia gregorii. Next base: position 3,834,317 of record JBBYHO010000022.1, on the reverse strand, counting down.
AATGTTATCAAAACCTCTAATATAGCTTCTATGTGAAGATGAAAATTTCATTGCCAAACTTACACATTTCTCCATTATCAACTCTCCATTCCATGAAACGAATTGAAGAATAGACATAGTGTAGCCTGATGATATATATTAGATTTGATTATTTGTGTATTTTATATATATATATCACGTGTTAGTTATATAAATATAAACACAACATATACATTATTCATGTATCAAAATCTTAAATATGAATAATGATATTTATATTAAACATATCTGTTTAAATATATATCATTTTTTACTCAATAATTAAATTATTTGTTGTTTGCTAAACATTGTATTCGTATCATATGTTTATAACATTTTTAAAATTACAGATCTAATATTTATAATTGTGTATCTATCTATGTATATAATCAATCAAGTTTAACATGTAATAAGATTAACGTGGAGTAACATTAGGTAGTTTTATTAAAAGATACATTTTAAAAGTTTTAGCTATTAATTTTTAATATTAAAACTTTAAAAATAATGGAATGCTAATAAAAACTAATTTTCCATTACTTAAACAAAAACCCAAATGAAAATCAAGATTGGGCTCTCCGTGGTTTTAAATTTTTGTTTTAATGTTCAATACCTTCATTTTAGATCATCATTCATACATTGAAAAAAGCATGAAATTTTATTTTGTTCAGCCCAATTTCAAAATATGAGAAGATTCCAAGTTCTCATTTCACCGATCAAATGAGATAAAAGAAAGAAAGCTAGAGTTGAAATCTCATTAGCAAATCCAATGGAACATTCATCTATAAACATTTTGTATGACCATCATGATCACATATATCGACGACTTTTTTCCCCCCTTTTTTCTTGCGGCTTTCATGAGAGAGCATAAATTGTTGGAATGAGATGACAACTCGAAATTATAATTGACTAGGAAAAAAAACATTTTTTTTCTTAAAAATTGACTACAATAAGATTTTACAAATTTCACTAGGAAAAAAAAGACATTTGATAAGGAAGATTAATCATTAATGAGTAGCGGGCCTCCATTTCTTCTTCCCTTGAATTTCAATGAAGGGTTTTAACTTCTTCGCATCGCTGACCCTAAAATGGCTTTAATTTGAGCTGGTGCCATAAATTCTTGAGATGGCAATCCACTTCATATCCCCAATAAAATGTAGTACACAAGCGTTATGGGCAATGCTATTAGCATCCCAAAAATAACACTGTAATTCAAAAAGAGAGAAGGATATATACATGATAGAATAAGCAAAAAGAACACTCAATTTAGGAAAAGGAAAAAAAAAAAATTGATAAAAGATATGTAAAGACTCACGCTGTGCTGAGAATATCAGGGTGTACGTTGTATTCTTTAGCAAAGACAAAGGGGACAATTCCTTGTGGAAGAGCTGCCTGTTTTTTTTTTATTATTTTTTTGGAAACCCAAATACATGCAAATCAAAAAGGACATGTTAGAATTTACATACATGGGCGTTTGCTGTTAATTTTATAACCCTAAATAAACAATCCATATGCTTGATCAATGAAATTTTCAAAAACTATTGTTGTTTTCTTTCTTTTGGCATTACTATGTCTAATTCAAATTTCTGATTATCTGCATAAACTTATTCATTAGGGATTTTGCTTTACGCAGCCCTACATCTTTCATGTCCTGAAAGGTTCAACTTGCTTGCATAAACCACATCCTCTGCTTGGTTATGTGAAATATTTAACAAAGAATATATATATATATATATATATATGAATGGGACCTGACAAAGAGATAATAAAAAAACCTTGTCTGGACGTAGCATGATTTGTATAGCATATATAAAGAGGTTTTGTTAACATGGTTTAGTAATATTATATATAATAATCATTCTTTCGACATATGAAAAATAATATAATATAATATAATATAATAATATTATTATAAATAATATATTAATTAATTAAAAAACTTAATAACAGAAGCCTTTAAACAAAGGGAAAGCTGTAGTGAGTTTTGGAGCTTATGTCGTTAAAGTTGGAAGAGAGATGGACAAGAAGAAAAGAAGAAGAAAGGGGGAAAAAAAGCAGTGAGGCAAAAGAGAGAAAAAAAATAAGGCAAAGGCAAATGACCTGGACAATGGCAACATGTAAGAGAACGCCCCGAAGGCCAACAGCAATGGAAGCGGCTGCCATGACAGCTGGACCTGTAAGGAATCTCACAGCCATAGCAAAAGCTGCAACGGAATTTCCACATGCTATGATCCTTGGTTGCAAAGCCATGAAGAGACCTGCATATATATGTTATCACATCAAGTCAAAAGCAATGCCCATTAGGCTCCCCAATTCTCACTTGTCAGAAACGACCACATTGGTTGCTCCTTTTTTTCCTGAAAGAGGATGACCTTTCATCATCACTTCCACCCCCACATCATAATTTATATCAAACTCAGGACAAAAACCAGGCAAAAAGTGGAAGATTTGTACAGAGTGAAAGATAAAGCAAACCCCCAAACACATTATCATGTCCACACTGTTTTGCTTACTTTTACTTACCAAGTTTGCTTTCTTTATTACAACATTTAATAATGATAAAGTGCGAGAGAATCGGAAAGATTTTATCACGCTACTAGTAAAGAAAAAAGATGAGGGAGAATTTCTTTTAATGGAGTGTATTGTTTGCAAGGAAAAAAGGTGTCATTTACTGACCAAGACTGAACATGGCCATGCCGAGGCCTGCATCTGACAGAATGGAAATGGACTTTGCGATGATGGCAGGCATTTGTACATTCCACCTACAGGAAACCAAGCAAAACAAGCTATCAGAAATGATGAGAACCCTGAACCCAGATACCAAAACGTACAGATTATATATATAGATAAAGGAAAAAAAAATAATACACAAAGATTCTTCAGGGATTTCGTCTAAGCAGAAACAGACAGGATGGTTGATACTGTGTACCTGAATGAGATTAAAGACCAAATGAGTCCTATTAAGCTTGAATATGTGTTGGGATTTCTGATAAGCTTTCTCCAAACCATGATCAGTATAAGCCTTGTCATGACACTTCTTGGAGGCATAGTTTGGGGCTTGCCATTGCCCACTTTGTCACCTTCGTGGTTGTTCATTTCTCTATCCGATCTTCGGTTCCCAAAGCTGAAGTCTTCTCTCTCCATGTACTCCTCATGATTCTCTCTATTGCCTTCCGCTATAACAAAACAAAGTCGCTTCAAATTAAAGAACCATTAATCTAAAAAAAACATATCTAGAATTGAAGAAAACAAAACTAACAAAACAAGATTACAGAGCTTGTGTAATTAATCTCTTAATATGTTTTTTTTCCAAAGGTTTACGGAAAGACAATAGAAAAGTCAAAAAAAGAGACAAGTCATGTGCTCACAAGCTATACCTATACCTTTCCCTGGAGAGACAGCCAACCTAACTTCCTTCTGGTCAGTTGCTCCATATTCATGGCCGCCAAAGACGTCGGATACAGGAGAAGCACTCGAACTCCAAACAAACATATGTAGATCCTTACCACCATCTTCAGGCTTTTGCTGAGCCTGACCATTAGGCTTCTTCGCATTAGCATTAGCAGTAACACCTTTAGAAGCGGTCGGTGAAAAAATACCCGGATTAGGAGCCGGATAATGGGCTAAACCAGCTGGCCCGTGGGAGTGGAACCTTGACTTACCAGTAGCTGCACCATCTTCCTCATAATTAGATGGCCTCGGAGTTGGTCCACGCGAGGCAGACAAACCGTAAACGTCTGCAGCACCAAAATTTGAATTGCGTCCTCCAGCCATCATGGAGTAGAAATCGGTGTGATTAAAGCTTGAACCCCTTGGTGTCGGGTTTCTTGATGATTGCAAAGAGTATATCTCAGCATTGGTTAGATTTGAAGGGCGTGGAGTTGTTGAAGATAAACCTTGAGACCTTCTGGAGAAAATATCTGATCTTGAGGCATTGGATTTTCTGACTGTAACATGGAGCTTACCATCTTCTTTAATCTCAGCCTCAGTTTCTAGAGGTTGTCGACCATCAAGAGACATGATATCTGAATCGACATGGATTGAAACAATAGAGCCAGCAGTGTCTGGGAATTGCTCAGAGATGAGCACTTTGGCACCTCTATATTCAAACATGAAAAGCATCAAAGTGTACCAAATAATGCATTGAAGGACGACTATTTGCACCATTAAGCTTCCTGAAAAGTCACCGTACATTCCTTTAAGCAAAGGGATGCCCATGACCAAAGTGTTCGGAAGACTAGAGAGTGAAAAAAGCGTGATGGTCCATTCCAAGCAACCCCTTTTGCTAACCTTGGTCCAAACTGCTAGCACTGCAAGAACTATAACTTTTTGCAAAGTATCAGCAGCTATGAAGCGAAAGTTCATAGCATAGGGGTCGTTAGAGGCGATGAAGTGGAAAGAGAGAAGAGGGACGGCAAAGAGGGCAACAAAGCGATTGATGCCTGAGCACTGATCAGGAGTGAAGATCTTCCACCATTTCACTGAGCCATAAGCTAAAATCATGGCCACGTAAAGTGGTACCATTGCAGTCATGACATGGTAGAAGTCTGTTAACGTGATCATCTTTGGAAAGCGACAAGCTGAACTGAATTACCCGGACCAAAGAAAACCTCCGAAATCAGAACTGCGACGAAGAAAGAGAGATCGAAGCCTGATTGAGAAGGAAAGAAAAAGAAGAAGAGAAAGGAGGAGAAGGAGATAGCCTTGGTGGAAGTGATGATGAGGGAGGCCAAACAAGAGCATGTGTTTTTGGGGTTACGGGGAAAGTGGGTAATAAGCGTAGAGAATAGAGGAATTTTTTTAACACCATACAGCTTTTTGAGAGTTGTGAGCAAGCTTGCACTTGCAGTCCCCAAAGCCCAAAGCACAGGGTTTTGCTTTTTTATGCTAGCCTTTGGAATTTTGCCTTCTGTTTTTTGAGTTGCGTTTGGATTTGATAAATCTTGGTAAGTTGGTACTTGTTTTTGTGGCTCTATCTTCAATGGACTAATGCTCAAAGTTCAAGGGAAAGGAAAAAAAAAAAAAAAAAAAGCATTTTGGTTGGGAGGGAGGGTGGGTGGGTGGGCGTGGGTGTTGGTGTGTCTCCGAGCATTTGCTTGGGATGGTACACTTTTCTTTTAACCATTAAAAGAGCCCCTCAAGGCCTTTCCTCTTTCTTCTTGGATTCTCTTTTGTGGTCATGGATTCTAGATGGCTCATGGTTGTGCCTACCTTTTTTATTCTTCCACTTTTACTCCCCTCCTCTTAAATTCAATTCAATGCAGCTATTTAACTTCTATAAAGTTACAAAGTAAATAAATTCTCTTTGTTTTTTAATGAACATTTGATGGAAAATAAACTTATCAATGTATCCATCTAAAATTCAACTTAATTAATTAATTTAATTATTTTAAAAAATTAATATTTAATAATTTTAAATTTTAAATTTTAATATCTATAATTATTATTTCTATTTGCATATCGCAACCACATTTATTAAAAAAAATTAAGAGTGCATCACTAATATTGCTAAATGTGCTATCGACTATAAAAAAAGAGCTTCTAAAGGGGTTATAAAAATCTTTGAATTTAGTGCAATTTTAATTTTTTTGTATTTTTTATAAAATTTGTATACAATAATTTAACATCAAAAAATTTAAAATTGATAAAAAAATAAAATTTTAAATATAAAAATAAACGATAAATGTTCAAAAATATAAAGAAGACATAATCTCCACTACTGAAAAAAGTGAATAAACAAAATGAGATGGGCATACTACTCTTTCCAACTCATACTCTTTGTCAACCTTTGAATTTTTGCTTGATTTATGAAAAAAAAAAAAGCTTTGATTTTACCATATTTTATATTAAATTTTTTATGGAATTGATGTTCCATAATTTTTAATATCAAAAGAATAAAAATGCATAAAGATAAATTTAAATATAAAAAGTAACAACATTAAGTATTTAAAGAGCAAAGTTTGAGCCTTTAAAAAAAGAATGAACAAGTTTACAAATTATATTTTGTAGTATTCTTGTAGCAAGATATTTTGGTTGCGATATTCCTGCTTAGATCTCCCAAATTAGTGGTGAACTTAAATCATTTTGGGGAGAAGTGAAGGCCTCCACGCGCTCGAATATGCGGCGCTAAAATTGGAGCGGTGTAGGACAAGAATATAAGGTGAAGAGTATTCCCTTCACGTGGACCCTAATTTGTCCCATCCCTAGCATCTTTCTTCCCATTCCCGATCCCTTCAACTCAATTTTTACTTTGTTTTATTATTTTTATTATTTTGTTCACAAAATTAAGGTGCATTAAATCGAATTTTGTCGCTACCAATTGGTATTAACCTCATCAATTAGAGTTGTTGATAAGTTATATTATATATGATTTAGATTGATTTAAATAATAATAAAATTATATACATTTATTTAAATTTGATTTAACTCAAAATATAATTTTAAATTTTGTTTAAATTCGATTACTTTTATAAATGGATAACTCAAATGTATTTAAATCAATTTCAAATTAATTTTTTTCTAAAAAAAATTAAAAGTTTTATGTTATTTTGATTTCATCTTTTATAATTTATTTTTTTCTTTCGTTAAGTTTTAAAATATGAATAAATTCACAATATTTATATTATAATATTATATATATTTATTCTTAATATGGTTTTATATTATATAATATATACATATAAAAATAATATATATTAGAAAACAAACTAGATCATGCCAAACTTGATTTTTAAATATTAAACATATTTTTTTGCCCAAACTTATTTTTTGAGTCTAATTCTAAATATCAAACAAACTTTTGATTTTAGATAAATAGCTCGACCTTTGAACGGGTTTAATATCAACTCTTTCCAAGCTTTAATCTTTGGCTAATTTTCATATGGAAAGCTCAAACTTGTAAAATTCCACATAGCATAATTTCAAGTTCAAGTTAGATAGATTCGAAAATTATAATTGAGTCAAGTTCGATTTTTTAATATTATCTTATGTATAAGTTAAGCTGTTTAGTTTGTAATAATTTTGCTTTTATATTCAAATATGACCTTTTGTTGAAAATTTTCAAGCAAAAATACAGTAACACTGTATTCCATCCAAAGTTAACTCATACGCACAAGAAACAATATTTAACATGCTTTTACCACAATTACTTACATCCGCAAATGAAACACAAAACTCACTAAAAATAAAGAGTATAAAACACCCATTCAACAAACACTAAACCTGACTCCTATTGTAAGGTTTGAACACATAGAATACCATCTATCCCATTAACACGGTGTTGACGAAACTATTCCTAACATCCTTACAAACCTATTTCCAACGTTGAGATCCATAGGTTTTACATCTCTCTCATGAATTCTAAAGGTTAACATTAGCTCTATATTTATAAGGGCAATTATTTGATCATAAAGAATTGTTACTCACTAAAACCTTTTTCTTATCCAGAATATTTACTATCAAATAAACCTAACTATTAAGTAATTTTCAACCAATAGCATTCTATTACAGTCTAAATTAATTCCCAAATTGAATGTTGTGCCAAATACTTAACAATCTCCATTTTGCCATAAATTCCATCGAAACTTTGCCCTTCAAGTAATCTTGAGTCCACATGACTGAGTTAGTCTTGAATGCTCTTTCTTTGGAGGAATTAGCCCCCAGTGTCGTTTTTCTTCAAAGATCATTAGCTGGCTACATCAACCAAAGATCTACACCACTCGATCAATATGGGAATCGCTCCACCTACAATCGACACATCGTTGTAGCCAATCTCCTCTTGCATGTCTTTGATCTCACAATCATAATTCATACCAACAGATTCCTCCAAAATTGAATAATCATCATTACTGATGATCACATCATGATGAGTCTTACCATGACTTTAATAACTCCTATTGGAAATTTTTATGTGGAAACACATTCACACTGAAATCCACATGGAGTTAAATAATATGCACAAGAGACAACATTTAATATGGTTTAACCACAATTGCTTACATCTACGGATGAGAGAGAAAAATTCACAAAAAATAGAGATTACAAAAAATATATAAAAAACCACACATGAAACAAAAACTAAATGGAACCCTTTGCTTTGGGGTTTAAAATGGAATACGTTTATAATGGAATAAGATCTATCCAATTAATGCAGTGTTTTACCACAATCTTCCTCACATCCCTATAAACCCATCTCTAGCATTGAGATCACAGAGTATTTACATCTCTCTTCAGAATTATAAAGGCTAGCGCCTACTTTATTTTTATTTGGACAATTATTTGGTCACTAAGAATTGTTACTCACTAAGACTTCTTTCCTATTAAAAATATTTACTATCAAATGAACTTAACTATTAAGTAATCTCCGATTAATAGAATTTTCCTACAATCCAAACTTACTCCTAAATTGAATTTGGGTCAAATACCAAATACTTTTCACTTATAGCTAATTGTTAATATATTTTAAGTTGGATATTAAACATGATTTTGGTGCTTATGGTTGTGGCAGTTTTTTCTTTGTCGTCATTATTTTTGATCATGCATGAGCAAATTTTAGTTGTTGGAATTCGTTTACAAGTGACCAGAAGTGTATTATTTATAAATTAGATATATCTAATTTTGACTATCATTAATTATTTGGTTTTAGTTTAGATATATCTGATTGGATTGGACTTAATAATAACCTTACTTTATCAAAATCTTAATTAGTCGGATCATAACCCTAGGTTCCATTTTAATGGATTGTTAGATTTATTTCTTGTTACAGATTATAAACTTGCCATATTTTTTTTTTTTTTACTTCAACGCAGAGTACTTCCAAAATCAGATTATTGAGTTATCGGAGATTAGGGTTTATTGGAAATAGGATAACGTGACTTTTTCGTTGTCATTTGTCGAAAAACATCAGTTCTTGGTATGAATTGTTAAGTATTTATGACCCTAAATTGATAATAAATTAACAATTTTATTGCATATTGCATTATTTTTCTCCGCTCAATCTTATATAGATGTTGAAATATCTGCATTCATAGATATTATTTACATCTTTAACCGTTCAACAGTGCTCTAATCAACTTTGTTTTACTAACAAATTTTAATTTAATATTATAAAAAATATATTATAATTTATTTATGAACATAATTTTAATATATATAATTCTCTAGTATATATAATAAACATATATATAATATTAGTATATATATGATTTTAGTGTACTTATATCTAATATATATATATATATATATACACTAAAAATTAAGATAATAATTTTAAAAAGTGGGATAAGGTGAAGTAAGCATATATCAAAATGGCTCCACTCCACCCAACCTAAAACCTCACCATTCGAAATTGATGGTACGAAATCTATCGAGTAGTTTGAGTTTTGCCATCTCTAAATATATGTAGTAAAATTATTAATATTGATTAATCGTGCTTGTAAATTCCATCAATCAAGTTAAAAAATCACATATCGCATTAAGATATATTAAAAGATATTAGTACTTTTTGTCATTCACATTTAGATTTTGTAATTTTAGATATAATACAATTATATGATATGAATAGTACGAAAAACTAAAATATGACACAAAATGAAATAACACGAGTATGATATAAATATAAGAACATGTTAAAATATATAACATAAATTATTAACATATCGAAATCTTTATAACACCTTAAATAAAACATGATACGAGAAAAATAATATGAATACAATATAAATATACAGATTACCAAGTCTATGTGCATCGCATATGAATATGTTACTTTATATATTTTAAATACATAATTATATTTTACAAATAAATAAAATTAATAGTCTTTATTAACCAAAAATTTTTATGAACATGTAATACTTATTACATATGCAAATTATGTCAAACTAATATTAAGTTTATTATTTTAATGTTAATTAAAACTAAATTACAAAGATAGAGAAATTCAATTTAAACTTGAATTTTTTTATTTATCAAATAAATTCATTTACTGTTGAAGACTATATTTTATTCATACGTGTTGCATGTGATTTGACACGTTTATTACCCTTAAACTTAAGCATTAATTACATTTTATGAAAAATTATTACATTTAAAAAAGAAAAAAAGCACATAGATATCAATTTAATTTATTTAATAAGTAGTAAAAATTATATTATGAATAAATAAAATTTATAAATTATGTTTTATTTGTACAAATGAGAATGAATGAAATTGAAGGATTAAATAATATATATTAATTATAAAAAGGACCGGACCGTCCGGTTTAGCCAAGAGCGAACTGGTCTGACTGTTCAATATAGTGCATAAAACAAAAAATAAGATGAACCGATAAGAATCGGATAAAAAAAAATCGAAAACCAGTTAAACCGCTAAAAACCCATTAAATCCGGAAGTTATTAATTTTCTATCGTGTTTTGGGCTTGTTTTAGCCCAATAGATTAAAATTTGGAAGCCCATCCAATAACAAATCTGGAAGCCCAACTGTTTTTTATAAAATCAAAGACCGTAATATGTAAACAAATTTTCAGTTTTTCATAGTGTTTCGGGTTTTGGCGATTTTAGATTTTTTCTTTCTTTTTGATTTTCCCTTCTTTTTCATTCGATCCCTTCCCTTTTCCTACTTCCTCCCACGTTCCAACTTCTGAAAGACTTATCAAACTGATTCCACCATTGCTCTTCTTCCTTTTAACTGTTCTCCATTCAGATCAAGGTTACAATATTCTTCACCCATTCATCTCTTTCCTTGAATTTTTAGCATCCACGATTCCGTTGATGCAGGGAAGGAATACTAAAGCAGAGGTGCAAAGTTATTTTTGGATTCTGTTAATATTTGATAGTCTTTGGAGTAGTTGGAATTAGCTGAATTTGTTAGTAGCAGTTAACTACCTGTTATTTGGTTAGACTACAGCAATCCATTGATGATTGATATAAAATACGATGTACCAGGATCAAGGAGCATTATGGAATGAATTACAGTACTTATTCCTCTATATTTTTCCTCTCTTCTTTATTCTTTTCTCTGTTCTATATTCTTAAACTCATTCTTGTAAGTATTCGAAAGCTGTTCCTTCTCCAGCGAGCCTATACAAACGAATTCATTTCTTCATTTTTCGGTCTTTGCATTCTTGCACGTATCATCCGATTTGACGCTGTGGTTGTGATAAGCGAGAAAAAGAATAAGAAACTGTGAGGCTGTGACGAAAAGATCATCAAAATAACGTTTCATTTTGTGTATAATTTATGTCTATATCTATAATTTCTGTTATTTTTAATTCTTTTATCATTGAATCATTCTGTTCAACTAGTTCAACTGATTGAATTAAAAATCGAAGATCTAATCAGTTTAGCTTTCAATTCGATTTTTTATTGTTTGATTGTTATTGTTTAGGGTTGGTGATTTTTATTGCTTTTGATTCATGTATCTTCTAGGTTAATTTATTTTTATACCCTTATATTAGTTGCTTAACATAGTATCTTATTATTTTGTTAATTTAATTGTTTATTTGCTGGGTTTTAATATTCTCGTTCCATTTTATTTCTACTATTGTTGTTTTATGGTATTATTATTATTATTTAATGTGTTGCTACTTTTTTGTTATGGAATTATTATTTGTTTTTATTATATTATTTTCATTTTTTTAAACACTAGGTGCTTTTAAAAAGTTCCAATTAAAAATCCTTGAAACTCACAAACATAAATCAAAATATAAATAAATTGAAATTTTATGATGATGACGTTTTTGAAAGTTGGAAATGCTCAAGTTCAAAGGATTTTAGGTGGGAGAATTTTTAGGTTTCTAACCCAGACGATGGAAAATAACATAAAAGTTTTTCAATATACTAAAGGTTTAATGATAAGTTTTATAAATATCAAATTTAACTAATTCCAACGAAGAAGCCTCTTTATAAGAACGAATTATTTTTATTGAAGACTTTTGAGGTAGGTGGATTTTTAAAATTATTCTCGAATGGTGGAAAGAATTCTAGAAATATAACTAAAGCACATGATTAAAATAAATGAATATTTCTTTCTTTTTTTCATAAAATACTAAAGCCGATTGAAGTCTTTTCACATGAGCAAATGGTTTAAAGCAAGGTGAATTTTTAGATTTAGTCTTGAATGATGGAAAAGATTCTAAAAAAATTTCAATATTTAAATATTTAATTAATAATAAAAATTGAAGACATAAAGATAATTTAATTGAAGATAAATTTAGGATAATATTTTACTAATTAGGACTTTCCTCTTGGATGGTTGTTGTCATAATGTTACTCCTTCCACACACATAACTGTGCTCTTGAGCTTAGTTTTGGTAATATAGACTAGGACCTATCCTTTTTAAGAGCTATCATCGAGCTTAGGATTTCAGTAAATTAGATACATTCATCTAAGCAACTAATCACACCTAGAATAAAAAAAGATTAATATCGAGTCTCATAATTCACATCTACTTACTAAATTCATATGTGGCACGTGATGATAGTTTGGAGACTTTATTGGTGACTTTAGTGAGACAAGTCAATGATTAGTCATAGTCACTTTAGGTCTTGATAAATGATCTTAATTTATTTTTTTGATTCCCTTTTTGTTTGTTAATGTTATTTAGGGCATTTAATTTAAAGATTGAAGGTTTGATACTAACTACATGCATGTGTATAATATAACCTTATATTGACCTTATCATTTTAGGAATAGATAAAGTACCTATGCTTTTCTGAGGTCATAATCTTTGTAGTGGCTAGCAAAACACTCTTAAAGTGTAAAATACCTAATCTTTCATGAGGTGATAATCTTCGCAGTGGCTAAGGAAATAATTCCACCCAAACTGAACCTTTTTCGCTAGTGCCTATATTGGCAAAAAGCAATTTTGGGGGCTTTTAGGATTCTTTAAGTATCCTAAATCCAGCGTATAGATAACACCTAAGAGACCAGCTTTAGGATAGAACTATGCTAATCTTGTGTGGAGAAGAATTCAAAATAGGACATACTAAAGAAGGTTCCTATTTTTATATATTTGAATATTTATTGTGTTTTTTTTAACGTTATCTTAATTTACATTTTCTTTAATTTCTAGTTAAATGAATTCTTCTTTTCATGCATTTGTATTACATAAATCATGATGCATACGTATGCATTTCATAAAATCATGGGACACAATTTTGAAATTGTGACAACAAAGGTTTGATGATAGCTCACACCATTAAAGATTTTGAGGCATTCTTAGTACGCTTGTTCACAAACCAAAGCAATACTAAACGAGCAAGCTATTTAGATAAATGAAATAGAAAAGCCACAAGAAAATATGTATGAACAATTGGCCAAAATGATGGATCTAGTGATAAATTTTGATAAAAAGAAAGATGTTAGTGCACGCCCTAAAGCCAGTTAGCTTGGATAAGCATATATAATTAATAATGCAAACCTATCACTTAATCAAGTGATAGAAGATTTTCCTTCATTTTAGTGGCATGATTGACAATCATGAAACCACTAATTAGATGAAGCCTGTACGATATAAAAGGCCTTGCAAAGGAATTATAGCCATGTTCCTAAAACTGTTCTTAATCATTTTATTGCCAAGACAGGCCATTGGTATTGCTCAAACATTAACACAAGTTATGTCTTCTTACTTATGAAGTAAATAACCGATCTCAAGGGTTAAAGTATAGAGAATATTTAGGATTGTATGTGGGTGCTTGTTTTGTGGAAACAAGTTCACTAAACAAGAACCATGTGAAAAACTCCATTTGGTATTACCACTTAAGTTTCTATGGAAATGTTCTCATATGCCAATCGTGTAAATTTTCTTCAGACCTGTAATACTAGGTCATCTTATATGGGGAAGGGCGTACTTTGATATCAGCTAAATAGGTCCATGATAAGGTATGCCTATGGTAAGGTGATTTTGTGTATGGCATGAAGCTTATAAAGATGGATGAATGATCTAGAGAGAATTTACCACTCGAAGTAATATTGGAGATATATCTTATTAGTTTCTTGGCTTTGAATAACTTGATGAAGATGTTAACTAGCTCATATGAATTTATGAGAAATTATTTTTTCTAAATTTATGAGGTTGACCAAAGGCTACAAGAACTAACATGGTTTAATACAAGTTGATAGTACACTATGCTCATGGTCTTTCTTGGATATTTGGTGAAATGATTGATTACAGTGACAAGCTAGTTATTGAAAGGTTTTAAAGAGGTTATCTTAACTCTTCAACATGTGGGCGGTCAAGATGGATTGTTAGACCCTGCTCTTGATTTATGAATATAGTTAATGAGATTAATTATATTTATTGCTAAGATTTTGGGAACGTAATAGGTTACACACAATAGGACGATATTATTGTATTAAAACTTGGGATTTAATTAAGTTAAACTCAAATGAATGAAAGGTTAAATGTTCAAGACTTAACTAAAAAGTTCAATTAAGTAAGATTAGGAATAATTAGGATTTGCGTAATCCAAATTTAGATGTCTCAATACTACAAATAGGATGTTGTCGTCTTGTAAAGACAAATATGACTTTGCCAAATTACTTTGGGACAAGCTGAAAGAGTTTCACTAGTTAAAATAATTTTATTCTTGATTCTTGAGCAATGGGTTATTTGAACATGTGCCTTAATTCAGATTAGTGTCATATGAAAGCATTGATTAGAGACAGGTTAGTGCAAACCATACCATTTGAGGAAGAATATTTAATTTTATTAAATCTAGTCTTCTAATCATGGACTAGCATATGATGCATTAATAAAAAATGTGTTTCATGGACCATTCTTAATCACATATGAACTAAGGCAATTTGGCCCAATAACACTAATCGTTAGTGACATGGACCAATGGCCCAACAAGAAGTTATATTGTTTTTTTCATTCATTGGCCTTTTATATTAATTAAAGAAACTTGGATTCCAAACCCAATATGGTGGGTCATTTTAGTTAATATGACACGTGGGCTAGTCTTTTATTTAATAAATATGATTTATCAAATAAAAAGTTAGGTAACAAAGATAACCCTAATAAGCTGCCATAAGTGAAAAATCTTTTTTTCATAAATCACTTAATTTGGCGAAGATGAGGAATAACTTTTTGTGAATTTACCGCATCTTTTCTTGAAAAAAAAAGATTGTGCATTGAATGTTTTCTTGAAACATTAGAATCGTTGTACCTTGATTTTCTTCATTTTTTTCTTCTTTTACCTAAAACCTTATTAGCCCTTTCCTTGAAAAGAAGAGAAAACAAGAAAAATTATCTTTTGATTATGATCCAAAAAGTTTAGCTTAGTAGCACAAGCAAATCCCCAAACTTTTAAAAAGGTTTAACATCCATTTGTGTAGATCATCATTAAAGGGAGTATGCTAGACCTCACAAGAATCTTGACATGATAATGCCAATTTTTGTGTTAGTGCAGGGAATAGAAAAACTTAAGGTTATGAATATTTGAGTTGGTATGGCTTTTATCATATGTCTGAAAATATTGTTAACTATTAATTCGATAACATGTAAGTCTCTACCTAAAGATCCTATTGAATTTAGGTGTTTTTTTTCAATTTTGACCAACTTTTGCTTATCTTGATTTGCATGATCTAGAATTTAATCCAATAAGAAGAACAATAAAAAAAGCCATTATTCAAGAAGAGAAGCAATCTAATAGATATTGAAGGTTTTATATATAGGTTTAATTCCAATCCATTTTAAGCCCAAACATCGTAAGTAGCATAATAAAAAAATACCTTTTGATGAAAGGGTTATCGATATACCAAGATGCCAAATTCAACAACACTTTTGCAAATCCATGGATACACTATTCCAGCACTAGGGGCAATATTTGATCTCGTCCAAACTCCTAACTAAGATGAGTTAGAGGAAATAAAAGTTAAAGGTTCTTAGAAAAAAAAAAGAAAATAATGATTCTCACAAAATGAGTCTCATAAAGGAAAAACTTCAAGCTGTTATATGAATGGATTTTTATGGTTCCATGGATACTATCAGGTTTTGTTCAGTACTAGATGTAGTTATACCACTAAAATTTAAAACTCTAAATTTTAAGATTTATGATTAGAGCGAGTGCCCAATAACTCATGTTATCATGTATTACTGGAAAATGGCTGTTCATACACATGGCGACAAGTTATTGATACATTTCTTTCAAGACAATGTCACTGGGTCTATTGCAATATGGTACATTTAAACAAATAAACCTTGCATTCATTTTAGGAAGGATCTAAAAGAATACAACTAGAGATGGATAGACCTTGCTATTTAGGTCTAACTATCTCTCATTCAGGAAAAAACTTTAGTCTTGTTTGTCAACACCTTTAAAGCTTTCTATTATGAAAGGATGACTAGGAATTCTATCAAGAATTTTGCAGATATGGTGATATCCAAGGAAATAATAGAGAATGCTATTAAGAATGGGAAACTTAAAGGAAGCGAAACATCTAGTGTAAAAAAAAAATGAGGTTTTCAAAAAGAAAGAGGAGGATGTCCAAGTTATAACTCATGGAAGGCAACAAGTAAGAGGTTTTGCCCTATACTATCCTTACCCTATGTGTTGGCCTTACAATACCCTACAATAAAAAATATTACATCAAACCTTTATCTATTTTTCACCTATGCAAGCCTTTTAACCAAACTTTCACCATTAAACATAAATCCCAATGTTTGTCTCCTACATCTATACCTTAGCTAGGCTTGTTCCACAAAGAAGATCAAGATACAATTAGGAAAAAATTTTGATGCCATTTTTGGCCTTTTGCCTTTGTTGGTAAAAACCATAATGTTACCCCTTTACTTTTGAAGTTTACACCAAATCCCTCAAGAAGGAATAATGATCCTAACACAAGTTTAATTATCATATAAGGGCTATTAGGTACTGAATTGAAAAGTGCAGGCAGCTAAAAGAGAAAATTGAAGATCTCATTGACAACAAAACCTAGACTTTGGATGTTTTGGAAAATTATAAATATAAAAATTAAAAATAGCAAAAATCGCTTTGAATAATTCTAAATTTGAAATTTTCATTTTGTTTCTTAGGCATAACATTTTTTACATGTTAATAAATAAATGCTTTTTTCTTTCAAATTTTGCTAGCAGTTGTTTAAATATCCCTCACAATGTATTTTGAAGAAAAATGTCTCCAATATTAAAAAAAAAAGTGATTACTTTGAGGAATAAACTTTGCAACCCATTTTTATGCCATAGTCTAATTGAAAATCAAATTACTCAGAAGCAAGAAAGAAAGATAAGTTTGAAATATCATGGACTCCTATCTTCTCACTTGATAATGAAGTGATCTTAAATGCATAATGAACTTGATATAGGAGTAGGCAATAAGATGATTGATTAGTTTGTAAAACATTTCTTTTAAAACCAATTGATAAGGCATTCTCCTAAAAAAAAGAATCTTGATTTTTATAATTTGATAAGTGTTAAGAACTTAAGGTTTCAAACAATATCACTCTAATGTTTCCATACAATGCCTCAACTCTTCACTTTTTTCCTGGATTTTGTCCTTTGCCTATGTCTAGGGCAAATTATCAAAAACACCTTAAGTAAAATCCAATTCCTTTACCTATATCTTAGGGCAAGATTACCAAGAAACCAAATCACCCAATATTTATGATAATTTCAATTTATACGACTGGAAACCAATGGAGATTTGACTATTATGAAAAGGAAAATTGTTGGTTTAGGCTTCCACTTGAATGGTACATTAAGTAAATTTTGGACCTAAGTTGTGAAAAAAAAGGAAAAGGCAAAAAATTTAAAAGAAAGAAAAAAATTGATTATAACATTGTGAAAAAAAAAAGGAAAAAGCAAAAAAAATAAAGGAAAGAAAAAAACTGATTATAACATCATGCATATGAAATACTCAAATTATTCCAAAAACAAAGTGAAATTTTAATTATTTCTCACCTAGGGATTATTATTGAATGTAAGATTTTATACTTGATGTAAGAAATGACAGCTTTTATACCCTTTTTTTGACTAAGAAATTATACATGCATATAGGGGCATAAACAAAAAGGGGGGTAATGGCCTTAGCCCCCTTGGGTCCTTAATTTTTCTTTAAAATTTTAAGTGTTTCTAAGTAAAAGACAATAAAAATTTTTATTTCCCCCCCAATTTATATTTTGATTCCTTGCACCCCTAATATAAAAGTTTTGGCTTTGCCCTTGGTAGAGAACTATAGTTATTCAAAAATGATATAATAAAACTCTCAAAAAAATAAAAAATTCAACAAAAATCAAATTAATTTATTTAAATATTTGGAGCAAGATAATTAAACATTGATAAATAATATTGACCTTTTTGCTATATGATAGACATGAAATAATCAACCATTATATTTGTAAAGATCAAACATATCTTCTCTCATTTTTCCTTTTTTCTAGTATAATTTTAATGATATTTTATTTTGCTTCTTCTTTAATGTTTACAATTTTTTTTGTCAAACTATCATTATATATTTAATTTATTCAAATGAACAACTGTTATTATATTTTTTTTTTATTTTTTGATTCTTACATTTGATCTACTTTTCAACACAACATTGTAGTAAAATATTATTATCAATAATTAGTTATAAATCTTAGGAAAACAAACAAAGAAACAAACAAAACAAACAAAAATGTTTAAGCAAATGAGCAAATAAAAAATTGTTTCATCATTGACTAAATAAATAAAATGAACTTAATATAAAAAAACCCAGAATGAACAATTAATTAAAAAACTTCCTCCAAACATTGCATGTAAAATATTATCATCAATAATTAGTTATAAATCTTAGAAAAAAACAAACAAACTAAATAATAAAAATGTTTAACATATAAGCAAATACAAAATTGTTTCACGATTGAACAAATAGATAAAATAAAGTTAATATTGGAAAAACCCAAAATGAAAAATTAATTAAAAGAATTCGTTTCAAACATGGTTTTATAGCTTGTAAAAACTCTTATTAATAGTAGTTAAATACAAAAATAAAAAGTATGTCAATAAGAAATGTATAAACTAATAAAATTGTAGTTTACTATATTAAAGATTTTAATACTTAAATCAAATCCAAAATAATTAAATGCATGATTCATGACAATTATCTAAGTCTATCCACCTATCAAAAAAGTTAAACTATTTATTAAAATATTTTTTTAAGCTTTGAATTTTATATATTTGTAAAAGATGTTAAATATAATGCAATTAGAGTTGGCAAATTTAATTTGAAACCAAAAAGTCAATCTAATCCAATCTAATCCAGAATTTGACCAAAGTCAATTTAATAAAAAAATCAGTAACTTCAACTCAAATTCAAAGCAACTAGGATTCAAAGACACTTCAACAGAAAATGATTTGAAGCCATAATTATTTGAATATAAAATGATTCAAATCCTAAATGATTTGAACTTGGACAATTGACTAAAATTATTCGTAACTAAATGAATTTAAACTAAGTACAATTTTAATTTTTAAAAATATTGATTTAATAAAAATAATAAAATATAATCTAGCCTATTAATTTATTATAATATTTAATAAGTTTAAATTACCAATCAAACTCAAGCCTAACAGTGTGTTTGGATGAAGAATTTTAAAATTCTTCAGAATTTTAAAGTACTAACATTTCAAAATTTATCAATTCAAAATACTAGCATTTGCAATTATATTAATTATGTTGTTTGGATAAATATTTTTTAGAAGCAAATTTTGAATATTGAAATTTGCTAAAATACTAAATAATTATAAATAATAATATTAAAAATAAAATTAGAAAAATATGCAATATGGATATCATCATATTTTTAAAAATGTGTTAATATTTCTAATAACATAAAAATAAAAAATAAATTTTAAAATAAGTTTATTTTTTATTTAGTTAAAATTAAAAAAAATTAATAATAACATTAAAAAAGGACTTAATAAATATAGATATCTTAAGAAAAAAATTAAGAAATTTTAGTAATTCCACCTCTAGGGCTGAAATTTGAAAAAAGAATTTGAGCTATGTAAACTTCTCTTTCAAATGCTAAGAATTTTAAAAATTTTAATATTTTTTTGCCAAACAAAAAAATTTTGAAAATCTCTTTATAAATGATTTCCTTCCTTAAAATCTCTCATTTAAGCACAACCTAAATGTCCCACAAATATTGTTATTGCTAGTTGGCCCAGAAGTTGTAGGCAACTTTGGAGATTATCCTTTTTATTTATTTGTCAAAAAGAGTGAAAAATCTAATTTTCTATTCTTATAATGAACTTCACTTCCTACAACAAATAATATTTCTTTGTTCTTTCTTCTTTCTTTTCACTATTACAATAAATAATTTGAATAGATAATAATAAATTTAAAAATGAAAAATACTTCATAGACTACAAATTTGATTGAAAATAATTTAATAAAATTATTCATGAGACTTAGTTTTAAATAGTTTTACTTATTTTTTTTTGAAATTGAAACAGAATTCTGTGAATTTCCTATTTCTATAATTTGTCTTTATACAGCTATACCTAGGTCTATTTATGTAGTAGTTTTTAGAGTATAAAGACAATATCTTAGATAGAATAGGAAACTTAGAAATCTAGAATTTAAATGCCTAATTCAACTACCTTATCTCAAGGATAACTAATCCCTTGATTTAAAGAGTCCTAGTAAATATAAAGATTATTTACAACTATCAGTAATCTAGGATAAGGTCAATATTAGTATTTTATGATCAATATTAGTAGTCTAAGATAAGATCAATAATATCTTCTAACACTCCCCCTCAAGCTAGAGAATAAGTGTTTTTCATTCCCAGCTTGGAAATGCTGTCTTGAAACTGCATATTATGCAATCTTTTTGTTAATACATTTGCCAGCTAGTTTTTTGTTGTCACGTATGTAGTGCAAATTAAGCCACTCTCAAGTTTTTCTTTTATGAAGTGCCTTTCAACCTCTATATTTTTAGTTCTGTCATGTTGTACAAGATGGTATGCAATATTGATTGTCGACTTACAATAAAGTTCATAGGCTCATCTTCCCTATCTTCAAATCCTTTCAAAGCATTTTTAGCCATAGTATTCACAGATTCACTGGGCCACAGCTTGAAATTTTGCTTCAGCACTTGACCTTACCATCACATTTTGTTTCTTACTTCTCCATGTAACTAGATTGTCCCTTAGAAAGGTATTGTACCCTCTAGTAGATCTCCTATCCATTAAAGAATTAACGCAATTTGCATTTATATAAGCTTCTAGTGTAACCCTTTTATTTCTTTAAAACAGTATACCTTTCCCTAGATTAGCTTTTTGGTACTATAGAATCCTGTAAACAACTTGTACGTGGACTTCCTTTGGACTATAAATTAATTGGCTTCGCAAATAAAATGTGATCCCTTTGACTCTGTTTACATCTATTAACTAGCATTATTTTTGCAAATTTGCTAACCTAGGACCTTGGTGATTATTTAAGGCCGTATAGTGTTTTTTCTGGTTTACATACTTTCTTTTTTCCTAAGTTATCTCTAAACCTAGGTGGAATGTTCATATAAATTTCCTCTTTTAAGATACCATGGAGAAACACATTTTTGACATCAAATTACTGCAGATCCTAGTTAGGCTAGCTACTATAGATAATAAAACTATCACTATGTTCATTTTTGCAATCGGGGTAAAGTTTTTTAGGTAATCTATCCCATAGGTTTGAATGTCCTTTACCAACCTAGCTTTATACCTCTCTAGCTCCCTATTTGCCCTATACTTCATAGAAAATACCTATTTACACCCATTGACTTTTTTTTTTGGTAATTTTCTAATTTCTCATGTTTTATTTTTCTCTAATACCTCTGTTTCTACTTTCATAGCCTTTTTTTACTCATTTTTTGATAATACTTTAGATAGAGTCGTAGGAATTAAAATAGTATTTAGGTTCACAAGAAATGTTCCATAGGATAAGGAAAAATTATACAAAATTTAACTATGGATATAAAATGTGTTTAACGCATTCTCTAGGTTTATTTTTAAGAGCAAAGATCAGCGTCTAGTATTGGTTCAAGTGTAGTATTTACCTCATTTTTAGAATTATAAAAAGAATCTTAGACTTGATCAAGTTCTGGAATTGGAGCTTTTCCCCTTAAATATACTTGTTCGTATCTCCGACTATCAAAGATAGGTTAGGACTAGGGTTATGTTTAAGTTTAGGATTATGTTTGGGATTATATACGCTATTGTGTTTGAATTAAAGACTATGTTAGGAACTATGTTTAAGGCTGTATAGGCTACTGTGTTTGAATTAGTAACAACAGTGTAGGTAGACTGCTACTTTAAAAAAAACTATCCTTATCCTTATCTTCCACTAGTGACTGCCCTTGAAAGATAAGGATGAGTAAAGTATGGTGTTTCGTCTTTAAAAGTAACATTAACAGTGATAAAAAAATATTTTGGAAAAGGATGGTAACATTTGTACCCATTTTTAGTAGATGAGTACCATACAAAGACACAATCAATAACCCTAGAATCTAATTTTCCTTTATTGTTACTGTAAACATGAACAAAGGTTACACAACCAAATACCCTAGGTATAAGATTGTTTAAGTTATTCATGTCTAGATAGAACTTTGAAAGAGTTTCTATTGGTTCTTAGACTTTAGGGTTCTTGAATGTAATCTATTTATAATGTGTGTAGCTGTTAAGATGGTTTCTCCCTTAATATGTCTTTGGCATATGCTACTGAAAAAGAAGGGCTTAGGTAGTAGCTAATAAGTGTCCATTTTTTCATTTAGCAACCCATTTTAGTGTTAGGTGTTCATATGTGAAGCTTCATGAATAATTTTTTTCCTTTGTAAAGTATGTGGATAAAGTTGGTTAAAGCAAACCTAGGCATTATTATATTTAAGGTTTTTTTTAAAAATTTTTACCTTGACCTGGTTTTGAACCATAGTATAAAGCTTAGGAAGGACTATACTCATATCGGATTTGTATTTTAGCAAAAACACCCAAGTAACTCTAGTGCTATTCTCTATAAATGAAACAAACCATTTTGACCTAGTTATATGAGGAATATTAAAGGGTCCCCAGACATCAGTATGAATTAAATGGAATGGCATTAAGATTCTTTTATTATAATAGGAAAAGACACATGTTTAGGTTTTGCAAATTTACACATATCACAATGAAAATCTTGAATATTCATTCTTTTAAATAAAGGTGGGAACATTGTTTGCAATACTCTAAAAAAGGGATAACCAAAACTATAGTGGCAGAGCTAAATAACAGTTTTATTCTATGAGGAAATAATAGTTAGGGATAAACTTTCTTTGACACTAGCTGCTTTCCTCATTGCTTTAAGGTAGTAGTGCCCATCCTTTTCCTTAGCATGTCTAATCTTCTTTTTTGTGCACTGGTCTTGAAATACACAATAGGTAGGATAGAAAACAACATCAGAATGCATGTCATTAGTAATTTTATGGATTGAAATCAAATTAGTGGACATATATAGCAATGTGGCCAAGATGTGAATTTTAACCCATTGAACTTAAAATATGAGTGAATCTTTTATTCTTATATACATATCCATAATTTTTTTTGTATTTGAGGATTGAGCTATCAAGATAAATCATTCACTCAACTTAACCTTAAATAGTCATTACAAAATAATCATTTGCCTTGGAGTCACCTTCCAGTCTATTTTGGCTGGGTGAGAGTGGTCACTTATTAGAGTTCATTTTGAATCCTTGAAAATGAACTTTGAGGTCTATGCTCATACCAAATATCATGTGAAATCATTTGGGAGTTGATTACTATCACTCTTATGATTCCAAAAAAATCACTACCTCTTAATTATATGTTAATTTAAAATTTTGTTTTCATTCAGTTTCGGTATCTAATATTCAATTATAATTCTCGTATTTTAAAACTTGTTAAGCTAAATTTATTATTCCATTTGAAAACATTAGGTTTTTAATATTTTTAAAAATCAAAATATCATTCATACCTCACTAAAAGATTGAAGGAATATGAAAGATTTTATTTTTACAAAATTTAAAAAATCCTGATTTTACTCTTAGAAAAGGATATCTTGTTATTAAAATAATCCATGAAACCCCTTCCATATGTCGAAAAACATTCTGCTACTTTAACTAATAGACATTGCCTTAATTTAAAAATTCTAATTTATCAAAAAAATAGTAAAAGCTTGTCCTAGGACTTAGTTTCGATGAAAAGTACAAAAGTAGACTCTAAGGACTCGGATATGGTCAAAGAGACCAACATATCCTTTAAAATGTGCCTTCAATGTGGAAATATCCTGGTGACCCTAAAGGATTTAGTTCTATGGTGAATTAATAAATTATTCGTATGGTAAACCCTCAATGTGAAAGTATCTTGATAACTTAAAAGACTCGAAAACATCATGAAAGGACAAACCTATCCTTAATATGCACTTTGACATGAAAGTATCCTAATGATAACATAAGACTCGATTCTAAGGTAAATTACTAAAATGATATTAAGTTCTACCTTCAACTTGAAAGTATCTTAGTAATCCTAAAAGGCTTGAAAATATTATTAAATGACAAATATACCCTAAATGGGTATCTTCGACATCAAATTTGGCCTAAAATGCAAAAATTACTAATATGCCCTTAAATGTCTCAAAATTGCATTTTGGCCTTCAAATAACTAAAAATGCTAGAAATGCTCCTAAAACGTCCAAAAACAACCTAAATGGATGCTTTGATGTTGAAATGACTCACTTAACCCCAAAATCCAAAGATTTACCTAATGGACTCGAAGCTTATCTAATTTCTAACTTTAGTCCCCATATGACTAAAATCATAAACAAAATCAAGCACATCAAAATTAACATGGAAAATTCACTAAAAATCATTAAGACCATTCGGCCAAGCACCTTTGGCCTTGAAACAAAAATTTTGAATTTTTGTAAACAAGTCCCTAAACTTTATAAAATTCCAAAAAGACTCAAAATGTCTAAAAATGTATGATATGCATTCCAACATGTTAAAAATGCATGAAAACAC
Source organism: Adansonia gregorii (assembly GCA_038382025.1). NCBI lineage: Eukaryota > Viridiplantae > Streptophyta > Magnoliopsida > Malvales > Malvaceae > Adansonia > Adansonia gregorii. The sequence continues at coordinate 3,809,288 of JBBYHO010000022.1, read as the reverse complement.
TCCTAAGAGATCCACCAAGCTTATGGCCAAGAATGGATAGCCTTGAAAATTTTTTTACAATTTTGCAATTAGGTCTTTATATTTTTCATGATTACAAAATAGTCCTAAATATCTCTAAAACAAGCATGAAAATTCATCCAAAGGCCACCACCATATTTGGCCTTCATCAACAGCAATCAAGAAATTTTTTTTTCAACATAGCGTAAATAACAAGATAAACATATATCCTAATTTCTAGCAAGTCAAATATCTATTAAGTCATGAGAAAAATGAACACATTGACTTACTTTATCAACAATCAACATGAAAATATTAAGGAAAATAGCAGAAAATTATGTACATACAAAGATAACATCATTTCCATAACAAGCATATATTTTCTTCATGAAAATCAAATTAATGTCAAGAAAAATCAAATTTAACAGCTAAATCAAGAAAATTAATTCATGGCCTTTATACTTGGCTTTTAAACATGGATATAAATCCATGAGCATAAGTAATCATCAAGCTCACTAAAAGGAAGAAATATGATGGAAATGAACAAAAATAAAAAATTTTTCAAGTAAAACTACCTTTAAAGTGTAGGAATTTGGGGGAAAAAACTTGGTATTTCTTAAAGAAAACCCAATTTTTGCTTATGAAAACATTTATGAGGGGAAGGATTTGGCCAAGGGAGAAAAAAATCTCCCTTGGCTGAATTTCATCATTTTTTTCCTTTTTTCTTTTGATTTTATGCATATGGATTTTTTTTGGTTTAGATAAAGATAAACTAATGTTTTTTGTCTTTTTGTCTTAGTCATCATGTATTAGTTATCATTTAAATCCATATGCTTCATGATGATTATGATAAACACATCTAATGAAATAGTTATGATGTAGATAAATTAGTTTGGAAAAATTCAATTCCAACTAAATTAGTTCTCATGTAACTAAATCATCAAATTCTAAAATTAAAAAAACATAAACAAAATTTTGAAAATGAAGAAATAAATATAATCATAATTGTAAAAAAAAAAACTTAATTTGAAATTATATACAAAATAAATTGAAAGTATTAAATTGTAATAAATTAAAATTATGCATTCGAGAAATAACATTTCACATGATAAATTCAATTAATAATTTAATCAAATAGGAAGCTCAATTAAATATCTATATAGAAATTTTTGACTCAAAAAAGTTAATAAAATGTTAGAGGAAGAAAAAACTAGTGGGCTTTGTTGTAAAATCCAAATGGGCTTATTGGAGTTATTGGAAAATTCCAAATGGGCTTTTTAAAAAATTAAACTAGTCTGGTTCGGCTTGTCAGAAAACAATAATGTGCTTATTAAGCTTGTTGGCAAGTTTATGGATTTGAAGAATTTATGAGCTTTAAGTCGCATTAGATAAATTTAAAGGTTTTAAGCCCATGAAATAAATTCCTTGGCCCATAAAAAATAAACAAATAAATAAATAAATAAATGAGAAAATATTTTATATGTGAAAACTTAAATAAAAATTTTCAGGAAAAAATCCCTAGTGAAGGAAATTAATTAAAAAACTTTTTATGAACATTTGAAACTCATATATCCAAATGCAAGGAAATTAAAAAATATGGGGGGTCGAAAAAAATTTAATGTATGACTCAAAACATCAATTAACAAAATTAATAAGGATGAAAACCTAAAATTCGAAGCAAGTTTTACCAAAAAATTTTGCGATTAGGACACTCGTGGTATTGTGAAAAATTCAAAACTAAGTATTAAATTTCTCAAATTGACACCTTGTAGTATAAAATGTCAATGCAAATTTTTTTATTAAACATTTTAGATTTGTCAAGGTGAGTATAAGCATAAATACTACTTGAGTATTAGTAGAAATATACGATGATTGACTCACCAAGTTCCATGAAAAAATTTCAAAAAAACCCAAAGGATGAGAAAATTGACCTTGGTATCATATGTAAAATTAAATTTCAAAATTTGACAAAAAGATACTTAAAAACTATTTTTTTCTTTGTTTCATCTTTTTTATTCGAGATTTGCTCTCTATGAGCCTTTAAGCTGCACTTTTTCTATCACATGGATGAATGACTACTTAGGCAGGACTAAATAGGTCTTAAAAATGCCCTATTCGCCTGGAGGCAGTCAACCCCTACTAGGATGGCCTCTACGTTCTCAGTCTCAGATATTTCAAATTGTTAAAGAAAGGGCCATAAATTAAATTAGGTGTCTATAGCTGCCCCTTTTTAGCCATTGCTGGGAATTTAGAATAAGGAAAAGACTATAGATAACCTTTCATTCGAGTTGTAAAATCTTGAAAGATAAATTTAATAGAATGTGCATTGAAACAAAACATTTCTGGTGGGAGATTTAAAATAAAAAATAGGATGGTCAAACATGAAACCATAAGTTGAATGGATGACCTCGGCAAAATCTAAGTCTAAGAATTGACTAAGATAGAACCATGATAGTCAATGAAAAGACTAGGGTGAAAACTGAAGTCAAAATAGTTGACCAACATGAAGCCATGATAGTTAATGAAAGTGAATAGGGCAGAACCTAATTTGAAAGGGATTGATTAGGGCAAAAACCATGATAGTTAATGAAGAAAAGGTCAAAACCTAAGTTGAAAAAGTTAACCAAGGCGAAACCATGATAATGAATGAAAAGACTAGAGCAAAACCTTAGTTGAAAAAATTGACAAAGGCAAAACCATGACAGTAAAAAAAACCTGGCTAGGATGAAACCTAAGTCGCAAATGGTAATTGCGTTGAAACCTATGATAGTCTACAAAAAAAATTAATGTTTGATATTCAGTCCTTTCAAAAGGATGTATGACTTATCCTTTGATTTTGAAGGAATAACCGTACATGAATAGTTATTATTTTTCTCCAATATCATGCATAAGTCTTGATCTATGAGTTATTAAATACAAAAAAATATGCATGCTTAGTGCAAGTGGTGAATTCTTATGATGATGCTATATTTTTTGATTTATGAGTTCCTATTATTCATTATAGATAGCCTTCAATCTGGCCTATATTTAGAGTTAAGGATATTTTTAGAAAATCAATATATCTTTTTCTTTTAACAGTGAATATGTACCTATACTTAGAATAGAAGGCATTTTCAAAGAATATTATAGATATTTCTTTTTCTTTTGGCAAGATAAGCCTGTACTTGTACTTGAAGGCATATTCAGAAACTATTGTACATATATCTTTTTCTTTGGCAAGGTGAACTTGTACCTATACTTAATATTTTTTCCAGGGAATTTTATGAAAGGTTTTTTCTTTTTTTTTTTTTTCATTAAGGACATTTTCTAACCAAGTTTCTAAATTCCTTTTCTTAAAATTTATTCAAATGTGTTATTCACTAACTTAAATCCTTTATAAAGTGTCTAAAAAATTAAAATTTGACTAAGGTCCTTATATTGTTTTGACCTAATTCCAATGTAATGCAAAGAAATCTTTTTGTCATTATTTTTTCTAATCTGTCAACCATTATTTAACAAAAATGTGGCATCACTAAAAAAATTTTAATAAAGATATGGATAAAAATATGTGTTTGTGTTCTAGATAGAAAAGAAGATACAATATTGGTTTTTTTTTAACAAAAATAAAGGTGAGGTATAGACAGAAATTAGGTATTACTTAGAGAAGCGAAATCTTGCATTTAATTCTTCAACTATCTTTTTTGAACAAGATGTTTGCTCTTGCATAGATCAATCTCTTAAAAATATTTCTAGTTACACCATGCCTTTATTTTCTAGTATCAATTTTTTGGTAAATTACATCTTTTTGTTCTTTTTCAATTGTTCAATCTATCTCTTGTTGAATTTTCAGCTTAAAACTTCTTTCTTATTGCCTTCATTTATTTATTATTTTTATTATTTAGATGCCCTTTTACAGTTTTAATCTAAAATATTTTAACAGTGCCATTTATGAATAATATATCTTTACATTATCAGAGTTAACAGGGTTTGGTAAAGTATCCCCGTCCATTTCTACCAAAATCAACATTCCTCCTTAAAACATTTTTTGAACCATGTGGGGTCCTTCCTAATTATGCATTCTTTTGCCTCGTGGATCTTTTTGAATGGGAAGGATTTTTTTTTTGTACCAATTTTTTTTCATGGAATTACCTTGGATGGAGTTCATTATCATGGGCCCTTTTCATCTTTTTCTAGTATAGTCGTCCATGTTGGATTTCCCTTTATGAAATTCAACTATTCATAATGATCCCAAACCTATTTTATTTCCTCCGACTTAGTCTCCATTAGTACTTGGAGTAAGGGGATCTCAACTTTAATTGGTAGAACAACTTTCGTACCATAGACCAATAAGGAAAGGGGTAGCTTTGGTTAAAGTCTAAACTTAAATTTGATATGCCATGAGGGCAAAAGAAGCTTTTTATGCCAACCATTGTAGGTTTCTACCATTTTTAGCACAATCATCTTAATGTTTCTATTGGCTATTTCTATGGCTTTATTCATCATTAGATGATACTTTACTGGATTGTGATGTGAGATTTGAGCTAGTTACCACTCTTTCAGCATTTCATTTTTTAGATTATAGGCATTATTTATTATGATTCTCTTAAGAATTTTGTATTGGACAATGATGTTACCTTTTAGGAATTCACACACCATTAGCTCTATTACATTTGCATAAGAGGCTATTTAACCAACTTGGTAAAGTAGTCTATGGTTACCAAGACAAAAGGATGATGATTTAAAGGTTTAGGGAAAATTGGCTCAATAATGTCTATACCTATATTGAAAATGGCCAAGGCACAATTTATGGCATGCAACTGCAAAGGCAACACGTGGATCATATCAGCATAGACCTGACACTTATGGCATTTTTAGGCATATTTACATGGCCAAAGTAGCCCAGCTTCATGATTTGCCTTGCCATTTTATGTCCATTGGCATGAATTTTGCAAACCCTTTCATGCATTTTTTTTCCAAAATCTTTTGTGCTTCAAGAGCCTCCACATATTTTAACAACATTTGGGCATGACTTTTCTTGCACTTGATTTGCCATCTATAATGAAACTCATCGCCAACCTCTTTAAAGTTGTAATACAATGGGAGAGCTTTTACTTTTATTTTAACATTATAAGAATTCACGAGAAACTTATATAAACTTATTTGAATTGGGCCATTTTTTTACTTTATACACTTTGAACATCAAGGCAAGGGTGGCCAGAGGATCTACCATTTGATTGTCTTCTTAAGACAAATGGATGAAGTCCAGTTTCATGAAATCTTCTAATAATTCTAGAATCAGCTTTTTATTTTGCAATAGCCTTGAATCTCAAGTTTCCCATTCCCTATGTAATTGATACATTACCAACGCTAAATCCCTATGGATTTTCAATATTCTTGCTATTCTTTCTATGGCTGTATAGAGTCCCATAACAAATGCCTCATATTCTACCATATTATTTATGCAATCAAGTCTAACCTAGCTGTGAAAGAGTACTATCTCCTTTTGAGGATACTAAAATTAAGCCAAGTCCATGGCCCAAAGCATTGTAGGCCCCATTAAAATACATTTTCGATACTATCTTTTCATGTTCGTATTGCTCTTCTTTAACTAAGATATTCATCAAATCTTCATCAAGGAAATCAAATTTAAAGATTGATAATCATTAAGCACTCAACTTGACAGGAACTTGATGATGGCATTTATTTTTATAGCCTTTTGATTTGCATAAACTATCTTTTTTCGATACTGGGACCTACCATCTAGCTATCCATCCCAACAATGCTGGTGTTTAAAAAAGGTACTTGATGGAATCCATCTTTGTAATTAGCCATTTGGTGTGGTACAACATGTATCGTCTCAGCCTTCAAATAGTCTAATCTACAGCATAACATATTTTCTCTACTTAGGAATAATTTACCTCATAATGCATGAACTTTTTACTAAGGTAATAGTTAGCTCTTTGTTTCTTCCTAGTTTCATCATGTTGCCCTAACACATATCCCACTAACTTCTTAAAAACAGTGAGGGATAGTATGAGGGGTTGCCTTGGAACTAGTGGCATTAAAACCAATGGATTTGACAAATAGTGTTTCACTTTTTCAAATCCTTTTTAACAATTTTGATCCCACTCTCGGGTTATGCTTTCTAAGGAGTTGAAAAATTAGATCACATTTGTCCATAAGCTAGAAAATCTAACAAGCAATGTAATTTAATCTTTTGAGGAAGCTTTTCATTTCTTTTTACACGTGTAGAGGTGGCAATTCTTGGATGACTTTAATCTTATTAGGGTTAACCTTAATCCCCTTTTCACTAATGACGAAGCCTAATAATTTCCTCAATCTCATCCAAAAGTAAACATTGCTAGATTCAACTTTAATTAATACTTTCTTAATTTTTTAAACAATTTTTACAAATCTATGACATGCCTTTCCTCTTGGATTAACTTGGCAAGCATATTGTCCATGTATGCTTCAATCTCTTTATGCATCATGTCATGGAGTAAAGGAATTATTACCTTTTATAGGTTTCCCCAATATTTTTTAACCTAAACAACATCACTTTTTTAGCAAAAAATGCCTCACATTATGATAAATGTAGTTTTTTCCATGTCTTTTGGTGCCATTCTAATCTTGTTATATCCCAAGAATCCATCCATGAAAGAAAATAGACAATTCTTTGTTGTGTTATCAAATATTGTGTCCATATAGGGAAGAAAAAATTATCTTTTAGGCTTGCTCAATTTATATCCTAGCAATCTACACATGTCTTGACTTTCCCATCTTTTTTACGAACAAGAATGATATCGGCAACCCATATCGAGTGCTTTGCCACTTTAAGAAATCTAGTCTCAAGCGATTTCTTCTTCTCTGTGTTAATTTTCAAAAGCATTTTTGGCTTTTTTCTTTTTAACTTCTACTAAAGTAGCTTGCATTTTGTTTTAAGGTCATGTATGGACCAAAATCTTTGTATCTAGCCTAGCATATCTTGATATGACCACGCAAAGACCTATGGAAAATCCTAGAGTAGATTTATTAACCTTTCTTTGGTAGTGAATGTGATAGCCGTCCCTATTCTAACCTCTTTCTTATTATCATCATCCCCTAAGTTTTTAACCTCTATAGGTTTATCAAAGGACATTATTCACTCATCTTTCTACTCGATTATTTTCAACAAATCAAGAGGCAAAGTATGGTCATAAACATCCTTTTCGAAATCAACCTTATTAATGTAAAAAGACTATTCAAAATCGATTTCCAAATCCCATATGAGATTATCTACTTTTTTAATGGGAAATTTGTAAAGGTAAAGAAAATAAAAGAATGGGCAAATGAAAATATCTATGATCTACATATGCAGATGTAAAAGAAAAATGAGTATTGGTATGAAGGAAATTGTATGTTCATAAAAAGTGATATGCCTTTCATTTTTTGAAAATGATGGTCTAACATTTAAAATCTTTTACTAAAAGATCTTTAAATGTCTTTGGTCCAAAACAAACAAGGAAATTTCTTAGAATTGCTTTGAAATTAGCCTAGACATTATAGTTTTCTCAATAACAGTCCAATTCTTCTAGATATATCTAGAAGGACATGGGCGAATCTAGCAATTGTCAGGCAATTTCTCTGCATTTCCTTTAATAGTGGTTATTTGAAACCTTTTAAAGGCTTCATTAATTACCATTATTACTTCTTTACCTTTTTTTATCCCTAAATTGATGACCCTTCCATTGCATAATTTTTTTAATGAAAGCTAATGATTTGAATTTTGGCTCGACTCTTGACCCATGGTCTCGATTATCTTCTTTTCTCAAGTTTTGTTCTCAAGATTCTTTTTTTTATTTCATTTTGGCTTGAAACCTAATCCATCACCTTTTTTGTTGGTTACCTCATTAGATCAATTCATTCATTGTTAATATTTTTCAAACCCTATCTAGCTCCGGTGCCTTTCCCTACCGTATGCTTAAGAACAATATAGGTACCCTTTGAGAGTTAAGGTTCTAGGATTAGAGATCTTTCTACACCAAAGGCAACATCGATAATTTCATAAGCCTTGAATGAAGATTCTTTAACTTTAACATTTACTTTAATATAAAATATTTTAGTAGAGGCCACGGTTTTCATGTTCTCTTGTTCGGATAGGCTAACCATTTTTTCATTGATTATGAATTTAACTTTCTAATGAAGAGATAATGGTACAACACTAACAGAGTGGATCCATGTCATTCCAACTAGTAATTATATGCAGGGATGATATCCATCACATGAAACTCTACTTCAAATAGGAAAGGTCAATATTTAAAGTGATTGAAATTGTTTAATTTCTTTCTTTGTTCCATCAAAAGCTTTAACAATTGTCTGGTTGTACTTAATCTGAGTAGAGTCAACTAGTAATTGAGATAAAGTGCTTAGTGTCATCACATTCAAAGTTGACCTATTACCAACAAAGACCCTAAGTAGTATTATCCTATAGAAGTGAGTTGTCACATAAAGAGTTTTTATTGAAGTGGTGCCTCTTAATAGGATTTAGTCATCATTGAATAAGATGAAATTATCAGCGCTGATATTATTTACCAGTCTGTCGAGCTTGTTTATCGAAATATCTTGAAGGGCATGTGCCTAATTAAACATCTTTAGTAGAGTATTATGGTGCAGCTCTAAACTAAGCAATAAGGTTAACGAAAAAATTTTTGCTAGTTGCTACTTCAGCAGCTCCATAATACTATAGTCGCCATGTTTTATAAATTTTAAAAATTTAACTACTTCTTATTCTATGATTGGCTCCTGAACTTTTAATGGGGTATTTTTAGTTATTGTAACTTTTCAATTGTTTACTCCTTTGTTTTTGCCTTAAAACATGGTTCACTAGTTTTAGCACTATAGTGGCGATCACTTTAAGTCATGTGGCTAACCTCTATAATGTCAATGACAACTAATTGGCTTGTGCAACCTTTAAAGTCATTACTCTACCATTATATCTGCATGGCACCTGTTTGTTATCCTCATATGGAATGGGTACTAAGGTTGTAAGGATGAGTTTAGGAATAATTTCAATTTTATGAGGTGGAACCTTTAATTGGTTGCAATAGATGATAAAGAGTCAATCGACCCTATATGGCAGTTGTAACTATCATTCACTAGTCATTTTAATTAACTCTTTTTCTTTTCGCCTAGCATCTTTGTAAAATTTAACCTCTACATTATTCATCATCCTTTGAATCATGGCTAAGAATTGTAAGCATTTTTGTAGAATATGTCCTTGGGTCATATATATCTTGCAAAAATTAGTCCAAAGATTTGATTGGTTTTCCAAGTTTTCATGGTCTTGAGCAAAGAGCATGGCTTTAGATAGGATTACCTAAACCTTTTCCATCGAGGTTTTAACCTCTTGGATAGTTGTCTTCACCTATCGCTCTTCCACGATAATTAGAGTGCTAACTCTAGGTTTAGGATATTAAGTAAAGTGTTTGTTGTGATGTGGGGTCCTAGGTTATTGTCATATTAAAAAGTGGCTTTCTCGAAGAGATTTTACAATTTTTCTTAAAAGCTAGAGAATTCTCAATAAAATGAGCCATTACTCCCACGTGATATCCATAGTGAGCGTTTGCATCATGCCATTTAGGGAAATTACCCTTATATGGTGTGACAAAGATAGGAGCAACTAATTGAGCCTCAAGAAGCTTGGCGTATATGTCCCTATAGGAATAAGACAGGGGTTAATAACAGGGTTTGAACTTATCAACTCTTTGGGCTTATTAATAGCATTAGGCTTTGGTTGATTTTAATGAGGATTTGGGAAAGTGATCTGTGGTGTTTTGCTGGAGTGAAAGCTTGGGGTGCATTAAAAGAATATGTATTTTAGGCTTGATACCCTTGGTTTTGGTTATAAGGATAAGGTCATTTACAATATGGTTGGTTGGCATAATTAACGAATAGAGGCTCTTTTTTTAGCAGATCCTATCTTTTTCCCAGTAAAAGACTTACACTCTCGATATTTCTAGCTTTTATAGCTATCTCAATCATTTTTTAAGATAACAAGGTCAACAAAATTCTTGTTACATTCTCCCCTAAATTATAGTAGTAAGAAAGGCATAAAGTGTTTACAAATAGCATAATGGTTTTTTTTAGTCAGTTTGAATTGAACCTGAAAGGCTATATCCCTTTATCTCTAATGTATTCCTTAAAAAACTTCGTCATCTTTTTTTTCCATGTTTTGAAAAGATAGTCTATCTAGTACCCACTTAAGCATAAGTTTATACTACTGTAGGAACGCATTGGCTAGATCTATCCAACGCTGAATCTAAGTATGATTTAAATCATTATACCACTTTAGCATTAACTATGATAGCTTTCTTGAAAGTAATGAATTAAAAGCCTATCATTGTGTGCTTGTTCAGCCATTTTTGGATAAATATTTTGATTGAGCTTGAGGTGATGTAATACCCTTGTATTTTTCAAATTTAGGTGACTTAAATTTTGGCGAGATGACTAAATCTGATACTAAACTGAGATCATCAACTTTAATACGACTGTAGAGCTTAGCCCCTTGTATGGCCTTGAACCTTCTTTTAAGAAGCTATGGTTTCCCTTTTTTATCTTTTGCTTCAGCCTACTTCTTAGCCTTCTATTTAAGCTTTTCTTTTTTGTCAAGGTCGAGGACCTCTAAATTCTCTTATGTTATGTTGATTCTTACATCTGCCCTTTATGAGAAGGCATCAAGGTTAAAATGGATGGTTGGTGTCAAATTATTCACATGTACCTTTTAGGCATTTATTAGTTGCAAATTTTAGGCATTTCGCTGTTATGCACCTTAAACATTAGTCGGTGTCTTTCAGCTTGCACTCCTCCAAATCCTTTAGTAGCAATATCAATGGTACTTTTTGGATGCTAGTGGAATGGCTCACTTGCCATGAGTAATTCCATCAACCTTGTTGTATTTCTTTCTATCGTTTCATCATGGCCTCTTGGACTTCACGATGGTTTTCGTCCAACCTTTCTAGTCTTGCTAGATGATCTTTTACCATTTTTTTTGCTCTATACCAAGTATAATAATAATTTTTTGGTGGTAGTTCTGTTGGTCTTTTCAAATTTTCAATATTGAAACCTTTAAAGTTTCAAAATTTTCTTAAGTTAAATTTTATTTATGAATCGATGATATTAATAAGTGTACGGATATTTATGTACGCATGTATGTATATACATGGTATGAATGAGCATATAAATAATCATGTCATGCACTTGTAGGAACACTTGCTTTAGCCAAAGATTCCCAACTCAAAAATTTTCATTAAGTTTTTGGAGAATTACACATTATTGATCATATATGGGTTACATCCAAGGAAGATTTTAACTTGCTTGTATTATTTCTGAGTTTCTTTTCAAAACTTAAGTGTAACATGCCCATTTTCTCCTACAAGATTGATCTCTCTTTTTAGGATCTTAATCCTTTTCACCATTTCTCTTGCTTTGATTTTAGCCAAGTGGATCTGTTCTATGAGGTGGTCAATATACATCTACTATCCTATACATTCGATTTCCCACCTTTTGAGCTTATCTTTAGCCCACTATAATTTCTTATCCCAATTTGCCTCTATCTCCTAGTAAGCTTGTACCAATGCATGGATATCTTCCCCTCACCGTTATAATTCTCGCATCATTTCTTGAATGGTTACTTTAAGGGCCTTGCTTTGTTAAAGTAATTGGGATACTCTTCCTTGTTCTTCTTCTAAGGTAGCTCTAAGTTGCTTTTTTTTTTCAATGGATCTCCTCAACTGGATACAACTATCAATGTACCCTTCCTTTCTCGCTTAAAAATAACTTTCCTAACCTCTCTTCTAAGGCCTTAGCTTTCCATATCCTTAATTCTTCACAGAGTTTATGCATTTCTTCAGTTATTCTCCTAGAAGTCTTACTTGAGCTCTTGGATATCTTGGTAAGCTTTATTTTCTTATTTTGCTCAACCAAGTTTGTTTTCATCAAATTATAGTTTTCTTCCATCCTCCTAACATCCTTTTCCTTAGCTTCCATGTTTATTCCTAAGAAAGCGACTTTTTCTTGAAATGTCTAATTCTCATCACCCTTTCTTTTTTATTCTCATGTGGCTTCCTTTTTAGCTAGATTAACTTTGGAAGGCATGCCAGACTTTGGTTGAATAGGTACTTAGGGAATGACTTTATCTGTACCAAGGATAATCATGTTGCAGCATCAAATATTCATCCAAGCATGATACCTTGGTATGGTTTGATCAGTGTATACACTTAACCCAGATTCAAATCTTCCCTTTTATTTTTGAGTAGTCCCCTTAAATGATTTTTTATGATCTTTCCCTTGATATTTAAAATCCATTTTAGCTATTTTTGAAGTCATCATGATAAATTATTGTGAACCATATTGGCTCCAAATCAACAACAATATGTACACCATAGTACCTTAGATACCGAGCAATGGCATAAATGGTACATCCCCACACTAGTAAACAAAGGGCTTTAAGGAAAACCTATGATGCTTTTGATGTTATGTCCTTAAAGGCCATGTCCTAAGTGTCTTAACCCATTAATTCTTGGTTCCTAACTTAGGTTATTCCCTTTTAATGAACTCTTGAAGAGGGATACAATGTGAAAAGTATGGTTTAACATTTTCAACCTTTTCACCCCAAAAGTGACTCTAAGCCCCAATGTATAATAGAAAAACACTTCCAAAATATCTTCCATGGTCTTTTTTCCAACATATATTTAATGCTCAGATTGTCTCAGCTAAAATAGTCGGTGCTGGGTGCATAATTCCTTTTCAGCTAGTTAAATAAGTCTACAACTGTTGCTCCTACATGTCCTAACACCCTAGGGAAAAAAAGAAACCCACATATGGCTAAGGCAAATGCATTAATAGCTTTCTCGCTATTTGAGCATATTCAAATTTTCTCTTATAGAAACTACCAAGAAATAGTATCAGTATTCCCTTTTTGCTCCATATGATGTGGCCTAACTCAAAATATAGATCAATAATCTAATTCCTTATGGAAACTAGTTGGTTTGTGCTCTTTACAATAAATAGGTCTCATTTCCAAAGGTTCAGGCCTAAGCAAAGCTAAGAAGTTTTCAACCATTGGAGTCATATCATGCTGACTGAATAAGAAACACCAACATGATGGATCCTAATATTCTATCAAAGCTTGAACCAATTGTTCATTGATCTGTATCTTAAGAAAAAGGGCAATCTATCCATACTTTTCAGTAAATTAAGCCTATTTAATGTTTCCCCGTTAATCCCTTATTTCGGCTTATTCTCTTAAATTATTCTGATGAAGATCAAAATATGTGATCTTTGGTAGTTCTGACACAAAATCCCTTAGTATATAGTCTCCATTATCTTTCTGATTTAACTTAGACTCAGTACAAATATCCTTGAATTTCTTAGAACTAACCATTATGTGTACCTGTTCAGATATAAAGTCCAACGAAAATTCACTTGAGTCAAAGTTGTAATCTAAAATGTCCTTGAATGCATATGAAAAAATTGCACCAAGAAAATATAAAAAAGAAAAAAAATATGTGAGTATCTATAAGAAATATTAAATCAAAATAATAATAAAATTTCAAAATGAAAGAAAATACAATTATAAATTATCCAAGTAAATGAAAATATTCAAATAAAAAAAAGAGAGCAAAAGGTAACTTTATCCTTTCGTGGTTCCTAATTTCTGGGTGACCCTTAAAATTAGGCGTGGCTTTGACTAGGGGTTTAGAATAGTTCACTATGTAAGGCTTAGATCGGACATCTAAATTAGTTCTTAAATCGCTCCTCGAGCTTGGAAAGGACTATTGAGGTACCCTAATCATTAACCATCATCGGTTTATGTTGAAAAAGTTCAATTCGAGTGGAGTACCTTCCATGCCCATAATGAGGCTAACACCTCAAGCAAGCGTAGGAATTTACACCAGAAGGCTTTTCATTAGCCAAGACAAAACCTAACACCTTAGAAGGTAAAAGTACTTCACCTCCTCTTAAAATACTAGGTTACTTGTGCCGTCTTTACAGATTTAAAAAAGAAACTAATGCACATATACATGTTCAGTGACTGCAAAAGGATAAACAAACTTTTTTGTGACAAGGTATTAAAAATAAAACCCATGTCTTATATTCCCAAGAGATTAGAAACAACACAAAAATGGACTAGTATAAAATTAATGGATATTAAAATAATGAAAATAAAATTTTTCTTTAGAAATACCAAGAAATAGAATTAAATATAGATTGAAACTGACTTAGCCAAAATTTAATTAATACATAATTAATTTTAGGCTTGACTCTTCAACTAGTCTCTAGTGGAGTAACCAAGCTGTCGCAATGTGTTTGGGATGCAAACCTCAACCATCAAACCTACAAAAGATAGGTAAATCCTCCATTCCTCTACATATCTCTATCATTATTTTTTGTATTTGAGGATTGAGCCATTGAAATGAATCACTGATCAACTTAACCCTAAATAATCATTACAAAATGACTATTTACTTTGGAGTTGCCACTAATCTATTTTGTTAGGTGAGATTGGTCACTTATTAGAGTTCATATGTAAAACCCTTGTAAATGAGCTTTGATGCCTATGCTTATACCAAAGATCATGTGAAAGTGTTTAAGAGTAGATTACAATTGCAAGTAAGGGTCGATTTTTCTCATGATGCCTGAAAATCAATATCTCTTCATTATGTGTTAACTTCAAATTTGATTTTCGTTCAATTTTGATATTTGATATTTAATTATGATTCTTGCATTTCAAAATTTCCTAAACTAAATTGGTTATTCCATTTGAGAAAATCAGGCGTTTAATATTTTTAAAAATCAAAACATTATTCACACCCTATCGAAGACCAAAGGAACATGAAAGCTTTTATTTTTACGAAATTCAAAAAGTTTGATTTTACTTGTAAAAAATGATCTCATAATTAAAATAATCTGCGAAACCCTTTCTATATGCTGGAAGACATTTTATGTACTAATTAAACAAAGAGACATTGTCTTAATTTAAAAATTATAATTTATAAAAAAAATGCAAAAGCTCATCCTAAGACTTAGTTTTGACGAAAAGTACAAAACTAGACTCCAAGGACTCAGACTTGATTAAAGAGACTAAAAAATGTCCTTTAAAGTGCACTTTTGACACAAAAATATCTTGGTGACCCAAAAAGGCTCTGTTATATGGTGAATTAATAAAATGTCCCTAAAGTATACATTCGACATGAAAGTATCTTGGTAACCTAAAAGACTCGAAAACATCATGAGAGGAAACCTATCCTTAATGTGAACTTTTGACATGAAAGGATCCTGATATCATATAAGACTCAATTTTGAGATAAATTACTAAAATATCCCTAAAGTCTACCTCCAACATGAAAGTATCCTGGTAATCTTATAAGACTAAAAAATAATGAAATGAGAATTATACCTTAAATGGGTACCTTAGATATCTAATTTGGCTTAAAATGCAACAATTGCTAAAAAGTTCCCTAAGTTTCTTTAAATTACGTTTTGGCGCCAAAATGACTAAAAATGCAAGAAATTCTCATAAAATATCCAAAACGCACTAAATGGATGGATGATTTGATGTTGAGATGACTCATTTAACCTTAAAATCCAAAGATTTACCTAATAAACCCTAAACTTTTTTAGTTTTTTTCACTTTAGTCCCTGTATGACTTAAAATCACAAACAAATATCAAACACATCAAAATTAACATGGAAAATTCATGCAAATAGTTAGGAGCATTTGGCCATGCATTTTTAGCCTTCTAGCAAAAATTTTTAACTTTTGCAAACAAGTACCTAAAGTTTACAAAATTCTCAAAAAACCCTTAAAAGGCTAGAAATGTATGACCATGTTAGAAATGCATGAAAACAATCCTAAAGGATTTTTTTTGCAATCTAAAAAAAATCATTAGGACATTCGGCCAGGCACCTTTGGCATTGGGACACAAATTTTTAATTTTTGCAAACAAGTCCTAAAACTTTATAAAATTCCAAAAAGACCTTTAAAGGCTAGAAATGTATGATATGCATTTAAACATATTACAAATGCTTGAAAACATGAAAAATTAAATAAAGTAATTAGGACCATTTGGCTAAGCACCTTTAGCCTTGGAACAAAAATTTTCATTTTTACGAGCAACTCCCTAAAATTTCTAAAATTTTGAAAGACCCTTAAAAGGCTAGAAATGTATGATATGCATTTAAATATGTTAAAAATGCATGAAAACAATCTTAAAGGACCCACTAAGCTTTAGGCCAAGCATGGATGGCCTTGGAAAAATTTTTACAATTTCGCACTTTTGGTCCCTACATTTTCCATATTTACAATTTAGTCCTAAATATCACTAAAACAAGCATGAAAATTCATCCAAAGGACATCACCATATTCGGCCTTCATTAGCAACAACCAAGTAAAATTTTCCAACATACCCTCATAAATAACAAGGTGAACATATATACTAGTTTGTACCAAGCTCAAATATGCATGAAGTCATGAGAAAGAGCAAACATCAACATATTTTTAATTAACAATTAACAAGAAAATGCCAAGGAAAATAGCATACAATTATGTACATACAAATATAACATCATTTCCACAACAAACATATATTTTTAATGAAAATCAAATATTATTAAGAAAAATCAAATTTAACAACTAAATCAAGAAAATTGTTAATTCCTTCATACTTGGCCTGTACACATGGATCAAAATCCATGAGCATAAGTCTTCATCAAGCTTACTAAAAGGAAGAAATATGATGGAAATGAACACAAATAAAAAATTTTCCAAGTAAAACTACCTTAAAAGTGTAAGAATTTGGAAAAAGCTTGGTATTTCTTAAAAAAGTAGCCAACTTTTGCTTATGAAACCATTAGGTCCAAAATAAAACATCCAACCCTCTTTATTATAAGGGGGCAAATTTGGGCAAAGGAGAAAAAAAACTCCCTTGGCCGAATTTCTTCTTTCTTCTTTTTTATTTTTTTGATTCTATCTAGTTGGATTTTTTTTTGGTTTAGATAAAGATTATTAATGATTTTTGTCTTTTTGTCTTAGTCATCATTTAAATCCATAGGCTTTATGATGATTATGACAAACACATCTAATGAAATAGTTAGGATGTAACTTAATTAGTTAAGAAAAATTCAATTCCAACTGAATTAGTTCTCATTTAACTAAATTATGAAATTCTAAAATTAAAATAAACATAAAAAATTGCGAAAATGAAAAAAAATAAAATCATAATTGTAAAAAAAAAAAATCTTAATTGGAAATTATATAAAAAATAAATTAGAAATATTAAATTATAAAAAATTATAAGTTATAAATTTGAGAAATAAAATTTCATATAATAAATTCAAATAAGAAGTTTAATGAAATATCCATATACCAATTTTTGACCCAAAAGAGTTAAAAAAATTTTGAGAGAGAAAAAGCTAATGAGCATTGTTGTAAAATCCAAATGGGCCTATTAGAGTTGTTAGAAAATTCCAAATGGGCTTGTTACAAAATTAAACTAGGCTTTTTAGGCTTGTTAGAAAACAACAAATGCATTCATTGGGCTTGTTGGAAAGTTTATGGATTTGTTGGAGAATCAATGAGCTTTAAGGCTTATTAGCTAAATTAAAAGGTTTTAAGCGAAAAATAAATTCCTTGGCCCATAAAAAAATAACTAAATGAAAAAAATATTTAATATGCATAAATTCAAATAAAAATATCCATGGATAAACCCTAGTGAGGGAAATTAATTAAAAAAACATTTTATAACATTTGAAACATATATCCATCCAAAAACATGGAAATTCTAAAATATGGGGGGTCCAAAAGGACATTTAGTGTATTACTCAAAACATTAATCAACAAAACTAGTAATGATGAAAACTTGAACTTTAACGCACGTTTTACCAAAAGAAATTTGCGAGTAGGACACTCATGGTACCATGAAATATTTGAAACTAAGTAGTAAATTTGGCAATTTAACACCTTATGGTATAAAATGCCAATATGGATTTTTCTTAAACATTTTAGACATTTTACAGTAAGTATCAGTATAAATACTACTCAACTATCTATAAAAATATATAACGGTCAACTTAACAATTTTCATGAAGAATTTCTAAAAATAAAAATTTGACCATGATATCGTATCAAAAGTTAAATTTCAAAATTTGAGAAAATGGCATTTAGAAACTAATTATTTTTTTTAATGTTTGCCTTTTTTATTTGAGATTTGTTCTTTATACCTTCAAAATTGCACTTTTTTTGTCACATGTAAAAGCAGCTATTTAGGCATAACTAAATAGGTCTTGAAAATACTCAATCTGCCTAGAGAAGGTTGATCCCTACTAAGGTAGCCGCTAGGTTCTTAGTCTCAAATATTTCAGATTGTCGAAGAAAGGGCCTAAAAAATTAGGTGTCTGTAATAGCTTACTAGTATGTAGAACATTTTTAAAGGTAATTTGTGGGCAGATTTGAATGTCTCCAAAACTTGCCATTGTGATAAATAGCCCATCTACTACTCGAACTTTTCTATTGTTATGGTAGGGATTATAGGTACTAAATTATGATGGGAAGTCAGCCATATGATCAGTAGCCCCTAAGTCAATAATCCAAGAACTGGAAGGGATTTTATCTAAAGCATTCAAAAAACAAAGAAGAATAGACTTACCTTAGAGTGCAAGGGAAGATGCCTCACTATTTTTGGACTTCTCAAGCATCCTTAGTAAGTTTCTAAGCCTTTCAACCTTTTCGTTATTAAACTATCCTTATTTTAAAACTGGATTTGGTTGAGTTATAATGTTGTAAGCTTAAGTTTAAGTTTGTTGTCTCTTTTGTCCCTTTTGTCCTTAATCTTGGCATATGGTGGTAGGTTTACCATTCAGCTCCTATCATTTTTCTTAAGTGTATCTCGACTTTATGTAATAAGTACACTAGAAAGTTTCCTTAATGTCCCTTTTTATTGACTTTGAGAACTTAAATTTTAATTTCCTTCAACATTTATAACTATTGTTTCTCCTTTTGTTACCATAGCTGATCTATCTTGGTTTTCTAGCATAACCTTTTTGCAATTTTTTTATACTTTTATTAGGGAATTGACCTCATCTAGTGATGGCATTTTTTTCCTTACTAAGGATCAGAACCTAAACTTAGTCAACCACAATATGGAGTCGAGCTAGGAATTCTTACACCTTTTCTTTTTCAATAAAATTTTTCAGCATTGTAGTGTTTTTAGGGTATCCAATTTTGATAACGCTATAGTGGTCCAGTCTTGCCATAGAGTTTATAGTGAGTTTGTAAACTCAGTCATTATTTTGTTGTCTTGTTTTATGGCACTAATCTTCACTTTAATTTCGTAAACATGTGTTGTATTTCGAGCTTTTGAATAGGTTTGTCTAACAGCATCTTGAACTTCCTTGGCTATAGATAAGATCATATATGTGTCCCTTATTTTAGGACTTATAAAGTTCCATAACCATGACTTAATCATAAAGTCTACTTCATCCTTGCTACAAACTTTGGATCTTTTAGCTCCGAACTATCCCTATTAAGTGGCTAAATTTCCCTTTTCCCTTAAGACATGTCTAGACAATTTATGATCATTTTAAGTAAATTTTTCTAGTTAACCTATAGGCTGCCTGGATATTCTGTAAGTTTCCATATGAATGCATTAACTTTCCTCGGATGGTGGCTTAATTTCAAACATAATTTGAGTTGAAAGGTAAGGTTTCTAAGAAAAATAGCAATAAAGACAGAATGAATTATTTAAGAAAAGAAGGTAATGAAGACCTAAGAATAGTTGAAAGTATGGCAATTAAGGCCAAAAAACCAAATGGACTCTAGAAAAAACTCCTAAAACTATAATACCTTGTTGAAAAGTGAAACTAAATTCTATCAATTTCTTATTTCTGTATTCTATCTCGATACAACCATACTTAGGTCTATTTAAAAGTATAAAGATGGTATCTTAGATAGAATAATAAACTTAAAAATCTAGAATTTAAATGCCTAAGGCAACTACCTTATCTCCAGATAATTAGCCCATTGATTTAAGGAGTCCTAGTAAATACAAAGATTATTTATAGCTATCAGTAATCTAGGATAAGGTCAATAGTTTAGGATGAGATTAGTAATACCTTTTAATAGTGTTATCTTAAGTAAAATGTTGTTTGGTGAACTAAAAGAAATTAAATGTTGAAAAATAAAGTACTAAATTTTTAATACTAAAATTATAAGCATTAAATTTGTATTCTAAAAAAGTTTGGTATCTTACTAAAAATTAAGTACAGAACAAACAATATTGTTTGATAATTATAAATGTTAAATTTGAAAAATTATTAATTTCAAATTTTTTATATTGGTTTTAATAACATTTATATCATTCTTGGTGCTCTTGGATAATAATTAAAAGTTTAATTTAAACATTTCATCCTTTTTACTTAAAGAAAAGATAATTTTGTATAAATATATTTTTTAAAAAAAATTAAAATTAAAATAATCTATTCTACATAAGTGATATGTAACTCTCTACTTGCTTATCGTATTCAATATATTTTATTGAAAATTTTCAATTAAGTAACATTTAAAATGAGTCATCAAATGTATTAAAAAATTAAATGATTGAATTTTTTTTGAAAGCATTGAAATATGTGAATAATAGATAGTTATCCAAGATAATATAAGATTAATGACTCTTTCATCCATAAGTGTGAGTCCAATTGGTACAAAAAGATCTTTATTTCCTTGTTAATCAAGGACCGGTATTTATGAAAATGATTTTGGAAATAAAATTTTAAATACACTAAATAAATGTAGCGTGTGCATTGTACATGCATATTCTCTAAATTAAGCATATAAGCATGTGTAAAAGCTATTAGAGCTTTAATTGCAACTTCCATTGATCATGTCTATATATTGAAGATCTTTCATTGTAAACTATCATAACAAATTTATATATCTATGATACTAAATTCTAATTGCTAGAGTAATAAATCATTATTTGCAATGTACCTCCCTTGAAAGGAAACACGTATGGCTTAAAAGTATTTCACAATAGGCAAATGTCCTCTTGACCCAGACTTCTCCCTTTCTTGATGCAATAGAAGCAAGAAAGTACGAATTCTTGGTTCTTGGCCATGAAGAGGGACAGTCAGATAAATTGCTCATCCAACTAATTTTGAGTGGCCACCATGAAGTGGCTAACCATTGGAGTTGCCATTGATCATTTGGGCTAGGTATGATTAAATGCTTACTAAAATTGATATTCAGAGTTACAAAACTCAAAACATCAATTTTGTGGTCTACATAATTTGGAAATTCAACACTTAGGTTTAGGAGTTGGTTACATGCAAGGAGGTACGAACCTCTTCGAGATGCTTGAAATCGATACATTTCTAGCCATTTTTTTAACTTGGTTTCTATTTCCTTGATTTTAACTAGTCATTATTTTGATATAATCCCCTTTAGGCATAAAATTACATAAAGTGATAAAGTCGAGTTTCAATGAAGTAATTGACTCCCATATGTGCCTCAAAGAGGTAGGGAACATAGATATTTTGACTAAAAATGATCTTTGGATTTAACTTTTTTAATAGCTAGATATTTTATGTCAAGCATAAGAGATATACTAATTGAAACATTGCCTTTTTGAATTTTTGAAAACAATTTTGAAAACATGAATGCAAGATGACCAACATAAAGGAAAACAAGTTAATAAGATAATAAAATAAGATAATACTGTGTAAAATAAGTCACACAAAACATAAAAAGAAAAGAGAGGGACAACCAGAATGTATCTTGTAATTATCATCAATTTTGAAATAACTAAATCAACTATTTTGGAAAGGAGTTCATATCCATTGATTAATTATGGCATCAAAATCAGTTTTGAATTTTGCAAAAGTTCGAAGTGGCCTAGGAGAGAAATTTTTTTTTCTTGACAAGTTTTGAAAAACAAGGTGGAGGTATCCTCTCAAAAGTTGATGTTGGAGTATCCTCAAAGATGAAAATTTTAGTGACTTTTAAAATTTGAATGACATTTGTAAAAGTAAGAGTACAATATCCCCTCAGAAAATAAGGTTAGAGTATTCCTTCAGAAGAAAGGGTTAGAGTATTCCCATGGATGAAAACTTTGATGGTTCTAGGGAAACAAGCTCGAAAGATTTATATTGACAAAGGATCGGTGATTTCTTGAGAAAATGATATTTTTAACAAGTCTTTGACAAATCAGTGATTTTTTATTAAAAAAGATTAATAAAAATAAAGTTGACTTGACAAAGATTGCTATGCCTTGATTTAGACCTACGGAGTTAACGTACATATTTTAACTCAAAAGGACTAATCAGTGCCATTTATAGGCATTAAAATGTTTTAGAGTAGGAATCTAGAAAAATCAATTAATTTTGACTAATGCTAAAAATATGGGATAGCATCGCATTGTCCTCCTTTCCAAATGTATTCAAGCAATTTTGGAAGTGTTAAGGGCTGGGTAAGGTACCATTGGAAAGGTGGCTTGATAATGTTTAATAAAAAACATTTAAAAAATCCTAAAAAACCATCTTCTAGGTGGAAATAATATTTGAAATTAGGTTTATGTAACACCAATAGTACATGTAAGGGAAAAGTAAGTAAATTTTGAAAAATCATTCCTACCTCATATAGAATCATTATATTGCAAATGATACTTTTCAAGAACGAAAAGTTAATAAACTTTTTAGGAAAAATATTTTAAAAATTTTAAAAAAAATCATTTAGTAAGCGAAAATTGCCTAAATAGAATGCAAATCGCAATTCTAAGGGTTTTGGATAGCATAAGTTTGAAAAACCATAACTCTCTCATCCATAATAACCAAAGGGCAAACGAAATACCATTGGAAAGATAATTTGATGCCTTTTCAGAGGGAATATAAGAAATTCAAGAACAAATATTTAGTTTTCGAAAATGAATTTTGAAGTCATACTTACAGTGTTGCTAGCACCAAAATAGGGGACTTTTAGTTTTTTTCTTTGGGGTTTTTTTAGGACTAAACTTAGGCCATAGACATCTCAATGTCCAAGGTAGAAAAGAATGGGTGACATGGCTTCATGAGCTCATTTATCTAGAGTAGTTTGGGATGAGGAAATAGCCTATTGATAATGTCACGAACACAAGGAATCTAGGCAAAAGATCAAGGCACAAGCAACTTGGAATAATAAAAATTAATTTTGAAAACAAAATATATGTCCTTGAAAACCTTTGAATCCAGACATAAAACTTGATTTTTCCTAAGATTGGAAGACCAATGAATAAAAACCTTAAATCCATGTTAATCCTTAAGAAAACAATATTTTTGAAAAACAGGAAACAAGCATTTTGACAAGTATGTGATGAACTAAATATGATATATATAGCAAGCAAGCATAGAAAACATGTTTAGGTTAGCAAAGATAGTATTTTGACATAGAAATAAGGACAAAAATATAAAAAAGATATGTATGATGCATAAACACACTAGAATATGCTTACGAAGACATAAAATATGGTGTAAAAATCGAAAAAGGTGTTCTAATGAAGTGAACACAAGCTGTAAATTTCATGATAGCAGAAAGATATGACTTTTAGGTAAAAGAGGATGCATTAACATGTTTTCATGACATGGATAAAGGCTAGAGATTTCATAACAACATAAACCCTTAAATTTCATGCATTAATGTATGAAAAAATAATAGAGAGAATGCATAAAACCTATAAATGGTTGTGGTTGCATAAAAGAGGGTCACTAGCATAACAAAGCATATGCAAAGAGCAATAAACATGAAAAGATGAATGAACAAGATATACAACAAAGTGTTGTAGCTTTCTTCCTTAAAAAATAAGCTTTTTCTAGTGAAAGTATTGCCTTTCTAACCTTTCTCTACTTATTATGAAGTAGTAAAAAGAAAAGTAAGTAGAAATAGCTTGAAATAGTGCCTTGGAGGTGTTTTTGGGGTGGCTTAAAGGAGCTCAAAAATAGAAAGTTTTTTTTTTAGTTTTGTGGTAGCTGAAGAATGTTTTGTTAGAAAGTATTAGAATGAATGTGTAGTCTATTCAACTGAGAATATTGGCTTTATATGACCATGTGAATAATGAGGACAATATGCAAACAGCAAAGGCATTTTAAGGTTTTGCTGCATGTACCTTTAATATGGACAAGATATTATGCTCAACTGCTAACTATATCCATTGGCTAGCTCAGTGAAAAAGTGGATCGAATCTAGTTTTAGTAGTTGAACAATGAGAAAGTTCAAGATTGTCCTTTAACAAATTGAATTACATGTATATGTCCCTTGTTATGGTTATTTGGGCCTTAAAAGTTTGATTAAACTCAATCATAAATCCAATGCTTAGGCTTACTAAGAATTTGGATGATTTTTTTGGTGCCAAAAACATGATCTAATTTGTGTTTTAATGAAATAAGGGTCGAAAGGTAAGAAATACCTCGAGCTAGGCTAAATACACAGGATGTATCGATACATTGCATGTTGTATCAATACATTTGGGCAAGAAACCCAGAATGCACCAATAAAATGAAGATTATATCGATACATTCCTAGAATATATTGATATAATCATTTATGTATTAATAAACTTTGACTAAAACTTAAATTTTAGCCATGACATAACCCTATTTTGATATAATTGACCCATCTACCAATACAATGACTTATATATCTATATATTCCCCTTTTTGCATTGATAAAAATAGTGACATTTTGAATTTTGAAAACGTAGAGGCCATGTATTGACACATTCACACGTAAATATGAATTTTTCATATCTTTGGCCCTCCAAACACCTTACTTTAGATAGGAATGATGGATGACTGACATGTGCTTATTCGTATGACCTCGATGACACCTTGAATAATGACTTTTGATGCCTCCTATTTACATTTTTCTCTAGTATGATCCCTAGGTATTTCAAACCTTCCACAAAAAATTTTTCACTTGGAGCCATGTTCCATAATAGCACCTAGTGATATGGCACCTAACATTTATCCCTATTTTTATTTTTAATTTAAGTCCAAAGATACAAAAAATTAGCCCAGACAAAATAGGGTGTCTGTAATCATTGATTACAAACTTATAACTGCCACAAATATGTTTAAACATTGAGGTTATATTAAACCATGGGTTTAACTCCAATGGCCAAACACATTTCATAAAATCCAAGTGACAAACATTAATTATCTGAGATGCAAGGGATACAACAGAAAGTAAAGGTGGCTATTGACCTTATCTTTGTAAATAGAAGCAAATTTTACTAACATATTTGTGAGCTCACACTAGAAATTGGTCCACAATTAAGCTTTTCTAGGACACCATAAATGCTAACTTCTAGTATCCATATAATAAAGTGAAATATGATTAAGCAGTCTAACACACACCATAAAGCAACTGAGTTAAGCAATTAATCATTAAAATCTTTTTTTCAATACCTAAAAGTGAAAGAATTTCAACAGTCGCAAGTTGTTCTTTCTTTTAAATAAGTGTTGTGTTGGTGTCAAAATATGTCACGTTGTTTAGATCTATTAATTTATGCATTCTTGCATTTGTATATATTTTATAAATTTTGATATGTATTGATTTTGACTCACTTATATATTTATGTCATTTTATGCTATTTATTATATCATATCATATTTTGAGTCAAGTTTTAATTCTTTTTCTCGTATAAGAGATTTTTAATATAGTTTAAAACGTTGTATTTACTTGACCATGCATCAAGAAAGTTCAGTACGCAAGCTTTTTCTAAGATGACGTTATAAAGTTTATAATGCTTGAATTTACATATTTTCTTACAATTAGTTGGCTTTCATCTTTCATTTTTTTTGGTTAATTTTCTCTTTACATCATAATTCAAAAGAGAAAATACGTTAATACATTTTTACAGGTGTATGTTTGTTTCAATTTTGCACACTCCACACAATTACATAGAATTTTTTTGCCATATTTAAACTTTTTTTAATCAATAAAAAATTCCACCTTATTTTCATATTTTTCAAAAATGCCCATGAACCTTAGAAGAGATAAAATATGAAGAAATACACTCAGGGCATGGCCTAGTGACAAAGTTTGCTTAGGCATGTATTATAATGATGTATGTACTGGGTTTAAATCCCTTATTAAAATGAGGTATCATGATGATAGATTGCTATGCTAGTCTCTTCAAGGTTGGCAAGGAAGGGTAAGCTAAAGGATTCAGCCTTCCCCAAGTCTCCATTATAATGAAAAAGTTTTCGACAGAAGTGGAGGGAAAAAGGTCAGATTTTAGTTGATTTAACATTAATAGGTTAGATCCTACCATGCTCACATTTTAGATCTAGCTTAGATTTGGTGGTCTGATATTTTTTTCTCAATCTCCATCCCTTTCCTCTATTGCTCTATTTCTTATCTCCCCTTCTTCCCTTCATTGTAATCTTCACTTCTCTCCTCATTTGGAACTAGAATCACTTGTTGTTGTAGTAGTTGATTTCAGCTGACCAAAACATAAAGAAAAAATGAGAAAAGGTATAGATGTGTTCCAAAGAATAATCACGAATAAGATAATTTTGCTAATAATATCATTAGAATTACCAATAAATTTAGAGTTAATCAGATTTCATAAAGTTTAGCTAGATTTAATGGCAATTGTGCTTGGCTCCATCTAGCTTGATCTACGGATTTCTTTTAAGTTTGGATTTCTTTTCTCATTTATGTTTACATAAAAAACCTATTTACATGACTTGAATGATAATATATCAATTTATATTTCAAATTTAAACAAATGGCTAAATTTTTATATTTAAAATTTTATCTTAAAAAACTATAAATAGAAAAAGATATCAAAATTCTCTAAAATTACTGCAAATTTAAAATTGTTTTATACAATTTAACTTCAAAATTAATGAATACTTCTTTTATTTTCATTAGATTAATTATAATTCTTCTATTTATTATATCATCTATAGTAAATAATAACTTGTTTCCTTTCAATTTTATAATTTTTTTTAGAACTTTTTAAAATATATTTCAATGTTTTATATATAATTAAAATCTCAAAAAAATTTCAACAAAAGTATTAAAGTTTTGGGATGTTTTGGTGATAAAAAAGTTTCAAGAATTGATTTTTAGTTCAAATGTTGAACAATTCTTTTATGTTTAAGATTGAATCATATTTCTTTTAATCAAATATCCACCCTTAATTTTTGCTAATTTTATTTATTTCAAATCCAAATTAAGATAGTTTTCCTTTTGAAATAATCTCCTTGAAAAGTCTAAAAATCAATATCAAAGGAATAATATCAAAGTACTTATTTATTATAATTTTATACTACAATGAACTATTGTAACTATGATAGATTACATATAAGTTAACAACCATTTTGGATAAAAAAAGTATAAGCTACCATCTTTTAATGAAAAGATGCATGAATGTATTTATTAGATGAATGAATGCATATTGTTGGATTAATGAATTTATGTATTTATTGGATGGAAAGACACATCTTTATAGCCAATAGTTGTAATGGTCTGATTTATCAATTAAGACATTTCTATTTGATTGTATCTTCTGGTGGTCTACAAATACCAACCCAATTGTCTGGTGGTCTACAAATACCAACCCAATTGTCAAAATATTTTTATTTTAAATAAATTGAAAAATTAATAGAGTTTTAGAAAGAATAACAGATTAAAAAGTTCTTAAATACTACTAATTGCAAAACTCATAAGGCTTCATTGTATCCTAGGAGTGTTATGCCCTAAACTTGTTAGCAAACTTTATATAAGGGCAAATAACTTTTTAAAGAAAATAACTCATCATGCCTCAAGTCTTGATTCCATTTTCATTCGTGCCTAGTCATTTACATCATTTTCCCAACAATTTCATAAACTTATTTTAAGATAGCTATGGAGACAAATACCACCTAGAAAGTAATAAATCAAGAGTTCATGAAATAGGATCATTTTGATGGCATTCATTTTAGCTGATGGAAGGATAAGATGATGTTTCCTTTTACCATGTTGAACATTTGCTTATATCCTAGGTCCATATTCATATGGCGTGCATATTTTAAGGCTATTTTGCTTAAGAATGATGTATTTATGAGAAAAAGATATTATATTGAAGGTATATTCAAACTTAGTATTGAATAAAGTTAATTTTTCCATTTATATTGTTGAATCTTGCTTATTTGGCATGTTAGATTAGCATATTTAAATCTTAAATTTCTTCAATATATGCACAAGAATAATTATATTACTTTTAGTGACAATGATTTTTAAGATAAATGTGAAATATATATTCAATTAAAAAATCACTAAAAA
Organism: Adansonia gregorii; assembly: GCA_038382025.1. Taxonomy (NCBI): domain Eukaryota; kingdom Viridiplantae; phylum Streptophyta; class Magnoliopsida; order Malvales; family Malvaceae; genus Adansonia; species Adansonia gregorii. The sequence goes on along the minus strand of JBBYHO010000022.1, from coordinate 3,780,976 downwards.
ACTTTTTCCTAAGGTTAAAAGAAACACACAAATTTTAGAATTAATACCTTCAGATATTTATGATCTATTGAGAACCTCGATTTTTTAAATGAAGTTCTCATAAAAGGGGAAAAGCAATTTTTAATAACATTCATAAATGATTTTTCTAGATATACTTATGTTTATTTAATGAGAAATAAAGATGAAGCAATTAACATGTTTAAACCTTATAAATTTGAAGTAAAGAATTTACATGAGAAGAAAATTAAAATTCTTCACAGTGATAAAGGTGGAGAATATTTTTCTATTGAATTTGATGCTTTTTATGAAAAACATGGTGTAGTACATTAATGTTCTACATCTAGAACTTCGCAACAAAATGGCTTAGCAAAAAGAAAAATCCATACCTTAGTGGATATGGTTAATTCAATGATTTTAAATGCAAAATTACCTTATAACTTATGGGGTGAAGCATTATTAACATCCTGTTACATCCACAATAGGATCTTTTCTAGAAAACTAAAGGTTTCTCCATAGAAAAAATGGAAAAAAAAAAAGGAAAACCGAATTGAAATATTTCAAAATGTGGGGGTGCTTAGCTTTTTCTAAGGTTCTTAATCAAAAGTTTACTAAGTTAAGGTCAACGGTTGTAAAGAATGTATTGATAAGATATGCTCAAAATCTAAAGCACATAGGATATTAGACTTAGTGTCTAATACAATTGCTAAAACTAAAGATGCAAAATTTACTAAGAATAAATTTTGTAATGACTCAACTTCAACTTTAGAAAACCTATAATTGGATCAACAAAATTCCATCAAAGAAATCTTAATTGATCAAAATACTAAGCATCTTCCTGCTGACGTGGTTATAGAACCAAATAAAAGCTAAAAAGTGAGAAAAGAAATAAACTTAGGTCCGGACTTTAATTCCACGTAATCATGGTTTTTTTTATTGAAGGAAGTAGGGATTCTATAATTAATAAAATCCTTATAATGTTGAATATGGAAGGAAATCCACAAAATTATAATGAAGCAATGATTTTTAGAGATTCAACATTTTGGAAAAAAGGCAATGAATGATGAAGTAAACTCGATATTATTAAATAATACGTAGATCATAGTACAATTACCTCTCGGATCAAAGCTAATTAGATACAAGTGGATCTTCAAAAGGAAATAAAATATTAATGGTTTATTACAAACAGTTAAGGCTAGATTAGTAGCCAAGGGATTTAGACAAAAAAAAGGTTTAAATTATTTTGATATCTATGCATTGAACTTCAATTAGGGTTCTTTTGGCATTAGCATCTATTTATAATTTGCATGTGCATTGAATAGATGTTAGACAACCATTCTAAATGATGAACTTAATGAAGAAATATATATTGAATAATTGGAAGATTATTTACTACCAAAAATGAGAAAAAAGTTAATAAAATTTAAGTCATTATATAGCTTAGAAAAGCCTAAATAGTGGAATAAGAAATTTGGCTCAGCAACCTTGTCAAATGGTTTTATACATAATAATGTTGATAAGTGCATTTACTTTAATTTTACAGAAAATCATGGAGTGATTACTTGTCTCTAAGTGGATAACTCATTAATTTTTTGAACAAACTTGGAAGTTGTTTGTAAAACTAATGAGTACCTAATTGTAGACACCTTATTTTGTCTGAGCTAATTTGTAGCAATCTGGAGCATGGACATGAGAAAGGGTGATGTCGCCTAGCGAAAAAGTATTTTAAGGAGGTCAAGAAGGCCTAGGGATCATATTAAAGGTAAATGCAAAGATGTGGCATCAAATGACATAATTCAAAGTGTCCGAGGACAAAATATATGAGAAAATTCATAATTTTACTTGAATTTATCGATACATGGTTGTCATGTATCGATACAATTCTCTAATGATCCAAAAATTTGAAATGTCCCTATTTGTATCGATACAACATATAGATGTATCGATACATGAGCCTCGTATTGATACAGGATCTCGTGTATTGATACTAGGCCATGCCAAGATCGAAATATCCATTATGTAAAGAAATATATCGATACATGTTAACATGTATCGATACAGTTGTTCATAGTATCGATATAGTGGTTCATAGTATTGATACAATGTTCATTGTATCGATACACTTATGGTTTTTGGACCAAATGTACTGATACATTTTACAGTGTATCGATACATACAAGCCATTTTCACTGTTCGAGCATTTTTTACTCATCCACCATTAATCCAAAACTTGATTTTAACTCATTTCTTTGCATCAGGAAAGATTAAAACACATATCATATTATGAATTTAGACACTTGAATTAATCAAAACATTTTTTTAAGCCTAAATTAAATCAAAAGGGGTCATTGTCATAAGATCACCCTACATCTCCCTAGTTGTTAGCCAATATCACCATTAGCCACCCCATTTGTTGGAAAGTCATTTCAGCATTAAAACCAGCCACCCTATGCACATCACATTGGCAGCAAGTTACTCCCTACGACCACCCTATAGCCACCATGTTGATATCACTTTGTCCCCTTTGAGAAATGGCCAAAAACACCTCCAATTTGGCTCCAAAACGCTGGTATAAATGGACCATTTCTATCTCAGCTAAAAAAGGTTAGATTCCAGCTCATTTTCAGCTTACAAAACACGTTCTTACACCAAGAAAATCAAATCCTGTAGCTCTCGACTCACCACCCAAAAATAGCCCCAAAACATTCACTTTCAACCGTTACACATTCTGAAAATCACCCTCATCCATACCAGAACCAAAACCTCATTGTTTCTCTCTTTTTCTTGCTTACTAACAAGGAAAAGAGAAAAATTCAAGCCATCTCTACTACTCCAATTATTTGGCCAAAAAGTGAAGTTTTATTGGTATAACTTCTCACCTTATCACTTGCATTTTCTTTTTTAAGCATCTTCATCATTGTAGTGAGCTCTCCATGTTTCCACCACCCTTTTAGGATTATCATGCATTATTGTGGCTTTTGGTTGTGGTAGTCTAAGATTTAGATGCCTTAATACAATTTTGATGTGCCAAACGCCTCATTTCATCCTTATTAGTTTGATATCTCTTGCTCATGCATTTTATGCCATATCCATGTATCTTGTTATCCTTAATCCATGTATGAATCATTAGCCTAACACATTTCAATCATATTTACACATTAACTTGCATGAATCATTGCCATTTTGGGCATCCATAACATTTTCTTATCACAATGCATAAAACTTTCTTTGTCTAAACCATTGGTAAAGTTACCATCCCCATTCATGTTATGTGCCATCCCCTTGTATGTTTGTTGTCTTCTCCTTGTCAAAATGCATGTTTGATGGCTATCAAAACTAATTTTCAAAACCCCCCAAGCTGAGCAGGTTAACCTTAACCAATAAGGACTAGCATGAACTTAGCATTTTCCTTAAAGTTAGCATGAAAACATCTTGGGAAAAATTAAGTTTTCCAGATCTGGAATCATGGTTGAACGACCTTAAATCTTCTAATTTTCCAACAAAAATGGCCTTGTTCTCATTCCTAAAATGTTTGCGCCTTGTTTTTTAGCCAAAACCTTGAGTAGTACGATCAACAGGCTGTTTCATCATCCCAAACTACTCCAGGGCTGTGCAAATGAGTTCGTGACACTCATGCCACTTTTTTCCTTCAATTATAGTCGTTTGATCTTCAACGGCTTAAGTTTGGACCCGTAGACATAAAAAAAATAGGAGATATCCCCTGTTTTCCTTTGTCCTCTACTGGCAACATAATTATTGCAAATTGAATAATTACTTTAAAATCCTAAATGATTTTTCATGAATTTTCTAGTATTTTTCTCTCAAAGCACATCATATCATCTTTAAAACAATGTCTTATTCACCCTTGGATCATTTTAGATAAGAAAGTTAAGATTTTTCAAATCAAAATTGTCCAAAACCTTTGAAATCCGAACATGTATTCTGGTTGTGTCATTCAGACCCATTAAATGATTTTTCTAAATTTTTCAAATATTGTTTCTAAAATATTCATGAAATTTCATTTTTAGAAAGGTATTGCTTGCAATTTTTTGATACCAAATGAGTCCGGGGTGATTATTCAAATTTTGACACACCTTGTCCTTCATATGCTTTACCAGCAGCTCAATCAGTCCAAACTTGAAAATTTTTTCCCCTAGAAAATGACTTTTTGGAATATTGCAAATATTTTTAGATTGACCCTCGTCGAGTTCGCTTTCTAATGGGATCCTGTCCACCCTTTAAAGCCTTCAAACCAATTTAGAATAGATTCGAGAAGCAGGATAGCGCGATGTGTCCCCTATTTTTGGTTATGGTCAAAATAAAATTGTTTTCCCAAATTTCGTCTTGAGACATTCGAATGCTTCCATATCACCCCGATCAGACTTGAGACCACGCTTTGACCTCCCATTGGCTTGTGTCAAGGCACAAACACATTTCACATTTTTACCATCCTTATTCATAATAATTTATTTTACAAAAAGTTGTCAAAATGCTTACTCATTTTCTAAATCACAAAGTTTTGTCAACTTAAGTTTTCCAACTTGACTTCTCTAAAGAGTGTTAGACATGTTACTCTTGGGGATACTCCAACCTCGACCTTCTGAGGGGATACTCCAACCTGCTTTTCAAAATTTTCAAGATTTAAAAATCCTCTTTTGTCAAAATTATTTATCATTTACGGGGATACTCCAACCCCACATTTTTTAAGGGATACTCTAACCCTATCTTCTAACTACAATTAATTTTTTCGCCTTCTCGGACTTCTATGAATATGTCAAACAAACCTTATTTAATCAAGAAACCCAGATGCATCTAAAAAATTATCGATTCAGTTATTCCCAGATAATCGATACCAATAGCAAGATAAATTCCAATAGTCCACCCATTTTCTTTATCATTGCATTGAATGATCCATGTTATGTTACTTCATTTATTGCCTCACTAACATGATTTCTTTCTGATGATTATTTGCATTCATGTTTTTAAAATGTCTCAAATAAAATTAAAGGTAATATTCTGTGTAGGTATCTTTCTAATGCCTAAAGTGGAACATTCCATTTTCAAAGTAAAATCCAGAGGTCATTTTTATCAAAAATCTCTATATTCCCCATCTCTCCGGGGCTTATATGAGATTAAATCTTTTTTATCAAAACCTGGATTATTTTTACAAGATTCATGCATTTAAATTGATTATATTGAAATAATGACAAGTTAAGATCGAAAGAATCAAAACTAAGATAAGATATAACTAGTAAGGTATCAATTTCAGGCATCGCAGAGAGGTTTAAACCTCATCGTGTGTAACCAACTTCTGATCCTAAATGATAAATCTTTGCATTACATAGACCATGGGATCGATGTTTTGAGTTTCGTAACTCAAAACATAGGTTTCAATAGGCATCCAATCATGCATAGCCCTAAATGATCGATGGTGACTCCAAACATTAGCCATTTCATGATAGTCATCTTAGACCAATAAGATAAGTGATTCGTCTTATGGTCCCTTTCACTATACCACAAGTTGAGAATTCGTACATTCTTGTTCTTATCATATCGCCAAAGAAAAGTCTAGGTCAAAAAGACATTTTCAAGCCAAGAAAACACACCTATAGATCCATGAAGATCCACCTCGGGGTATGTTATGATACTAACTTCAAAATTTAAGATGAAAGGATCTAAATGAAGTAGATACTATTTTAGGTTTCCAAGTGCAAAAGCACAGTGGGGGCTTTATATTAATTTAGTCTCATTATGTCAAGAAATTACAAGAGAAATTTAAGCACATAAAGTTTAAAGATCAATCTCCATATAATGCTAGCTTTAAGTTATTGATGGACAATAGCATAATTAAAGAATTTTAGTGATATAAGGAGTTTACTGTGATCTAGTTGGGGATTGTTGTAATCGTGATAGATTACATATAATTTATAACCACCCAATAACCACCATTTTCTAATAAAAAGATGCATGAATGCATTTGTTAGATGAATGAATGCATTTAATGAAAGGATACACTAGTTGGACGAAACAATATATTTTTATAGCTAATGGTTGCAATGGTCTGTGAAAAAACTTATCAATTGAGATATATCTCTTTGATTGTCTTTTGGTATTCTATAAATACCAACCACAATTGTCAAAATATTATATTTCAAATTAATTCCAAAATTACTAGAGTTTTAGAGAGAATAAAAGGTTAATGAGTTCTTAATTATTAATAATTGCAAAGATCATAAGGCTTTGTTTTATCACGAAAGTGTTATTGCCTAGAGCTATTAGTGTAGTAAAGGCAAATAATTCCCTAAAGAAGGTGATTCGCCATGCTTCCAAGTTTTAATTCATTTTCCATCTATCCATTTGCATCATTTTTCCAATATAAATTTATTAAAGTTTAATTACTTAAACAATGCGAGTGCCAATATTGGTAGGGCTAGTAGCTATTAAACTTTTTATTCATATTACATAAACAGCATTAATATTTTTCTAAAAAATTCAAAAAAATTAATAATTAATTACAATATTAAGCATTTTATCCCTTTCAAATATAAATATATAATATCAGATGAAATTAACTTTCTAAAAGTTGATTCATTTAGCAAATAATTATACCAAAATATAAAATTAAAAAATTCTTCAAAAACTTATTAATGAATATACTTAAACTGTATCATGTATTATAGTATACAAATTTTGTTACAAAATAGTATAATATAATATTCATTAATGTGAAGGGAATCAAGTATTCCCATATCCGACTTCATGCCCAACAATTGACATTAAAAGGAAAATAAAACTATAAAAATTATAAGCGTAATGGAAACATAAAACCAAGAAACAATCAGATTTCATTAGGATTTTTAGTTCATAATGTACATGTATTCCCAAACATTTTACTTGACCAAGACTCTAACATTCAAGATCATATCACTTCAAAGACCCATAACTTTGAGAAAGAATATTGCACCATGAAAACATCGAAGACATATTTACATCCAAGCTTCTATGAGATCATAGCTATTTTAAATGTAACATTTTCATGGCAATTCTCAGAATGAATGCTTGAAATCTTCTCAATATTCGAGATTTCTCCAATGCTAGCTAAAAGATCTTTTGATCTTAAAGAAAAGGTATCTTGTAAGTTTTTTCTCTCAAGAAGATTAAGAACACTTATTAATGGAAAAACAAAAAAAAATGAGAGTACGGTGTGGTCATCTTAATGTTTTATTTTGGATTTTGCCAAATGTGGGGATTTTTTTCTTTTTAAGAAAAATTAAGGCAATAAAGATGACTGTTTTCTCTACATGAAACCACTTGGCTAGCACTTATTAGTCTATATAGAGAGAGGAAAAGGTTTGATCAAAATTGAAATCTCCTAATCTAGATAAAACTTTTTCACCTAGTCCAAACAAGATTCGGCCTATCTTGGATATCTTAGTGGACTAGTTCAGAATACAACTAAAGAAAACCCAAAATATTATTGTCCAAGTAAGGATTTAAATGTGAGAATTTAATTCTTAATTAAATTCCTTGCCTAAATGAAACAATTTTACTTCATATAATTCTAATCAAATAATTATCAAATAATTTATTTAATTCACCTTAAAAATTAAAGAAGATCAATTGGCCAAAACTAAAATTACCATAATAAAATGTCTAAAGTTAGATATTATCTTGATAAGACATTCTTATTTTTGTTGCAATATGATGGCATCTAAAATTAAATTTCATAAATCTAATCCAAATCTTGATTAGGTCTTAATTGAACTAATTCAATTAAATCCTCCATAGTATACCTTATGTTTAATTACATTAAAGTTAAATCTTGATTTCACTCCAACTCATTCGTCCTAGTATATGTGAGCCTATAAGTTCCAACATGTTGGTAATAAGTATAATTAATCTTGTTTAACTATGTTCATAGACTAAGAGTAGGATCTAGCAACTCATCATGACCACTTAAATATTAAAGAGTTAAAGTGACCTCATTAAAACCTTTCAATGACTAGTCTTTTATTGTAATTTTATTTTTTCACCAAATATCTCAAAATTAGCATGAACATGGTGCAGTTTCTACTCCTGCTTCAATAGATATTAGTTCTTGCATCTCATGGTTAACACTATGAGAAATAACTTCTCTTTTATTCATCATGCTTTAGCCAAGACTTTAATATGATTAACTATAACCAAAAACTGATAGGATGCACCTTTGATGTCACTAGGAATGGTGAATCTAGAGAAATTCATCCACCTTTATATGCTTCATGTCATACCTAAAATCACCTTATTGTAGGCACCCTTCGTCATGGACTTATTTAGATGAAATTAAAGTATGACACTCCCAATACAAAATAACCTGATTTAAAAATCAAAAGACTAGTTATACTATTAGTAGTGAGATCATTTTCATAAGCAGTTGAGTGACTAATGCTTAACAGAGTTCTCACACTAACAATGTTTAGTAAACATGTTTCCACAAAACGAGCATCTACATGCCATCCTAAGCATGCCTTATAGTCCAACTTTTAAGATTAGTTGCTTACTTCATAAGTAAAAAGGCATATTTGATAACTCTATAATATAGAGTTATTTAGTCTATTTATATGCATTAAAGTAGCTAAGTCTTAGAGGTTCTTAGTTATATTTAATTAATTTTTTATTTATTTTATATTAGTTTTATTTATTTACTTTATAATTAAATTATATAGTATTGAAGTACTTTTTGTATTTTTGTAAGCCTCAAGTGCAAAGTAGTTTCTAAGTATGATAACATTAAAGAAGCAAGTGGGACCCAACTGGATATCTATCCAAATAAAATTGCTCAAGTTACTTGCATGCCAAGTTTCTCTTTTTTAGGTTTTGTTTTGTTATAGGACTTTTTAGGGATTGATTTTCAAACTATATAGGTTTAATTTACCATAGTTTCAAGACTTTGCAATTAGAGAAAAAGAATTTGGAAAAGCTTGAAAACCAAAACTGACAATTTTTAATTTTCTCTTTTTCGTACTCTTTTTATCTTTATTGTAATGTTTATGAGGTGAAACTCCAATTTTTTTTGTTTACATTAATCAATATAAATCAAATTTATTTTTCTAGGGTTACAATGGAACTCAACATGTAGTTTGGATATTACCTTTTTTCTTGATTTAATGATATTTAGGTTGTTTATTCGATCTTGTTCTTAATGCTTCCAATTGATTGTCCACCAATTAGATGGATTTGGTAACCCTAATGAACTTGGAAAATAGAATTTTGTATTTAAATCTAGATTGAATGACATACGTTTCATATTCATTTATTATGATAAATTAATTTACATGTTAGATAGAAAAATAAAGCATGTCATATATGACCAAATAAGAATTTAAGCTTAATGAGTTTCTCTTTAGTTAAATTTGCATAGAAATACTATAAATTAGTTAAAAGAGATATTTGTATATGATCTTAGGAAGATATTTATATATAGATTAAAACTCTAGATTAACAACTTATTGTCATTAATCAAGTTAAGAGGGTAAAACAAATTTAAATAAAGTGTAGTCTTTTTTTATTGATTAGTGACCCAATTTATTTTCGTTGATTTGATATTTAGTTAATTTTAGTTTAATTTTACTTTATAATTTTTAATTAGTTGTTTAGATAAGATTATGTTGTTTTAATTTTAGTATATAGCAATTTTAATATAGCTCGTCATGGGATCGACACTTTATTCATTCACTATATGACTTGTTGTGATACGTGCACTTGCATCATGAATCTAACAATGATAACATCTGCTAATCTTTTCAATATTACCAGTACCCCATCTTGGCAATATAATGACTAGGAACAGTTTTAGGAACATGGCTTTGATGGATAATGATCCGATAATTATAACTCTTTCTAACTCATTTTGCAAGGTCTTATAGGTTCTTGAACTTCATTTAATTAATAGTTTAATGATTGTTTGTTATGCCACTAACATGAAGGAAAACATTTGTGATGGGTTTGCATTACTAATTGTATACCTTTATAACCAATCTAATTGGCTCTAGAGGATATTGACAACATGATGGGCATGATTAAAATAAATAATTTTGCTACTATATTACTACTTTGTTGTCCATGTAAAAGTTTATTAACACAAGCTTTTGTTTCATACAATTGTCAATGAAACAATAATAAATCAATATATTTTTTCTTTTTTACAAAGTCCATTATGCTTTTTTTACCTTATATGTAAGTAAAATAATATTTCTATCACGATGTCAATTGTATTTTTAAAGATATTGAATCTATAAGTGTAAATCAATTTGAATTAAATAACTAAAATCAATTCAAACATTTCAAAAAGCTTAAATTCATGCTAAGATAAATATTAAGTAGGATGAAAAGAAAAGTGAATAACTGACTGACTGATATTACAATTGGTTTTAACAAAGTTTTGAATTGACTTTACTAATTTATATAGAATTATCTAATGCAGACAACCAATAAAAACCATAATTTTACCTTGCAATCGCAAGCCATGAAAATGCTAGCTAACGTAATAAGCAATTTAAAAGAATCAACCAGAGATCATAGGAATATCAATAATTTTGTGATGATTTTATACTAGTACATCCAATCTCAATTTTATCAGAGATAAATCTTTTACTAAAAACAAAGTCTAATAGTTGGTTTTGGCTTAAATTTTTGCATTTTATTTCTATTGTCTAGCATAGGATTTTAAAATGAATTAAATATTTACAAATTCTAATATAAATAAATCATTAAATCTCTACCTCTATTTTATCTTTAGTTTTGTACAAAAGTAGTTAAATAGAGATAAAGTCAAAAACAAGATAAGAAAGAACTTGCTTGCTTCTAAAAATTTTAAATTAAAGGGAAAAAAATTTATTTTTCTATTCGAACATAAGATAAAAGGAAGACATGAGACTTACTTGAGCCTAAACCTAAGGTAACTTGAATTCGAAGGAACATAAACTCGAAATAATCTGAACTTGAAAAGATTCGAACTTAATATGGCCCAAATCCAAAATAATTCAAACCTAATATGATCTAAACTCACCCAATTACCTTATCTAATAAAACTATTATCAAGAGTAGTATATCAACAATTCTTAAAATACAGACTAAAAATAGTTTTTTCTATTACTAGAAAAATCTAAATTTTTTATTTTCAGTTATTTAAAAATATTTTCCTTAAAAACTTTGAAAATATTATCATATCTATTACTTGTGGAGCTTTAGACTCCATAAGCCTGATTAATAAGATAATATTAGCCTTTAGATATATTTGAAAACTAGAAAAAGTTAACTTGAAAAAGAAATAAGATAATTAGTAGTCTTTTATTCTATTTGTAAACTTAAAAAATTTCACTACGAGTATATTGAAAACAAACTCAAATTTTACTATATTTATTTTTAAGGATGACACATGTTAAGTAATTCTCTCAACTCATTTTAGGAAGTTTAATTTGAGTCAAGGGAAAATTTTGTTTCTTGCCTGATTTCTTATCAATTTGCTTCATTTCTTGATGATTTTTTATCCTAACCTTTCGTTTTCTTCTCTTGTTAAGTTCAATTTGAAGTAATCAAACTTGTGACTTGAGAGCTACGTGTGGTGTTAAAGGTTGTAGGGCATCCTTAGACTTCAATAGTTTTACATGATGGTTTCAATTCTCCAATATCATTTTAGAAAGTAAGTTTTGATAAAGCTTTTCCTCCTCCGAGTGAGTTGGTTAGCTATGAATGAATAGTTGCCATGGCAAAAGGGATATTTGCACTGTTCTGTTAGAAGCCAAGTGAAAAATAATTATAACTGTAAATGTTAATATGGTTCTTAAGGTAGAAAAGAAAACTGCAGATTGGTGATCTTTATTCTTTACTAAAAAGGATCAATCTCCTCAGTTTTTCCAACCATCTTGATTAATGGCAGAATGGTAGTTAAACTGCCTAAGGAAATTCTCGAAGATAGCACTAATCAATGGTAGAATGCACTTGTGGCTTAATTCTAGGGTTATGGCCTTGATTTTGATCAATTTCAAAGAATGGCAAAACTATTATAGGTAAAGTGGAGAAAGTCAAAGTAAAGCATAGGAACTAAGTTGTATATCATTCAATTTTTTATTTAAAAAAATAAGGGATTAGGTGCTTAAGTTTGGTCCATCGCATATTTAGAGCAAGGTTATCATTGTTCGTAAATAGGAGCCAAGTTTCAAATTGCTAGAGTTTGCTATGAAACGCATCCCTATTTGGATCAAATTGGATATCCCCTAGATATGTATACTAAGACTGGCTTGGTATACATTGTGAATGAATTAAGACAACCTTTTGTATATGGATTAGGTGATTACTCTCTAACAAAGGGTTGTGTCTATCCAAATTATTTGTTGAAATTACTGTGGACACATAATAACATTGTGAGATTAAAGTAAAACCTAATAATAAGGTAACTACATTGTTTTCAATTGAAGCATCTTGTTTTCCACCAAAATACTCTCACTATAAGGCATTGGGCACTTGGCAAAATCATATGCCACTAAGCAAGAATAGTCCACCTAGGAATCAAAATGGAGGCATAAGGAAAAGGCTATAGTTGTGGAAGAAGGTGAAGAGAAAGAGGAAAAAGCATCTAATTTTATCAATAAAAATTTAGATGACATGGACCATGTTAAACCTTGTTAGCTTTGAATTAATTATAGTTTTGATATAGCTACAACTTAAAGCTAAATTAGTTTTCATTAAAAAATGTTTCTGAAATGACTTTATAGATTTTCAATTTCTTAAAAATAATTTTTTAAATGTATAATTACATTTAGAATATTTTTGAGATGTATTTAATTAAGTTACTGGCCAAGAAAAATGTGTATATAAGGTATTTTTTATGCAAGTATCGACACATAGTATGAAGCTACCGATACTATGTTCAAAACCCTTTAAAGTATCGCTACAAGGCATGATGAATCAATACAAACTTGATGGGTATTGATACACTCCTTAGTGGTATCAATACAAGTGCTTGGCAGTAGCTTACATTGCGTGAAATGCTCATTTGTATTGGTATAACCTATACTAGTATCAATACAACATGCTAAGCCTTGATAAAAAAAAGTTTCTAGTATTGATACAGGTTAATAAATATTAATACACATGTTTTTAGTATCGATACAAGGCCATATTTTCCAAACATGTATCGATACAAATGTTTCCAATCTCAAAACTGAAGGAGCATACTTGAACGTTTAAGTTAAATTTTTGAAGTCCACTACAACTATAAACCATGGTCAAACATCCCCGACATTCATATGATTTTTTGCAACAATAAACAAAGGTCTCTAGTAGCTCTAAACCAATAAAAAGCTACAAGAAGCAATATTTTAAGCATCAAAGATCACATTTTTCAATGTTTCATTCTTTTCTTGTATTTTCATAAGCTTATGCTATATATTTTCATCTTTTACTTAAAACTTCAGCAAATACCAGCCTACCAGAGGTCATATTCAATTTGCAAATACATTACTCATTTCAGAGGGGGATTATGGGTAAATTAAGTGAAGTTACTTAAGAATTTAGGGTATAATTCTTAATGAGCTTATAAGGATCTGTCTAAGCCTTCAAAAGATAAAAAGTTGCAAAGTTATACCTTAGCCCCAAAGATAGTATTTTCCACTAATGAATTTTAGGAATCTTTGTGGCAAAAAACTGTTGAGATAAGAGGATGTAGGCTCCAAGTTGAAAACCAAACCTGTATGAATCTTTTGTTTGCTTCTCTTATCTTTAATTCTTTTATATTTACATTTACTTTTAATTTTATTTTATATTTTGATTCATGGTTAGAATTTTTATGGAACCAATCCACCCCATTTTGGTTCCATCAATATTTTGAGTTAACAATTGGTATCAGAGCTTCTGTCTCAATTTATAGGTTTAAGAACCTTGAGAAAGATCCATTACAGCTCAAACAATGGTAAGTTCAACTATGGCACTTGAAGTTTCAAGAATTTCATATGAAGTCATGAGCCAAGATGAAGTTGATCTTATGGCATTTGAACAAACTTAAGAGTCATTCTATTGTAAGATCTCTACTCTTAAATGGTGAAAATTATTCTTATTGGAAGACAAGGATGAGGCTCTTTATTTGAGCCAACAACTATAAGGTATGAAGGGTCATCATCAAAAGACCATAAATTCCTAAGAAAAGAGTGGGAGACATTGCTATGCCTAAAGAAGAAAATGAATGGAATGAGAAAGATATAAAGATGGCACAATTAAATGCCAAGGTTATTCACACAATATTTTATGCTCTAGGGCCAAATGAATACAACTAAGTCTCTATGTGATAATGCCAAGTAAATATGTGACAAATTGGTGGCCACTAATAAAGGAACAAATCAAGTTAAGGAATAAAAAATAAGTATGCTCATAGTTGACTATGAATTGTTCAAAATAAAGAAGGATAAGGCCATCAAAGAAATGTCAGATAGGTTTACAAGCATTCTAAATGGTTTGAAGGCAGTTAGGAAGACTTATCCAAACCAAGAAATGGTAAAGAAATTGTTAAATAGTCTTTCTAAATCTTGGGAAGCAAAAGTTACAACAATTAAAGAATCTAAGGATCCCAACACACTTTCCTTATATGACTCATTAGTATTTTGTTAATCTGTGAGATGAAGATAAAACACAATCAAAACCAACCAAAGAAAACACGTGTTGCTTTTAAGACAACAGTCCAAAACAAAGAAGATGATGAAGATGCTGAGGAAGATAAGGAAATGGCTATGCTACTAAAAAGATTTAATAAGTTCATGAAAATGAACAAATTAAAAAAATTCCAAATAAGAGATATACTGAAGGGTGAATCAAGCAAAAAGGAGAAGAAACTTATTATCTATTATAAGTGCAAGAAATTTAGACATATCAAATTTGAATGTCCAACATGGAAGAAGCAAAACACAAAGAGACAATAGAAAAAAGCTATGGTGGCCACATGGAGTGATAATAACACATTTGATGACAAAGAAGATAAAGTAGCAAACCTATGTCTCACGACTCTTGATAAGCCTGATGTAAGTTTTAACCCTTATACATTTGATTAGTTACAAGAAGCATTTGATGAATTAGCATTAGAGTTTGAAAACATGAATTATAAATATAGGAATATGATTATTGGACTTAGAGAAAAAAATGAATCAGTAGGCAAAACAAAAACTAAATTTGAAAAAGAAATTTCTAAAATTAAGGGAGAAAAATAAATTGTTGAGTATGAAAAAAAAAGGTAAGTTAAAAGCTATAAATAATGACTTAACAAAAAGGAACATAAATTTAGATAACTCATTTTCTAGATTTTATGTGTCAGAGCAAAAGTTGAATGACATGTTAGAAACACAAAAAGCTTTTAATAAAGATGGACTAGGATATAATGGCATTGAGAAAGGAACTCATTTTAAAAAATTTCTTTGTAAAACAAAACAATCCTTATAACAAATCTAACAAATGCATATATTGTTATAAAATAGGTAATACATATCGTAATTATTACATTAGGGCAGTTAATTATAGATAAAGCTCATAAAGAGTCTATGAATTCCCAAACGAGTTAGTCCATCTCAAAATGAAGTTGCTAAAATGTAATGAATTCTAAAAGGTACAAAAATTGTGAATACTAATGTGTAAGGACCCAAGAAAATTTAGGTACCTAAAAGCAAGGCATAATTTTTTGATTGCAGAAGAGAGACTATTGCTTTAAGGCAAACACAACAAAGAATAATTCTTAGTACCCTAATAGTGGATGCTCAAGATGGAAAAAGATAATGTTTCAAATGTATAATTACACTTAGAATTTTTTTTAGATGTATTTGATTAAGTTACAAGGCAAGAAAATGTGTTAATAAGGTGTTTTTTATGCAAGTGTCAACACTAGCATGAAGGTATCGATAATATGTTCAAGATACTATGTTTAAAACACTTCGAAGTATCAATACAAGGCATCATGAATCGATACAGACTTGATCTATATCAATACATATCTTAGTGCTATGGATAAATGCTTAGTAGTAGCTTAAGTTACATTTGAAACCTTATTTGTATTGATACAACCTATCCTAGTATTAATATAACATGCTCTCGATATAAAATGTTTCCAGTATCAATACAAGTTGCTCAGTATCAATACACATGTCTCTAGTATCGATACAAGGCCATTTTTTTCAAACATGTATTGATACAAATGCTCCTAATCTCGAGACTGGAGGAGTGTACTTCAAAATTAGGCTAAATTTTATTAAGTTTGCAATGGCTATCCACCATAGTCAGACATCTCCAACATTCATACGATCTTTTACAGTTATAAAAACAGATCTTCAGCAACTCCAAAACAATAAAAAGCAACAAGAAACAATATTTTGAGCATCAAATTATAGTTATAGAAAGAGGTCTCCAGCAACTTCAAACCAACAAGAAGCAATAAGAAACAATATTATAAGCATCAAAGATCACATTATTTAATTTTTAATTCTTTTCGTGTATTTTCATAAGCTTGTTTTGTATATTTTCATCTTGAACTCAAACATCTATCAAACACTAGCCTATTAGAGTCTGATTCAATTTGCAAATACTTTCATTCATTTCATAAAGGGATTATGAGTAGCTTGAGGAAAATTACGTAAGAATTTTCGGTATAATTCTTAAAAGGATTGTAAAGCTCTATCTAAGCCTTCAAAAGATAGGGAGTTATGAGGCTATACCTTGGCATTAAAGGTAGTATGTTTCACTAGTAAATTTCAGATATCACTTTAGCAAAGAAGTGCCAAGAAGATAAGATGTAGGCTCCAAGTTGAAGGATTAAAGCTTTATAAATCATTTGTTTGCTTCTCTTATCCTTAACTCTTTTACATTTATGTTTACATTCAATTTTATTTTTAATTTTGATTTATGGCCAAAGTTTTTATAAAACTAATTCGCCACTCTTGGTTTAGTCGATACTTTGAGCTAACAAACTTGCTGGGGCAGAGACAAAACATGATGGGACAAGCTCACCTAAAATTGATTATGGAGCTCAGATAAGTCAAAAGAATGCCAAGTACATACATGTTTGAAAAAAAAGCTTGTTAGGTATTTTGAGAGCAAATTTTGCTATTATAGGTGATGGGACATGTCTTAATAAACACTTAAAGGGTCTTGATGGTTCACCTAAGAACATAAGAGTGCCTACAATTGTGTTACTAAGTTAATGTTGCAACTCAAGCCAAAAAAAAGGACATTCTCATTAACAAAGAATAACTTGGGACAAGCCTATCCCAAGTTAGTTTGCTTTCTCAAGTCCTTGATGAATATTCTTGTCTGCAATATCAGGGGCTTACAATGACCTTGAAAACAAAAGAAAAAGCGATCAGTAGAGTCAATAGATACAAGATTGACATTCTTTAACTATTAGAAACTAGGGCCAATTAGTAAAACGTCTAGGTCATTTTGGAAAAGTACTTTGTTGGCTGGAATATCATGCATAATTATTATATGCTTATAATGGTAGACTATGGATCCTATAGAGAAACCAATGGAAGGTTGATTTTATTGAGGGATCAGATCAAGTTTTATCTTACTTTGTTTTTGTTGATGATGAGGTGTTTTTTTCTATTGTGTATGCCAGGAATAAGGAAATAACAAGGAAAGCCTTATGGTCACAACTCCAATGTTTCTATATGAAAGTTGGTAACCTACCTTAACTGGTGCAAGCAAATTTCAATGCTATAATTCATATTTCATAAAGCTCAGATCATAATGGTTCACAAATAGCTAATGCTAATATGGTGGAGTTTTTAAAATGCCGAGCTCATATTAATGTTTTTGGTCAATAGGTTTAAGAGAACTCTTACAAGGAAGCTAGATAGGGTTTTAATTAACCTTCAATGTAATAAGTCTTTTACAAGCTCAAGGGTAGAATTCCTCTTATTGGATGTTTTAGATCAATATTTGAGTTTTGTACAACTGAAAGCTAAAGATTACTCCCCTCCACAGCCTTTCAAATATTTTAACTTTTAATCAAGCCACCTTGACTTTAAAGGAATCATAGAGTAGTCATGGAATATGCCAATGGAAGGCAATCTCTTGGAGAGACTACACAAAAAATAGAAAAGGCTAAAGATTGTTATAAAAGAGTTGAACAAAAACACTATGGTAGAATATCAGAAAAGGTAGTGGAAAAATGAGCTAAACTAGAATAAATGCAATTAAAACTTCTTTTTAGCCTTACTAAAGATCTTGCTATGCATGAAAGATAGGTTGTGGGGAGCACAACCAAGTAAAGATTCTTTAGACAAAAATTAAAATTTTTAAGGGGTGAGAGAGAAATCAAATTACAAGTTTTTTCCATAAGCAAGTTTTAGTAAGGCAAATAGGGTAGCACCATTAGAGTTTTACATGATGCTCAAGACAATAAATTGGAAACCTTTGAATCTATTTTAGCTGAGGTAGTTAGATTCTTTTAGGATTTACTTGGTATGTAAGACTTCATAATGGTTAGTTGTTCAAATACCTTGTTAAATGATCCTCTACAGGTGTTCTTACCTACTGATCACCAGGCAATGCTTGAAGTTGAGGTTACTGGCGAAGAATTCAAGTCCACCATATTTTCCTTGAATGGCAACAAGGCTTTTAGACCTAATGAATACACAACCTTTTTTTTAGCAATGTCGGAGCATAGTTGGATGTGGTTAAGGTAGTGCAATTTTTATTTAAAACAGGATGCATGACACCAGCCATTAGCTTTTTTATTATTGTGCTGGTGCCAAAGGTTCCTAATCTAGCAACTATGTCAAACCTCAAGCCTATTTCTTATTGTAAAAACATTTATAATTGCATTACCAAAATCTTAGCTAACATGTTGAAACAATGTCTTCTTGGTATTATCAATAATAACCAAAGTGCATTTTTTTACTTGAAAGAGCTTAGTTGATAATGTGATGATCACAAGAGTTGATTAAGGGCTATCAGATTTTTATTGGAGCTTTGTCCTTCAAGTCCTGGAGATTATTGGGTTTCTTAAGTACTACATTGCATGGATATAAGTGTGTATTACAAGCCAAGGTACTTTGTTGCAGTGAATAAAGGGTTGGTAGGCTATTTTGCAAGAACAGATGGGCTTAAGCAAGGATATCTCATTTTTCCTTATCTTTTCGTCTTAGCAATGAGTGTTTTATCATGCCTTTTGAATACAACTACTACTCAGAAAGTGTTTACAGTACATGGATACAGGTGTGTATTACCATGCTAAGGTACTCTATTACAATAAATGGAAGGCTGATGAGGTATTTTATAGGAGCAAAAAGATCAATCAAGAATATCCTATATTTCTTTATCTTTTTGTCTTAGCACTGAATGTTTTTTTATGACTCTTGGACACAGCTGCTACTTAAGGAGTGTTCGTGTTGCATCCTAAATGTAAAAAGGTCAATCTCACACTTTAGCTTTATGGATGACCTAGTTATTTTCACAAGAGAGAAAATGGACTTTATGGTAGCAATAACTGAACTCCTACAAACTTTTTTCTCAATGTCTAGTTTAAAACTCAATTGTTCTAAGAGTGAGCCATACAGTTGTGGCTTGTCCAATGAAGTAAAACAAGAATTGTTGCAAAGACAGGTTTCAAGATAAGGACTTTACTAGTTATGTACCCTGGCGTACCCATTGTCACTAAAAAGTTAAGTGAAAAAGACTGCTTACCATTGGTTGATAAGATCACCCATAAGATCATGGGATGGGCTACATAACACCTTTCTTATGTTAAAAGCTTGAAGCTCATTAAATCTATCCTTTTCAATATATAGAATTTTTTAAGTTGAAACTTAAGACTGCCAAATAGAGTTGTGAGAAAGGTGAATCAATTATGTTGTGCTTTATTTTGGAAGGGTAAAGAAGGCGATGTTAATGAGGCTAGAGTAGGTTGGCAAGCAATTTATGGGC
The DNA here is from genome assembly GCA_038382025.1 of Adansonia gregorii. NCBI lineage: Eukaryota > Viridiplantae > Streptophyta > Magnoliopsida > Malvales > Malvaceae > Adansonia > Adansonia gregorii. The sequence continues at coordinate 3,761,041 of JBBYHO010000022.1, read as the reverse complement.
CTAAAACAGAGGGTAGTTTGGGGCTAAAAGGCTTACAGACTTGGAATGTATTATTAGGAATTTATGGTTCATTCTCACCATTGCAATGGATTGCTTGGATTAAAAAGTACATTTTGAAAAAGAGAAGCTCAATGCATTTGCCTTTCCTTCAAAATTAAAGCTAGAGCTAGAAGCAATTGATGAAGCTTTATAGCTTGGCATTTAAATTTCTGCAATAGTAAGGCTCTAACTAGGATTGGACACTACCTGGTCATCCTATCAAGCAACCTTGGTTTGGAATAAGCTAAGACAGAAAAAACCAAAGGTGGCCTAGCATAGATTAGTTTGGTGCATGCTTGCGATTTCAAGCAACTCTATCATATCTTGGATGGCCATTTTAGGCAAACTGCCAACGACAGCCAAACTAAGCTCTTGGGCTTGTCATGTTCTTAGGAAATGTCTTAAGTGTAATGAGGAAGAGGAGACAAGGGACCATGTGTTCATTGATTACAAATATTTAAACAACATGGGAGAAATTTCTTTTAGCTTGCAATGTTCGTAAATGAATAGGCACATGGAGAAAGAAACTAGCATGGGTAGTACAACAAAAAGGGAGACAATTAATCTCAGTTATGCTAAGGCTAACCGAGAATGTGCATATCTTAGTTATGCGAAGGCTTCATAGCAATCAAGGTTGGGAGGAGCAAGACCTCATTAGCCACAAACTACTTGATGTAACAAAATAGAAGCCAACCCTAGCATAAGCATTTACTTGATTCTAGGATAAGTAAATGCATAAACTAGATTATAAGTAGCCATAAGTGTACATTTGTAGTAGCATTTTACTCTTCGGATAAATAAAACAATTTACTTATCCAAAAAAACTTTTTCTTTTGCATTTATAACTAAATTGTAGTGAGAAAAAACATTAAAACAATGATGAATATGAGTATTAAGTCAGTACAATCCAAACTAAGCCATCTTTCTAAAAGATAAGAAGATGACAATCGGGCTACTATTGTCAGGATTGGGTTGAAATTGGGCCAGGCAACCAGATCATCTTTAAACAATTTTGATAACTTTGCCATCTTTTAACTTTTTTTTCCCCCGCATGGACGTTTGCTTTCAAGATTTAAAAACTTTTGCTTTCCAAATTTCCATCAGAATTATCTTTCTCGAATAAAATAGTTGTTCTACAAATATGTAATGAAGTCAATTAGCACAAAAATAAGTAAAAAGGGAAATGGATCATGTAATTCGGATTTCAGAGCCTTACATTTTGTCATTAAGATTTATTGCAAAATGCGAAGTGCTAAACATATGTAGTATATTCCGCCAAAAGAAGGCATTTAACGATATGGACCCCACAGGCTTGTCACCCCTAATGAAAATGAGTATAGAACGTTATCAAACAATTCTACTCGCCTACTAAGAAAATACGGTCCGAAAAAGCATGGCTAAATACGTATTGAAAAGATAATATGTATCTCATCGTTTAAAGTGTACAAAAGGTAATTACTTCATTGGGCATCAATGATGTGATAATTACCAAAAGTAGTTCAATCCAACATATGAGCCACAGTTCAGACGCTAACTAGACACTACATATTCAACTGTTCAAAAGATCAAACCAGCCTGGGCATGAAACTCCCAGGGCATCCGGTATCCAAAACTCTGGAACCTGCCATAAAAACATACGAGATTGAAGCTAAAACAACACAGCATTCATGAACTTCCTAAACCTTTAGACCCAGGAAGGTCAATCCACTGCAGTTGAATTTCCACTTCACCACACTCCACATTTCTCAATCTCAGGCACATGTCTTGCACAACCTTCCCTTCATTCCATGAAATGGCACTCTCTTCGGCTAGGCAGTTGTTCCTGCTCGGTTGCACTCGCGATATTATGGTTCCATTTGGGATATCTCCCAAATTCATTTTCAAGGCTTCTATATATGTCCTGATACCAAATTCTGCATCTCCCATTTTGTCGTCCTTGCTAAAAGTGTCATGGTCATACACAGTCTGGAATCAAGCAGAAATAGAAAACAATGAAAACACACTAATAGCAAAAATTACCTCATACGTTAAAACGCGAAAGAACTAAACATGACTATAGCAAAAGAGAAAGAGAGAGGGATAAGAAAAGGAAGGACCTGGCAGTATCTTGTTGAAATTATTGGTTAATTTTCAACAAATTTAGCTAGATATCGTTTTGTCCCAGATCTGGACGGAACCAGAATCTTGATTCAAAGAGGCAAAAATATTCTTTAGCCTACACACTTATTTTATGTTATTTCTTTATCTTTCATAACACGTAAGTTACTCTTGCAATTTCTTTAAGTTAAAATTAATCTTTTTTTTTGGGTAAATAATTTAATAATGTTAATAAGCAAAATATCAAAAGTATGCAGTAATAAAGATGTTATGAAAAATACATATTTGAAATACGAGGGAAAAAACCAAAAGAAAAAACCATCCTGTTAAATGTGAAGGAGATTAACAGCTATAATTTTCTTCATGAACACACTTCAAAAGATAGTTCGATACTCATAAAGTATGAGATCAATCCTTTCAAACTTTCTCTGTCCCTCTCTCTTGCAAAATTGTTTCCCTTCTTTCATATGATACTTCAAAAATAAATAAGAAATTCCTACGCATTCCATCAGTTTTATTCTATTTCTTGCCAGCACAAAAATAATTATCAGTAGGACACTGAAAGTAAATGAGAAACAAGACAATAATAGGAAAAGATCTGGCCAGAAGCAGCACTACAGAGTGGCTTCTGTCCTTGTTGGTAGCACATCATGCTGAATAAGCAGCAAAATAGGTGGCGAAGGGGGGTGTTTTGGAAGGTTCAAAGTTTACCATCAGCCTTAGTCATGGATTTAATAAGCTGTATATTAATCATTTTTAAATATCTTGGGATGTTTCTTAAATCTTAAGACATTCACACGTGGACATGGGATTTCCTCTTCAATAATGAAAGATGGAAACACCTTGAATTACTCTTGTCCTCTTTTCTTCTGTTTTATTTAGTACTTTAAAATGACACTATGTCACCAGATCATATATGAATCCAATCACTCTGTCTTTCAGCAATGTGAAAATCTGCGGAAGGGCAACTACACAAGAAAAGAAACCACTAAAACAGAAAACTGTTTCAGACTAAACTGCTGAAAAAAAGTATGTAATTCTTTAACAACTAACAATCTAATTTGGTATCAGCATATGTAAACATTGACTACTGTTCGACAGTTTTCACTAATAACACCTTTGCAAACAACAGACATTAACCCAACTCAAACAGGGAAAAAAGAACGAACATCTTTAGTATCATCAAGAAGGCAAACAGCAATTTAAGCATATCTACAATGAGTCAGTTGGGAACTTCAAAAAAATCAGAGAATCAGCAATTAAGATAGAACTAAATATGAGTTTCAAATTTTAATCAAGTAATAGATTCAAAATCAATCAGAACATTAGCTTTCTAGCAATTTGAAGATCATGGTTTAGCCCATCTAATAGTGGAAGAAGAAAAATATATACATCATCAAAATCCCTAGTTACTATTCAAAACCGCAAACATGCTTTCTTATACATATAGGTAACAAGCATCATTATGCATTAGTTGAAATTTGGTTCCAATTAAATCTAGAGGCTGTAAAACATAGGGAATGGTTATCCAGGGATAAACGTGGCTTTAGAAACGAGGTGCCAAATGTTCTCCTATATAATGCAAATGTTGATTATCAAACTGCCTTTCCGATTTTGCGCTACACTTATATAGTAACTAGTAACTTAAAAACTTACCAGTTTGATTGGAATACTAGGATCTGTTATGGAAAGTGTTAAATCCTCATTCCACTCAGGATTAACATCCTTCTTTATCACACGAGTCTTCAATTTCTGCAAGAAATAGTTACATATAAAATTAGAACAATGAGCAAGTTGCTCAAGAACGACTCCAAGAAAAATTACAAGAAATGAACTTTGACAGAAATAAAATCTTTGAGATCAATCAACCAAAGGAACCCCAACTTATTATTCCTCATACTAACAATAATCAAATTAAATTCCACCAAAGAATTATTTATTTGACAGCGTTACCTTGAAATTTTGAACCATCTAAAACAACAGTATTGTGTTACGTGTCTAATTGCAAGGTATCGGACATTAATCCCATATTGGAAAACTTGTAATTTCCTTGTGGGGTTTATATAGATCAAACTCTCCCACCATAATGGCTAACTGTTGGGTCTGATCCTCCAAAGGTTGCCCGACGCTAGATTTATCTAGCGCAAAGGTCAACCCGCCTGAACGCTAGGACTACGGTGCGTGGTGGATTGCTATATACCCAATTACAAGGCATGAAACTTGGATCTCATATGGAAAAGTATGAGATATCTTTCTAGGGTTTATATGGCCTAAATTTTGCGTGTGCTTCTCCTGTCCATGGAAATTTTCTTTTTGATTTTTTTTTGCACTTAACAGTTCAAGTTGCTTTTAAATTCAAAATTGTGACAAGAACCCAAATTTTGAGAGTTCTGAGAGATGCAATTATATTGCATCAGATTGATCTTCATAAATAAATAAATACGTTTTTTAACCAAAAAAAAGAGTCAAGCAGATTTGTTACTGATCACAAAAACAAGCAGACCATTACCATTAAAAATTCCTTGAATTTTCTTTTTTATAAGAAAAGGAAAAAGTAAAAGGGAAATTGGCAAGGGCAACAAAAGCAGAAACAGACCTGTCTACCCATCTTAAGAACAACGTAAGGGTCGCTGCTTCGGACATCACGAACAGCAAGGTTGACGCCCCGTTTGATGCGAACCCGAAGCAGACCCAGCAAGTTGTCCATCAACGATGTGCTCTTCTCGCTCTCTGGTGTTGTTGGAGACCCCGCCATTGTTTTAAACCTCCCTCTTTTCTTTTATACCCAAAAGACAAAACTGTTTCCCTTTCTTTTTCCACTTTGCCAAATCAAAAATAAAAACAAAATGATAATAAATAAAAAAAATGTTTGAGTTTCTTTTATTTTAACTTTAATTAAAAGAAACAGAAAAAGAAGGTACCAGGTTTAATTCATACCAAAGGGGCAGGGACCCACCTGATCTGTCTCCGTTCTGAGAAACTTCTTTTGGATATTGAGGGAGATCTGTTCGGAAGTTTTGGACGAAACTTGGGTGATCGTGGGGTCCATAAGTGGGGTAACATCCTAGGAAAGTGACCGGAGACTCGGTACCCGATACAGAAATAATTCGAGGGACTTGGTCGTGCGTTTGTCGTGGATTTTTTTGTGGAGGAGGTTGACTATGGGACAAAGCGTAAAAAAGACACTTTGTTTGTCTCCTAGCTAATGACATGACGTGGCTTCAAATTAATGGTTGCTATCGTGCGCGTCTTTACTGCAAAAGCTTTCATCTTTGTTCAACTTTCTTGTTTTTTTTTTTTATTTTGCATTTTCCCACCTTTGTTCATTTCCCGGTTGTAGGCGTTGCTCAACCTCACTTCTATTTATATATATTGTTTTATTTATTGCCTCAAAACTGTTTGAGTTTAGGGTAAATTCAAGTCCATTAATTCGATGAAATGGTGATGGGGGAATTCCAAAGGTACACCTGTTGAAACCACAAGTAAAAGTAATCAGTGAGAAAAAAATGTTTATACGTAAAATTGATAAAAAAAATAAAATTACTTTTATGATCATCTCAATTAAATTAAATTTAAATTTTTATTTAAGTAATAAAAATATTTTATTTAAATTTAATGATACATAAAAAATAATTTTTATTTTAATAATATTTTAAATTACAATATCAATTTTCGAGTTTATTGAAGTTCAGTTTGACTCGAGCTTGAATGAGAAAATAAAAAAATTCAAAATACGAGTCAACTCAAACTATGATCTCCTTTAATATGTACTTTGAAGACACATTATATATATTTAATTAAAAAAATATGTTCAAATTGTTGATAATAAATTTCATTAAAAATTTGTTGATTGATGAATATTAAAAAGTAAAATATTTATGATTGTAAAAATTTTGTTTTCACAATGGACAATTTGTATGCATTTCAAAATGATAATGAAGTAAAATTCCTATAAAATACTATTATTGAGATTACAATAATTACTATTTTAAAAAGTTATTTAATTACTGATAATAAATTATTAATTTATTGATAAATTAATGATTATAAATTTATTAAAATTTTATGCTTTCAATTCTTACACATGTATATTATTTTTTCTTTTACTAGGAGAGGAATGATTTATAAATGAAAAACACTAGATAATCAAGACTGTGATATTTTAATAATTAATTGTTTAAGATTATTAATTTATTGAACATTCATTTATTGAGGTTTTATTGTGTCTATATATATATATATATATTTACAAATGCACATACAGTTTAAGTTTGTTGTACATATATTTTTCATGTTTAATACACAAATATCATGTATATTTCATGCCCATTGTACATATAAAATTTTCTTATTAATTTATTATTTGATGATAATTTGATTTAAAGTTTAGTGATCAGCGATCGTGTTTTTCAAACGATAAGATTTTGTTTAAAAAACTATGTGCACAACAAGGGACAAAGTCAAGATGATTATGTTGCGACCAAAGTTAAATTATAAATTTTTGAATTAAATAAATTTTAATATTTTCGTTGGGTTAAAAAGAAAGACGAAAATTAAGAATTTTGTGAGAACAAAGAGGGCAACTCTGCACTCTGAACAACCTTTTTTAAAAGAACACAATTAATTTTGCATTTTTTAAGTTATTGATGTACATATATTCTAAGATTAATGTACATATTTTTTCTTATCAAATGTAAATATTTTCTGGTTTGTATCAAATCTAACCAGAGTATTCGTTATTTGACTCTCGCTGAGCCATTGTACATTACGGTCATAAGAGTAATTTTCGTTGTCTCTTTGCTAATTTTGCATATAATCATTTTATTTTTATTAATTATTTCTGATCATGGTTGCACTCCTAACAATTTGTATTAGAGAGCGTCTTTTGAAATTCTTCCGATAGTTAAGTTACGTTGGCTGACCACTAATCTGTCCTAAACTCAAAATGATGAATTTTTCTATACAAAAATATTAAGTTTGAAAAATAAACATAAAAATGAGATCTGTTTAAAAGTAAATCCACCTTGATTTCAATATTCAAGGCTCAAGTTTAACTTAGCTCGTTTTCAATTATATAATATATATAATTTTTATTATTTTAAAAAATAAATGTATAATATTACAGTTTAATTATATAATATATGTTAGTTTTGTATTTATATATTATGAATTTTTATCATATAAAGAATAAATATATAATACTATAGTGTAAATATTAACAAATATGTTAAGTTATTTATATTTTAAAACTTAATAAAATTTATTAAATTACTAAAGATTAAATTTTTTTAAAAAATATTTTTTAAAAATAAATTAAAAATATAATACAAATGAGCTGAAACAGATTTGGATCACTTATTTACAAATATGAGCTAACATAGGCAAAATTTAAAACCTATATTTAGAGCTGAGCTGGATTGGGTAAGTATTAATAATATTAATACTATGCTTAGACCAGACCTATAAACACCTCTATAAGCAACTCAGCATTGATTACAATTTACCGTGTGTAAATCAAGAATTTTTTATATAGTGCTTCAAAGATATCTATTAAGTTTATTATATTTATAACAATATTTTTATTTAATATATTAAAATTTTTTAATAAAATGGTTAGTTATTATATTTAATATAAAATTAGTATTATAAATAATCTACTAGTTAATCTTAAAAAGTGTTTACAAGTAAGGTGTAAATGAGACATTGTGCTCACAAGCTATTAAAGTTTCGTTTACAAAAAAATCTTAAATTCAGCTTGGGGATGATTGAGTCAAGTTCAGGCTTGAGTAGTTTAAGCAATCAAGTAAATTGAATCTAAGTATCATAATTCTTGACCGGTGTAGCTTGCAAGCCTAACTAAACTTTTTTATTTTTAATTAATATTGAAACATCTTAGTTTGAACTCTAATTTGAGCTCATGCACAAATAATCCAGTTTAAAGTTAGGCAGGAGAATCAAGATCATATTTTATTAGCTAACCAAGCTTAATCAAGCAAACTCGAGTAGTTTGATTTATATGTTTAATCAAGCTCAAGAATTAAAGTGAAATGCTAGTGAGCTTTGAGTCAAACTCGAGTTTCTATCACCTTAAACTTGACACGATTTCACCTCTACCTCCTGTGCTTATTAGCAAAACTTTGTTTTATTTTATTTTCAAATTTTGAAAAATGAAACATGTTTTTGACAAGGTTCTTAAAATTTGAGAACAAATACTTAAATTATTTCAAATGTATTGATTCAATATTTAAAAATTGACATTTTAAAAATGAAATAAAATTATATTATTTTTTTACATATATTAATATTTAATATTAAATATTAATAATAATAGTTAAATGTTGCTATTTAATCATCTTAGGATTTATTAAATGATATTATAGATAAATATAGTATTAAATTAATATTTTTAAAAAATTAATTAATATTTAAAAGCTTAGTCAATCCTTGAACCAATGTTTATTGAGAAAATTCTTTTCAAGGCTTTCTCTGGGAACATGGCATAATGCACCTTCACCATATAAAGAGTGTCATTTTATGATTAGATCTTTAAATGTTTAGTCATAGAACACATTCTCTAGTGTGGTGGAGCATTCCAACAAATATTTTAAGGGAGCTTGAGCCAACAAAGACATTTTTTTGCCTACCACTAATGCCCATTAACTTCTTATTTTTTATTATCACCTTTCAATAGGGGGCCATGGCTTAGGCTTAATTTAGCATTATTATTGATAAAATAGACTGAAAAAACTTTAATAGAATGTGTTTCAAATGTTGGTAGGAAATATGGTTTAAAACTTAGGTAAAGTTCATTTTTGCCCACTGTACTTTAGCTCATGTCACACTTAATTTCCTATACTTCTTTTGCTGACACTTGTACTCCATATGGTTTGGTTATTAGACAAAAATCAGCTAAGCCATGAGATTTTTGCCTAACTGATGATTTTCTAATAAAACTTCCATTCTTTTTGCCTTCTTTTCACCTAATACATTTATCTAAGAGAATTAGTTACTCCTTCATACTTTCTCTTACAACTTCACTTAAAGTTTTTTCTAGTTTTCCCAACTTCTTCCTAATTTCCCAATAAATCCATTAAAACCCTTTAACAAAACAAGAACATGGTTAAGGAAATTCAAAAGAAGTAATTTCAATTACAAAAAGTTTAAACTTAACCCTTATAGCAAGCAAAACCAATTATTGTAAATACCAAAATAGACCAAGTACACAAACAACCATGCAATAATCATTCATTTTCTTTTTGTTTTAAGAAAATTACTATAAACCCTAAATCGATGTCCTCCTTTACAAACCCATTACATTTAATCAATAAAAAATCTCATAATACAATGTTATCGAGATGATGAATGAGTAAAAATTACCTTTGTAATGGTCCAACAATGAACGAACAAACCAAAGTGGTGAAGTGGTCCTAGGCTCAAGAACTCTACTACTGGTCCTTTCAATTCGCAAACTTAGGAATGATTTCTAAAAGTAAGAAAGAGACATAGGGAGACAAAATGAAGAATAGTGAATTTTGTCTATTCCTTTCGAGAAATTTGAAAATAAAAATGAAACATAAAAAAATGCATAAAATAATACTGGCTAAAAATAAAAATGGTAATTAAGTTATTTCTTACATTAAAAATATGGTTAAACCATAAAAACTACTTAGTTGTAACTTCTTGGTTCGTATTTCCAAACTAAAATTTTAAACCCAAAATCCAATTTATTTTCTGTTGCGTATGATTGAGTTACAGTGGACCTTGGCTATCTACCTACTTCAACCTAAGAGCTCGGTTCCACCATAATGATAAATGGCCTCAGTTTTAGCAATTAATTATAGATCTATTTTACTTATAGACATGCGTTATCAAATAATTAAAATTAGCCTAAAGTTAGAGTAGCCAGTGACACCAATTAATAATTATATAGATTATAAAATATATTACATAATAAAATTAATATAATTTTGAATTTTAAATTCAATAATATATGAACAAATAGATTATAAATTATATTGAATAATATCACTAATTTAGCTTTAATAATATTTTAAGATGCTTAATTATTTTAAAAATAATAGATTTATATAAATGGTTAATCACAACTAAGAAAAGTGATTGATGTCGATTCCTCTTTTTTTTGGAGATTGAATCTTTGGACTTGCATAATTATAACACCAGCAATGTTATTTTAGAGGTAGTGATAAAAGTTTGCATTCAATTAATCATGGAAATTTTATTGAAATGATAAAATTTTTGGCATCTAATATTAAATATGTTGTTGTATTAAAAAATGCTCTTGAAAGTGCCTCGTGCACCTCCTCACAATTTAGAAAGTGATCTTTCGTAATTTCACTCAAAAATAAACATTTAATAAAAGAATACATGGACAGAGCAAAGTTTTATCTTATGATAAATTAAGCTTCTAAAAGGGTAAAAAATAAATTGCTTGGTTTTAGATTTGTGGATAAAGATGGATTCATGTGATAATGATTTTGGTATTATCCATGTAGAAGATACAACTAGTCAGACTCTAAGAAATGGAATATTTAATCTTCATTCTTAGCATGGTTCAGATATTCAAAAAATTCATGATATGATGGACATGTTGGATATATTTAGGTATAATTATGCAAATATACTAATAGTGAATAAGATTAACTTGATAGGATGATAAATAATGGTGATGAAATTGTAAGGGAGATAAGATAAGCTAGTTGAAGCTCATAAAAACTTAAGAAAAAGCTTAACTCAAGATAGCCCGAAGTAGCTTTCAGTGAATTTAGTTTAGCTCACGAAAGCTAGATGCTAGCTGGATAAGTAACAATCAATAGAGGTGGAGTAATATTAATTGAAAGTAACTAGGTTGGTTAGATGATGTCATCAAGTAAATTTAGAAGTATGTCATATGTCATCAAATGATTAGATAAATAAAGCACATAAAAAGCTATCACAATAATTGAAATATCATAACCATTTAAAAGTGAAGTTTCTTAATGGTTGTTTCCTTCACGCATAGTTGAACCATCATAACCATCTAAAAGGTGATGTTTTTAAATGTTTGCTTCCTTAGGCATTTTCATAGCAACCTTTGAACCAAAAGAAGCTTTTTAAAGCTATAAAAAGAAGAACTTTCTAAGTATTCTATAATGACAATATACTAAAGAATTAAGAGAGTAGAAAGGTCTTGATTACTAATGAGAAATCGAGATAAAAAAAAGACTATGGCATTCTGTTGTGGAAAGCAAGGAAGGTTGTGGAATTGTTTCATGGAGTTACTTTATCAAGTTGATTATAAGGTTGCCCTAATCATATAAATGTGATTCTTTTTACATTTCTTAAGAAGCTTTGAATGGGAAGACAAGTAATCAAACTTTTTCTCTTTGTTTATAAATTTGTTAAAATCCTTTAGCGGTATCAGAGCTTAAGTTAGTTAGTATGCATGCTTTTAGGTTGAAGAACAAAAAAATACATGTTGTGCAGGTTTTTTGTGGCTTTCCCTTTATTTAATTGAATTATATTATTATACATACTGACATTATCATACACATTTAGCTGTTTATATTAGAATATTCTCCTGATCGTATGTTGGTAAAAATTGAGTTAATAAAATGCTAAATGTGTATGATAATGTCAGTATGTATAATAACATAATTCAATTAAATAAAGGGAAATAAAATGCTAAATGTTTTTAAGTCAAATACATGATACATAATTTTTGAATAATGATTAAATATGATTTGCAACCTTAAATAAGTACAAGATATTTCAAAACAAGAATAAATGAAATTAATTAAATTTATGCTTGAAGGCTTGTTTGTTCATTCTAGCATGAATAAGTTGTTTTATTTAGTTTTAATTATGAAAATATCTTGTTGTGAATGAATATGCTAATTGGTTACATAATTGCATGCATAATGTAGATAGTGGTACTACAGAGGGCATTAAAGTTGAGTTGAACAAAGACATTTAGCTTAATGGCAATAATTACAGTATATCGTAGAAAAAGGTCCAATTCATACTTGTTGAGCAAGATTTGTCAGATATGATATCCAAAGAAGTCATGGAATCAATTTCTTAACCTATGTAAACACTTAATTTTGTTTGTCCTCTTTGTAAGTATGTTTTCAGGCTCAAACCTTACTTTCAAAGGTTTGAAACCTTCAAGAACTCATAAGAGTTCAAGAGTCCCTGACAGTTCATGAATAAGTTCAAAACCTTCAAGATCGATTCTGGTCAAAAGTGGTCAACCCAAGCCAAACTTGGTTAACTTAGGTTAAACCTTGTCAAAACTGGCTAAGAAGAGTCATAAATAAAGAAAAGCGAATAAAATCGAAAGACAGTGACTCAAGTCAAATTCAATCAAACCTAATCAAACTTAGATAATAAAGTCACATAAGGCTAACTATGTTAAAATTATCCGAAACAATCAAAATCAAGATGAATTGGTGAAATCGATCAAAACCAATAAAACCAGGAAAAATCAATTTTTTTCCAAAATGGTTGGAAAGGGGCAACTTCGATTAAAATTAGTTGGACAAGTCAAGAAAAGATCAAATATATAAAGTTTCTGATTAAACTTTTACAAGTAAGATTTTTAATTAAACTATTTTTACAAGTGGATTTATTTTATTTTATACTTCTTACCATTGGAGCTTTACAGAATTTGTAATTAAAATTTTACACCTAGAATTTTTAATTAAGCTTTCACATACAAAATTTTCAATTAACCTTTATTTCATATATATTTTGCACAGAATTTCTAGTTAGAATTTTTAATTAAACTACCATGTACTAAACTTTTTAATTAAACTTTGACTATAGAATTTTCAATTGAACCTTTTACATATAGAGTTTTTAATTGAACTTTTCACAAAAAAGAATTTTAAATTAAACATTGTACATATAGAATTTTTAATCAAACTTTTAGACATAGAATTAAACATTTTACATATAATTTTTTAAATTAAATTCGAATACAAAATTTGTACTTCTAATTTTTAATCATATTTTCCACATGTAGAATTTTTAATTAAATATTCATATATATAATTTTTTACTAAAATTTTCACACACAGGTTTTATTTGGATCAAACTTTTTATTTAAAATTTTTCATAGGAAATTTTCAAATTAGACTTTCTAAATTAATAGAATTTTCTAGTAGTACCTGGGGAAACAAAAAACGTGAGAAATTCATGAAGGCTTTAAGGCGTGTAGCAATGTCACTTTCTTTAAGGTTTTATTTGCCCCCACCATTAATTAGGTATGCAAAAGGGTTACCGATGTATAAACCTCGAGAATACAATGAAGCACTATGATTGACGATGTTTTGCATTGATGACATCAATCTACTATGCACTAAGCAGTGTGTGACAAAACTACTAAAGTTTTATTTATAGTTTTTCAATATAGTTTCTATCTATGTCTTCCAAATGAAAGGGGTTTCATTTATAGGCAAATAAATGCCTCCTCATTTAGACATAACTTTTCCAAATACATATCCATTTGCATAGTCATACAACTTGTTAAATAACCAAAAGACATCACTCTTAATTAAATAATTAAGAGACATTACTTTATGATTGTTAAAGAAATGATTTTTCATTATTTTGAAAATGTTCCAACAATTCCCTACCATTTTCAAAATAAACCAAAATTTAATAATTTTGAAAATCTATTGCATAAATGAAGGTGTTTTATGATTAGACCTTCACTTAGTGAAAATATGCTAAAGTTAATCGAAATTGCATGGTAGACTATGCCTTGAACTGGCTATTCCATTTGGTTAACCGAACACATCTCACAAAAAAATTTCAACACCAGCTAATGCATAGTATTCGGGGACACTATTGTGGCCATGTGTTTATGTCCTCTTTTCATGAATGCTATTAGAGCCAAGCCCTTGAGTTCCTAGAAGCAACCGCACTTCACACTTATATAGGTAGATCCCATCAAGAGTGTTCCTATAACTATAACACTCTAACATCTTTATGTTATGGGTCTTTTAAGAGTATATTTACTCATCATTCCCTTATCATTACAGGTACCTAGCACTTTATTAGGATGATATATTATATAATATTATAGTGCAAACAGCCATATATAAATGATGTGCTTTGTCTCATTGAACTCTAGACTTGATGTTGTATCAAGCATTGAGTTGAGTTTCTATCATAGATGACTTAATATTATGGGCTTAAACCTTGTCCCCAAACTACCAACATAGCTATATTAATTTCCATACCACATGGTGAACTTTTATAAATACTTTTATCTTGAAGGTTCACAAGACTAACACCCTCACCATGTACGAATATACATTCTTTGGCTAAGGGGTGCTCTTTAATAATATTTCACTTATCAAGGGTATCTTTTATACAAATACGAATTTTTGGTATTATGGCATTCATAGTAATCACTTTATCTATTTTTAATGATGGTTACACATTTGTCTATTTTATTCGTTTCTTAATTTTATTATCACCAAATGTGTAAACCATACATCACATTGTCCTTTTTAACCAAGTAATTTCTTATAATGAGGCCTTAAATCTCTTAGTGAAACATGACAATATTGTTGCTATTTTCCTATGGCTTCTTATCATAGTCAATATATAACTCTAATCTTATGGTGTATATATGCTCAAATGAACATGACTTTTTATCAACAAACCATATGCACACAAGGTTGTTTCATATCTCGTTTTAGAATAATAGTCAATATTACCAAACCATTACTAGGCTTATCAAGTGACTAGTATATAAATACACCCTTCATCAAGGACATTATCAGTCATTTTATTGTTAATAACCAAAGCATTATCTTCTACCCAAATGGGATAATAGCTTTCTTCTTGCTATTTTAATATTTTTATCTTTAAGTCATGATTTTTCAAATAGCTTAACTTTTAATGAATATTTTCGCATATCCCTTAAGCATAGCCACTTATGATAACTATCAAAATGGAAAGCATTAATCAAGGGATGACAAAAGCCACATTTAGTTTTAAATACCATGCTCATTCATATTTTACAAATCTTATATCATGATTCTATAATAACTCCTTTGGACATCATTTACCATATGGTGGATATAAATGCATTTTATCATATTCATAAACTAATTATATATTTGTAGCTTTTTTCAAACTATATCCACTTTAATCATATTCATATGCACTATAGCATACACTAAATACCAAATAAGATCAAATAAAATTATATAGTCATATTTGGATCTCCAAATCCTTGTGGCCAAATTAATGACTACTATGTTACACATTCTTAATAGAAGACTTTATTTTCATATTAAAATAGTGACTCTACTATAAAAGCTTTTGCTTTCCCACTATTCTACTTTCACTAGAAAGAATATCATACAAATAAATTTTGACTTTTATCATTTCTAGTCAAAACCACTTTTATAATAAATTTTGTAAAATAGTTCAACCTTTATTTCATAAAACCAACATAAATTCATTTGACATATAATAAAATAAGTTAAGTAATCAAAATTTTATTTAACCCTTTTAGTGTGGACTACCAAAATATGTAACCATATATAAAACCCATTTAAGTTTATCATCGTGTTAAGCCAACCAAAATGATCCACCTTATATGTCTATCTATATAATAAACTTTCATTTAGTTTATTACATATATAATTGCCAACAAACATATATATATTTTGCATAGTCATAATTATTCATGAAAGATATATATCATAAGGCACCAATAATATACAGCAAACATGAATCATAAGACCAACATAATATTTTGTAAGTAAAGTTTAATGGCACCAATAATATTCATGTAATAAACAATAATTTAGCTTGAACAGGTGGGTCTAGGCACATTAAATAAGGGCTTGAGCTTGGGATTTTAAAAAATTCAGGCCGCAACTTGGCTTCACCCATGAGCAGGTTTAATCACATATAAAATATAAATTAAGTTTTTAATATTTAATTAAATTATATATGGTATTAATATTTAATATTTAATATTTAATTCATTTTTAATATGGTATTATCTATTATGGCTTTCATATTTTTTAATTTATCTTATTATTTTGTTATATTATTATTAGACTCTGATTATCCTTACTTGAAATAATAATAATAATAATAATAATAATAATAATAATAAGAAAAATATTCAAAGAAGTATTTAAAATTTTACAATTAACATATATAAACTCTCAATAATTAATGAGTTTAACTAATTAAATTAAAAAAATGATAAATCAATAATATACTTTATCGATAACGTTTTCAAAAGTCATGATATGATTTACTTTTTAATAAACTATTATTTTATCATATATAGACTTGTTTAAGAGTCAGGCTACCTATTTGACCTAATTGGGCCTGGGCTTGGGTTCTCATGTTTTTGTCTTAGATTAGCTCGACCCAGTCGAAACAATGATTTTAAATTAAAATAATATATATTTTATTTAAATTTAATTATAAAATATATAAATATTAATAAAAATATTCTTGAATATGATAAACTGTAATTTTGGCTTAAATAGGCAAGTCTGGGCACGTAAAATAAGAGCCTAGGCTTGAGATTTTAAAAAAATTCAAGCCTCAGCTCGGTCTAACTCATGAGCAAGTTTAATCATATATAAATATAAATTAATGTTTTAATATTCAATTAAATTATATATGATATTAATATTTAATATTTAATTTATTTTTGATATAGTATTATCTGTTATGGCTTTCATATTTTTTAATTTATCTTATTGCTTTATTATATTATTATCAAATTCTAATTACCATTACAAATAATAATAATAATGATAATTATAAAATAAGAATAATATTTAAAGAAGTATTGAAAATTTTACTACTAACATGCATAAACTCTCAATATTTAATTAGTTTAACTAATAAAATTAAAGAAAATATGATAAATAGATAATATACTTTATTGATAATGTTTTTAAAGCTAATGATATGATATTACTGTTTGATAAATTAATATTTTATCACATATAGACCTATTCAAGGGTCGAGCTATCCACCTAGCCTAATTAGGCCTGGGCCTAAGTTTTCATATTTTTATACTAGACTAGCTCGACCGGACTAGGAACAGTAATTTTAAATTAATATATTTTATTTTAATATAATTATAAAAATATATAATATTAATAAAAATATTTTTTAATGTGATAAACAATAATTATGACTAGGACTGTGCATTCGATCGGTTCGGTCAAAAAAGCTTTAAACCGAGTTAACTAACTTAGCTAGAGGAACTGACCAAACCGACCGACATTTTTAAACATAAATGAATTAACCAAACCGACTAAATTTCGATCGATTTGGTCAATTAGTTCAGTTAAATCGGTTTATTGGGTCTTAGGCTGATGGTTGTATATTTGGTTTGAGAATGGGTTTAATTGGGCTATTAATATATATAAATATATAATTATTAAATATTAAAAGCTTGGTTAATTCGGTTAATAATTTTACTAACCGATAACCGACTGAATTAACCAAATAAATCAATATAAAAAACCAACACAGCTATCAAACTGACTTAACCAAATCAAATTAACCAAATTCCTTCGGTTAAGTCGGTTAAATTGGTTTGAATCGACTTATGCTCAGACTTAATTCTGGCTTTAATAGGCAAGTCTAGGCACATTAAATAAGGGCTTAAGCTTTGGATTTTAAAAAAATTTAGACTATAGTCTAGCCTAACCCATGAGCAAGTTTAATCATATTTAAAATATAAATTAAGTTTTTAATATTTAATTAAATTATTAAAAATATTAAAATAAAATTCATAATTAAAGTTTTTATTTATTAAAAATTATATAATTATAATTTCTTCATTTTTTAGTATTAAATTTGGGTCTAGGTTTGAGTACTTGTGGGTTCGAGTCATTTTGGGTTCAGGCTATTTTGGGTTTAGGTTTTCTCAGGTTTCAATTTTTTCGGGTTCAAGCCATTGACTTTTTGGTCAAATCGAGTTTGGTTTGGGTTTGGGCTCGAGTTTTTGGGTTTGGGTTCATTTTGCCACTTCTAATCAAAATATTTCTTTTTTATGAGACCACTATACTAGACTATAACAGTAACTTTGACATAACTTGTGAGTATAAAGCCTTTTTTCAAATTTTTAAAACACTCGAGCATCCAACAATGAGACCAAAACTCTATAAATATCCTAAATAAGGAAACAGTAAAGACCTCTAAGTGCCACAACCTAGAACTATGTCTTTCAACCTTGGCGATATGCTTTTGAGTCATGCAAATGTTTGCACTGTTAGCGCTTTTATCCATTGTCGACGTTCCACATGCCTGACCTTTACAAACTTCGGATGATCCGAAGAGCCAAAGTGCACTTGACTTAATAATATTTTGATGTTCAACATGAAAGAGTGAAAAAACCATCAGATGAATCACTCATCTGACTAGTCTTGGATGGCCACCCGGAAGTGGCCATAAACATGGAGTCGCCACTGATCATTTTAAGTCAGGCATGATTGGATGCCTATTGAAAATAGTACCAGAGATCTGTTATTTTGGGTTTGGGAGTTGGTTACGTGTGAGGAAGGATTAGCACCCCCACAACGCCTAAAAATTGATACCATCTAACTATATCTTACTTGAATCATAGTTTTCTCAATTCCATTTTTATCATTATTTAAGTATAATTCCCTCTAACGCATGAAATTTTGGTAAAGATACAAGTCTGGGTTTTAATGAAAATTTTGTCACCTATGCATCTCAGAGAGGTAGGAAACATAGGTATTTTGATGAAAATGATCTCCAGATAAGTTTTTTTTAAAAAAATAAATGTTTCATGCCTGGTACTGGAGAGATACCGACACGAGATATCATTTTATGATTCTAAAAATAATTTTTAAAGCATGAATATTTAAGATCCCTACGAAAGGAAACATATAGTAAGATATGAAATAAAACAATAAATAAATCCACATAAAAATAAACACATAAAATACGTAAACAAGAGGGTTGATTGAGATGTATCCCACAGTTGTCTTCAATTATTTTATGAATAACCGAGATGAAAATGTTGAGCTTAGTTAGATTCGATGGGAATCTGAGGAGAAAAAGATGTCGATGACTCGAAAGGGAAAAAAAGCCTAGATTTTAGAAGGAATATGAAGAGCGGGGTTGGACTATCCCCTCAAAAGAGTGGGATTAGAGTATCACCAAAAAAGGAATTTTGATATTGGATTTGAGGTACAAGTAGGGTTGTAATATCCCTTCAGAGTAGTGGGCTTGAAGTATCCCCGAAAATGGAAATTCGATGTCATTTAAAAGTAAAAGCAGGGTTGAAGTATCCCCCTTAAAGTAATGGGTTGCAGTATCCTTGAAAATAAAAATTCGATGTCATTTTTAGGTAAAAGCGGGGTTAGAGTATCCCCTCAAAGTAATGGGGTTGCAGTATCCCCAAAAAATGAGAATTTTTGATGTCATTAGGAAAAGGTCATTTTTTAGATAAGGGAGCTTTCTAAAATCGAAAGCCAAAAGTTTGGCTAAAATGTTCCTCTTTTGTTCAGTGTTGGTCCGATTCTAAAGGCTTAGGTCATGGGAATGAGCCGAGTAGATCATAAGGCATTCGAACGCCTCAATAAGAGTGTTTCGAAAATTAGGCTAGAAACAAAGGATAGCGTTGCATCGTTTCTCTTTCTAAATTTATTTGAGCTCATCCGGAGGTCTCCAAGGGCAAATGAGGCATTGTTGGAAAGATAACTCGGTGAAGATTAATGTAAAAATGTTTTTAAAATCCTAGAAAATCACTTTCTAGGGGGAGTTAATTTTTGAACTTTAGCTTGTCTCGACACTGGCAGCATGTACAAGGTTAAGGTATGATGGAATTTGAAAAATCATTTCAGATTCATCTGGAATCATTAAAATGTGAATAATACCTTTTCAAAAAAGAAAATTTCATGAACTCTATGGGAAAAATATTAAAGGGATTCAAAAATATTGTTTGTTAGACCAAAATAGCCCAAATAATAAACTACTCGCTAGATCTAAGGGTTTTGAACAATCAAGATTCAAAAAATCATAACTATTTTATCCAAGATGATCTAAAGGTAAATAAGATATCGTTGGAGAGGTAATTTGAAACCCTTCAAGGGAAAAATACCAATACATTCTGGATAAATCATTTTTTATTTTTAAATAATTTTTCAAAACCAAAGTATTGTGCTGCCAGAACAAAACAGAGGAGGTGTTTAGTATTTTTTGGTTTTTCATATGGTTGAGCTCGAGCCATGGATGTTTAGACATCTATAGCCAGGATGAGGGGTTGACATGGGTGCCACAAGCTCACTCCACAGTCTCAGAGTAGTTTAGGATGATGGAACAACCCTTTGACCATGCCATCATGAAGGTGTTTAGCTAAGGACCAAGAATTCACATTTTTCAACTAAAAAACTTCATTTCATTTTTTGAAAACCAATATTCTTATACTCATTCTTCCATGAATCTAGAATTGAATGCTTGCTTTACCCCTAAGATTGGAAAACCAACTTCATAAAAATCTTAAGCCCATGTTATTCTTTATGTAGGGGAGATAGCAAGTGCCTAACCTAGGGGGTACTCCTTGAAATTGGGTTTTCTAGCATTCAATCAAATATCTCAACACAAACACAGTGCCACAAACATGATATAGAACAAGGAAAACATGTATGCACAAAAAATAAGGAATGCATGAAGATGATAAAAAGATGCATGAACATACTCAGGATGAACATGCTAAAAAAAAGCATTTTTATTTCATGGAACCTATTTAGTTGATAGGAAATGTATAGGCATACCTATGACATATTAAGATGCATGCTTTAAACATGAGATGCAAGTGTGAATATGGAAGGAAAATGGCAAAGTCACATGGATAAAGGCTGTTATGGTAATGAAAATGTAGGGGGACAGCATTTAAACACCAAGAAAAACATCAAAATCCTAAACTACCATAACCAAAGCCACAAAAATGCATGGGAGTCCTAGGGTGGCCACGAAAGCATAAAGAAGGTTTACTGAGATGATGTTGATAACAAAACAGAAAATATAAAGATCAAGGTAGAGGGGATATACCAAAAACTTTAACTTCACTTTTTTATAGAGCAGTGGTTGTAAGCTTAATTTCTTCCTTCTTTTTGCCATTGTTTAGCAATAAAAGGATAAAAAGTAGCCTTTTGGTGGTATAGTTGATGGTGAGGCTTTTTAAGGATCAAAATGTATGGAAAGTTGGGTTCTTGAAGGTTTTACAATGGTGTTTTAGGGTAGCTATGGGAATGGAGCTTGAAAGTCAATGAAATAATGTTTTTGGAGCTGAGAATGGCTGGAGGATTTATGGGGATAGGTGAAGAGTTTTTTAGGATTGCTGGAGAGTTTTTTTCTAAGGTAGCTGGGTTTTTTTTAGTAGCTTCCTTTTGAGATAACTGGTTCTCTTAGTTCATGCCCTCATTTTTAAAGATAATGCAATAGGCCTCATTAATTTTTCCTCTGTACCAGGGCATATCCTCAGGTGCCATGTTCAGTTGACTTCCTTATTATTAGTTCTGCTATGCTAATCAAGGGGGCAAAAAGGCTGTGAAAGCCTACAAGCTAGGATATGCTTGCCACCCTCTTACACCTATATATTTTATGAAAATGACATTTATCATTAATTGTTTAGACTCCAAAAATTTGTTAGAATCCGTTGATGAACTCATAGTTAAGGTTTGTAATGTTATATGGTAGTTCTTTGGTGTAAAAACATGTTTAGATCAGATTTTGAATGGGTAATGCCAAAGCTGAAAGGTGGCTCGAAGTAGCCAAAATGGCCTGCATGTATCGATACATATCATTTTGTATCGATACTTAAGGTAAATTTTATGCATGAGTATCAATACGATGATACTTGTATCAATACTATAAGCATAAATTATTTCCAGTCTCGAGACTTTATGACCTATATCGATACTCAACGGGCTTGTATTGATACTCATGCTTATGTATCAATACATTTAGCCAAAATTATAATTTTAGCTATTGCCAAGACTTGTATCGATACAATCACGCTAGGTATCAATACCATACCTTAGGTATTAATACCAAACCTTTATGTATCGATACTACACATGAAAATTCAAAATTTTGGTAACGTGAAAGCCCCGTGACAGTGTTTAAACACCCATATGACTGTGCATACCTTAGGTTCCTGGAGTTGTCTTATCTTGGTCATAAAAAGAGGAAAATTACTCTATTTTTGAATTTTTCTTTAAAGCAGTCCATAAGCATTTTAAGCCTTCCCACAAAACCTTTGTCGCTCGATGATCATTCCCCAACTTTATTTCTATTTTGTTATTTTGTCACCTTTTACCTAAACCCCTAAGATACCAAAAACTAGTATGGACAAAATAAGGTATCTACAGTTGTCCCTCTTTGATCGTTGCTAAGTATTACGAATAGGGCAAAGACTAGTAGACACTATTTTGTTCAGGCCGTGTATTGGGTTATTTTTAAAGTGGGAAAGAAAATGTGTCCTGCTCTTTGAGGATTAAAAGAAAATAAGTGCCACTACCTTGTGTGGGCTTGAAAGCAATAAAAAAGTTATCTTGCACTTTGAGGACTAAAATGAAAGGGGTACCACCAGCTTGTGTGGGCTTAAAAGAAAAAGAAAAGACGTTCTGCTCTTTGAGGACTAGACTGAAAGGGGTGCAACCAGTTTGTGTGAGCTTAAAAGAAAAAGAAAAGGTGTCATGCTCTTTGAGGACTAAAATGAAAAGGGGTGCCACCAGCTTTTGTGGGCTTAAAAGAAAAAGAAAAAGCATCCTACTCTTTGAGGGCTAAAATAAAAGGGTACCACCAGCTTGTGTGGGCTTAAAAGAAAAAGAAAATGCATCATACTCTTTAAGGACTAAAATGAAAAGGGGTGCCACTAGCTTGTGTGCGCTTAAAAGAAAAAAAAAAGGCATCCTACTCTTTGAGGACTAAAATGAAAAAGGTGCCACCAGCTTGAATGGGCTTCAACGAAAAAGAAAAGGCATCATGCTCTTTGAGGACTAAAATAAAAAGGGTGCCACTTGCTTATATAGGCTTAAAAGAAAAAGAAAAAGAAAAAGCATCCTGCTTTTTGAGGACTAAAATGAAATGGGTGCCACTAGTCTGTATGGGCTTAAAAGAAAGGGCATCTTGCTCTTTGAGGACTAGAATGAAAGAAAAGGTCCTGCTCTTTAAGGACAAAGAAAGGAAACTTCCTACTCTTTAAGGATAAAAAAAGAAAACGTCCTACTCTTTAAAGATAAAGAAAGAAAATGGTTATGCTCTATAAGGACAAAGAAAGAAAATGTCATGCTCTTTGAGGACAAAAAAAGAAAGGGTCCTACTCTTTAAGGACAAAAAAGAAAGCATCTTGCTCTTTAAGGATAAGAAAGAAAGTGTCCTACTCTTTGAGGACAAGAAAAAAGCATTTTGCTCTTTGAGGACAAGAAAGAAAAAGGGTCCTGCTCTTTGAGGATAAGAAAAGAGAGGGTCTTGCTCTTTGAAGACAAGAAAAAAAAACGTCCTACTCTTTGAGGACAAGGAAAAAAATGTCCTGCTCCTTAAAGACAAAGAAAGAAAATATCCTACTCTTTGAGGACAAGGAAAAGAAAATGTCCTGCTCTTTGAGGACGAGGAAAAAAATCTCGCTCTTTAAAGACATGGAAAAGAAAATGTTCTACTCTTTGAGGCTAAGGAAAAAAAGTCCTACTTTTTAAGGATAAGGAAAGAAATTGCCCTACTCTTTGAGGACAAAGAAAGAAAATGCCCTGCTCTTTGAGGATAAGAAAGAAAAGGTCTTGCTTTTTAAGGACAAAAAAAGAAAAAGTATTAAGATTAGACACCTTTCTTAGACGATTTTCAATGAGCTTATGATGTCAAAGGTACTTACCTAAGATTTTTTAAGGTTTTTGGAAATAAAAAGTCGCAACTTTCGCTCTTTATTGATTTTTCTTTTTTACGAAGGTTGGTATCTAAAAGATGTTAAATCTTGTAAAATGCATGGGAATGGATATGCATGAGTAATTGATGCAAAAGTGGTGTTTCTAAAGGCATAATCCGTCAATTTTAGATCCTTTTCACATCTGATAAGGTGGCTTCTTCTTTCGATGAGCGATGATTGTAATAAAAGGATTATGAAATTGGATGATTCATGTTGGGAGGCTTTAGCTGTAAAGAGTTCATTAGCAAGCATGAGTGGTGCTTATTTGCTAATTCTAACTTAAAGAGCCTCTTTAACTGTTCATATATTTTGAACCCTAGTTGTTTGGGTGCCAATTGAAGTAGGATTTTAGCCTTTTTTCTTCATGATAGGCTTTTATAGGGGTAGAGTTTGAACACTTTTTAAGATACAAGATCAAAGAAGGAAGGACCAACCATGGCCCTAAAGTTCATTTTTAGTCTTTAGACTTAACAAAAATTCTCATAAAGTTTAATCTTTCGAAACAATGCTATGAAATCCCATAATCAATTTTGTTCACTTATCAAGCATTATCAATTAAATGATAAACTTTATGCAACATGGAATGTAGGGTTAGGAAATTGAGCAATTGTATTCTCATTCGATTAAAAATTTTTAAAATACTAGAAAGCAAAAAGAAGTACGCCTGATTAATTCGCTTCGATGCTAAAAACATAAATTTTCCACTAAGTGCTTTCAAAGACTTTCTCTTGAGTAAATAATCTTTACAGTATTGGCCAAATCATAAGAAGATTCCTTAGATTACCCTACGATGGGATGGAGGCCTCAAAGTTGGTTAGTTTTTATTTTTCAAGCACAGGTGTGGATGATGTTTGGTCAGCATATAACAAATGGGTAAGTTAGGATTTAGTGTCTTAGTCAGAGTTATGAATATGGAGAAGATTGGTTTTAGGCTGATGATGTTTTGGGCTTGACTTGGTCTGAATGGTTTAGTTACTTAAGCTGCCCTCTCAGGTTTTTGACTTAAGTTAGTTTTTTTTGTTTTTATTTTTTTATTATTTTTTTGGAGAATGGTGGGCGAAAGGCTAATAGAATGCCCTTTTGGATTTTCATCCTAAAGTTTTTTCAGGCATAGTATTTTTTTATGGAATCGAAGTTCACAGGATTGGGCAAGTCATTGCCAGCCATTTTGGTTAAAATTAAAGCTCTTCTAGAGAATACAGGCTTCACCACATATGGTCTTTCCTAATTTGGGGTCCATTTTTCGCAAACATCTTTATTGATTGGGAGAATTTACTTAAGCACCAAGTCATCTTTTCAGAATTGATGAGGATAGACATTTTTGTCATAGGCTCTCATTAGGCACTTCTTATACATCTACCCATGATAGATGGCTTTGATTTTCTTCTCTTCGATAAGATTAAGTTGCTCAAATCAATTTTTAACCTATTTGACCTCTTCCAGTTATGATTCCATAAAAACTCTAAGGGAAGGGATTTCAACCTCGATGCTAGAATAACTTTTATGCCATAAACTAAGGAAAATGGTGTAGCACTCGTAGAAGTTTATACGGCTGTGCGATAAGCACGTAAAGTAAAAGGTAACTTTTCATGCCAAACCTTGTACGTCTCAACCATCTTTTTGATTATCTTTTTGATATTCTTGTTGGCTACTTCCACTCTCTATTCATTTTTGGATGATATGGGATGGAATTTTAGTGTTGAATTTTGAATTGAGAATAGATTGCTTGCATCTTCTTGTTTTTCAGCTTACATGCATTATCATTAATGATTTGTTTGAGAAGACCATATCTATAGATGATATACAATTTCACAAGTTTTCACATGACAGATCTAATGACATTTGCATAAGAAGCTGTCTCCACCTATTTAGTGAAGTGGTCGATATCAACTAGGATAAAATGATGTCCATTAGAGGCTTTAGGGGTGATTAGTCCAATCATGTCCATGTCCCATATAGAAAATGGCCATGGGGCTGTCATAATGTGCAATTGTACCAGAGGGACATGAATCTTGTCCGCATAGATTTGGCATTTGTGGCATTTACAAGTATAGTTGATGCAATCTCTTTCTAGAGTCAGCTAGTAGTAGCTTGATCGCAGGACTTGTTTTTTCATTCGGTGCTTATTAGCATGCATACCATAAATCCCTTATGGACTTCCTCGAGGATTCTTTTGGCATTTGAGGCATCCATGCGCTGAAGTAATATCTGGTCCTAACTCTTCTTGTATAGAACTTTGCCATCCCAAATAAAGTTTACAGCCATTCTTTATATGGTTCTTTTATTACTTTTGGTGGCATAATTAGGGTATTATTGATTTTTAATATACTAGAGTGTGTCATGATACCAGGGCAAACCATTTTTTTCTTCCTTGATATTCTAGTAATATGCTAGTGTTGAATGAATGCTCATCTAAATAATGGTGACGTCTGACTCTCGATTAACCTTAAACATGAATGATAAGGTGGCTAAGGCATCAACAATTTAATTTTCTTCCCAAGGAAAATATCAAAAGTTAAAATCATCAAATTCTTTTCTCAGTTATGAGATTAAACTTTTATAATGAGTTAGTTTGGCATCACACGTCTGCCATTCCACTTTTAATTGGTAAATGACAAGGGCTGAGTCTCCAAACACTAGTAAGGTTCAAATGCTCCTTTTAATGGCGGCTTGGAGTCCCATGATGCAAGCCTTATATTCAACTATATTGTTAGTGCAGTCGAAGCTTAATCTTGCAGTGAAAGGATAATGGCTTCCCTCAAGTGAGATTAAAATTACCCCAATTCCATGCCTCAATACATTTGAAGCATCGTCGAAAAACATTTTCCAAGGTTAATCGCTATTGGTTGTATCTCCCACTTCGAATATGCACATTAGGTCTTCATCAAGGAATTAAAAGTTTAAAGGTTAATAATCATCTGTTGCTTGACTAGCCAAGAAATCAACAATTGCGCTATCTTTGATGGCCTTTTGATTCACATATACAATATCGTATTCAGAAAGCAAAACTTGCCACTTAGCCAATCTCCTTAACAATGCAATGGCTTCACTTAAGTATTTGACGGGATCCAGTTTGGCGATCAACCACATGGTGTGATATAACATTTATTGTCTTAACCTCTTAGTTGTCCAGACTAGGGTGGAACATAGCTTTTCTACTATTGAGTAGTTATTTTCATATTCTATGAAATTCTTACTTAAATAGTAGATATCATGTTCTTTCTTTCTCGAATTATCATGTTGTCCTAATACATAGCCCATCGAACTATAAAAAACTAATAGATATAAAATTAGAAGTCTACCTAGGATTGGGGGCATAAGCACTGAAAGGCTTGAAAGGTATTGCATTATTTTATTGAAGGCTTCTTAACATTCTCTGTTACATTCTTTGGGATTTTGTTTATGAAGTAGTCGAAAGATCTGGTCACATTGGTCGATCAATTGAGATATAAATCGAGCAATATAGTTCAATCTTTCTAAAAAACGTTTTACCTCTTTTAGGGTTTAAGGTTATGGAAGGCTTTGAATGGCCCTAACCTTGTCAGGGTCTACTTTTATTCCTTTTTCACTTATAATGAAGCCCAATAACTTACTGGATATGACACCAAATATGCATTTGGTAGGGTTTAACTTAAGCTGATATTTGCGAAGGCATTTGAAGAGCTTCCGCAAGTCAGCTACATGTTCATTCTCTCTAAGTGCTTGGCGATCACATCGTCCATATAAACTTCAATCTCTTTGTGCATAAGGTCATGAAACAATGTCATGATTGCCCTTTTATAAGTTGGCCCAATATTTTTGAGCCCGAAAGGCATCACTTTATAGCAAAAAGTTCCCCACTTGGTCACGAAGGTGGTGTTTTCCATGTCTTTAGTTGCCATTTTGATTTCGTTATATCCTAAAAACCCGTTCATTAAAGAAAAAGTGCATTTTTGGCGATGTTGTCCTCTAGGGTATTGATATAGGGCAAAAAAAGTTATCTTTTGGACTAGCTCGATTTAAGTCCCTATAATCCACACACATTCACACTTTACCATCCTTCTTAGGGACTAGGACTATATTAGCCACCCACTCAGGGTATTTGGCAACTTCAAGAAATCCTACTTTAAATTGGTTTTTGACTTCTTCTTTTATCTTTAGTAGTATCTTGGGTTTTATCCTCCTAAGCTTTTGCTATACAGATTTATACTTAGGTTTGAAAGAAAGTTTATAAACTATGATGTCGGTATTCAACATACGCATATCTTGGTAAGACTAGGCAAACATGTCTTGAAACTCTTGGAGAAGGTTTATCAGTTATTTTGGGTTGATGGTTTTATAGAAGTTCTAATTTTGACTTCCTTTTAATCTTCTTTTATCCCAAGGTTTATGGTTTTGATGGGTTTTTTATGAGGTAAAATCTGTTTTTCTTCTTATTTAATTAGTCTAGCAGATTTGAGGGTACAAGGTCCTTCTAAGAATCTTCCTTGTACTCTACCCCATCAGCACAGATTGCTTGCCTAAAGTTGATTTCCTAAGTCTCAATACGGATATTCATGTCATCTTCATCCGAATACCTAAAAATATGAAAAAAAGGAACAATATAAGCAAAAAGATATGCAGAGGGAGGTAAAAATGGACACAATGAATGAAATGCATAATGCTCCATCATTTTCATTGATACTACTTAATAAAAGGTGCCCATACAAAGGATCCCACAATGCTTTTAGGCAAAAGCATGTGGGTTTGGTTCATGGAATTACTTTGAAAGAGTTTTTAATAATATAGGGATTTTTGTCTTAGTCCAGACACTCGGAATAAACTCTGGAGGGCATAAGTCAGTCTATTCACCCATTGCTAATGGCTTTTCAATTACATTGATAGAGAAATCCCTCAAAATCTTTGCTAACACAAGCATGATGTTTGTCAAGCTAGTGTTAACATGTCCGTTTGAGTGAAAGCTCTTATGCAATTATGAAAATGCCATAGGTTTATGCCTAATGTCTTATCTTAACAAACGTGCTATTTTTTTCTCTCGTTTCCTCTGGGCTTACTTTTTTTTTCTACTGTGCGTTGGGCTTGTACCCCAATCTTCTCTTGTCAATCTAATGGGTCACCTTTAAAGCTTTAGCAACTTATTGGAGGCATCTTTCAAGCCTTTTTCTAGCTTAAGCACCTTTACCGACTGTTAATTTTAAGCCCATTTGCGTGCTTCTTGACAGATAAAGCTTAATCATGGGCAATCCCTCTTTAACATAGGTAGCATTGATAAATGCAAATGATTTAAAAGACAGTTCTGGAATGCCCTCATTATGTTCAACATATAAGGTATTAGTTGAGGTAGCAACAATAATATATTCTTCTCCACTAATACTAACAACTTTGTTTCCAATTACAAACTTTAAATTTTGGTGCAAGGATAATGGAACTGTTCTCATAGAATGGATACATGGCCTTCCCAAAAGGCAATTATATGATGGAGCAGTGTCCATCACATGAAAGTGAACCTCATAAGTACATGGGCCTATTTGGAGTAAGATAGTGATGTTCCCTACAACATTTTTACAGGTTCCATCAAATGTCCATATGACTGTGTGACTGTTTCGAATGTGAAATCCATCAATAGAGAGCTTATTCAGGCATGACATAGGCATTACATTCAAAGCTGACCCATTATCGGTGAGTACCTTGGGCAATATGCTTCCTTTGTAGTATATGGTGATGCGAAGGGCTTTATGATTTCCTCTTCCTCCTTATGGAATCTTGTCATTGCTAAAGGATATGTAATTGTTAGCCATGATATTGTTCACTAGATGATCTAGCTGGCCTATAGAAATATTAGAAGAGACATAGGCCTCATTCAAAACTCTTATAAATGCATTTCTATGAGCTTCAGAGTTCAACGAAAGTGACAGCACAGATATTTTGGCAGGTTGCGTATTTAGCTGATCCATGATACTGTGTTCACTGTGTTTGATGAACTTAAGAAATTCCATTGCTTCTTTCTCACTTATCGATTCTTTGGTAACTTTTGAATCTAACCTTTTAGTTGCACACTTAAGTGTTTGAAAATTTTGGCTAATATCTTTTTGCTAGGCTTTATCTCTTAATGCTGGTGGCACATAACACCTACCATTCCAAGTTAAGTGGCTTACCCCTGAAAGATTAATATTTGAGGTTAACTGACCAGATTCCATGATAATTAAGGTTTTCCTCTCATAATCTCAGGAAATAACCTTGTTATCTTCGTATAAGAATGAAGACAGTAATTGAATGACTATCCTTAGTGCAGATAAGGCGGGAGCGATTTAAAGATACGATCAATCATTATACAAGATCAGTGGTCTCTCGATGCCATAAGAGTGATTGTCCTCATCCCTTTTGGTGGCATTGAGAGATGAAAATGCATCTACGGGTTGATTAGTAAAAGTCTGCTTCTCATCATAAAATTTGATACTGCTTTCCTTTATCATTCTTTAGATCATGGCATGGAACTCTTTACACATTTGAAGGGTTTGACCATGTACTATATGGAAATCATAAAAGTTATCAATTTCTTCCTTTTTTTTCTTGACCTCATTAACTAATTTAGCCTTTACCAGAATCTCCCAAATTATGCTTATTAACATTCTTTGTTCTTCCACATTTTTCACGATCTCATAATTTTGCTCAGTAATGAACTTTTCTAGATCTGCGGCTACATGGGCCTAAGATGAATTGGATACTTTTCCTTTCTTTTTGCCATTTCATAATTCTCTTTTCAAAGCCTCATCCATCATCCCATAAAGTATGATTAATTCGTAAAGCTTTTGGGGGGTTTTTTCACCATTCTTTTATAGTATGGTGGCTGTAGTATGCCAATGAACTTGATGATCATCTATTTCTCCATCAATAGTGGTTGAATTTGGGCAGCCTTTTCCATACACTTAGAGGCGTAATGCTTAAAGCTTTTATTTGGCCGCCTCTCAATACTCATAAGAAAAAGGCAAATTAGGATGCCATCATCATTGGCTTTCTCCTCTTCGATGAAGTTAATGGATGGATAAGTTGGTTCATGACATTTTTTGTAGAATTCTATATCGGATTGGTCCATCATTCCTTGGACCATTTTTAAGAACGATGAACATTGTTGTAAATCATGCTCTTGAGCATAATCACAGTAAGAAGACTCCATGAATTTCTCTTTTAGGCTTATTATCCTAACCTTCCTAAATGCTTGCCACGCTCTACTCATTATCATCTTGACCTCTCTTACATTTCTTTTGATCTAATAGCCTTTCCCATAAATCATAGTGTTTACCCTCGGTTCAGCATGGTTAGAAAGCAAGTTGGCCATAACATTTAGTCTGGGCCCTTGTTTTCTTTTGATTACACCTCTTTTCAACAAGCCCTGCATTTTTTCTCTTAAATAAGGTAAACTTCTCAATTGAGTGTCCCTGTGCACAAACGTGGTATTCACATTAATCATTCTCATCATACTAGCTGGGGTATGATGGAGATTTTGGGTTTAAGAACACTAGGGCGACCAATCGGCCGACTATGAGGCTATTATACATCTCTTTATATGAGTACGCTAAAGGGTCAAAATGTTCCCTTTCTCAGGGTGCTTGATGATTACTTAGGGCTCTAGCATTGTTTGTGCTATGAGGTTGCATGCTTGGAGGAGTGTTTTCAATAGGATTTGGTGTGAGGGTGACTATTGGAGCAATCTCAGTAGAGTGAACTACTGGTGTCATTTGGTAGAGGCTAAAACCCGGATATAACATACTTAGGGCATATACCTTGAGTTAAGCCTAGATTTTAAGGGAATTTTATGGTGCTAGGACTGACAGTGCTTACTTCTTTTTCCTTTTGTTTACTTGTTAGTTTCTTAATTGACCCAGATGATTCTCCCATAGATATTTTCCCATTTTGGATGGCATTATCAATCATCTCCCCTGATATGACCATATTAGCAAAATTCTTTATGGCATTTCCTACCAACTTCTTGTAGTAAGGAGCTTTCAAAGTGCCGACTAACATAACTGTCATTTCCCTTTTAGTTAATAGAGGCTGAACCTGAGGTACCTCTCCTTACATCTTTAGGCGTACTACCTAAAACTCTCAGAGGCTTTCTTCTCCATCTTCATAAGGGAGAGGTGATCTGGGGCCTAATCAAATAGTGCTTATATTGGTCAAGGAATGCATGACCTAGATCTGTCCATGTTTAAATTCTTATAGGGTCTAGCCCTATGTACCATTGAAGAGCTGCCCTAGCTAAACTATCCTGGAAGCAGTGGATTAGTAATTTTTCATTTTCCTCATACTCGATCATCATACGAATATATATCTGAAGATGGGCAGTGGGATCTATGGTCCTATTATATTTTTCAAACTCTGGCACCTTAAATTTGTGCAAAATGATGAAACTAGAGACCAGTCCTAGAACCTTCGCATTTATAATTCCAAATTTATCACTTCCCTTGATAGCTCAAAGATGTTTCTCTAGAGATTGGTATTTGTTTAAGTTTTTATCATTTTTCGAAGACCTTTTTACCTTTTTTTGCTTTGCCTGTTCATCAAGATCTGATACTTTAGGTAAAGCAGGCGAAGAGCCTTAAACAAAATACGGCGCTATTACAAGATTGAAATAAATGAATGGTTGAGTTTACGAAATTCTTGTTGTTAGGGGATGCTGTTCATGCTAAGCTATTTCATGAACATTAATAGCCTTGGTACAACCATTCAAATTACTCTCGAGGTTAATCGGTCCTTTGTCAGTGTCAATAGTGGTCATTTGTCCTTTATCCTTTAAAGCTTTATACAACAGTTTTATCAATTCTGGCATTTGAGATTGAAGTTCTTTATTCCTATGGGCTGATTGTTTTGAGATTCGTTGTACATGAGTTCTAGTCGCTCAATGCAGGACTGATGATCATTCTCTATGGCTTAACGATGGGTACGAGTGTTCTAATGATGGTGAGCTGAAGATTTTATGTTTTGGGACACCTTCACTTCAGATTATTGACGGATTAGACCTTTAAAATATGTCATGAAATGACATAAAGATGGATATGAATTCATGAAGCAGAAAAAGAATTATGTTATTGATGCAAAATAGGAAAAGAATAATTGTTATTGATGCAAATGCAAGAGGGACAATTGGATTAGGAAACAGCTCTACCAATAGCATCTTTCATTGAAGCAACCAAAGTCTTGAATACATATGATTACATTTGAAAATGTCTGGCATGATTACATTGTTTAATCACATGTTCTAAGAAAACCAGTGGTTCTTGTTCGTAAGCTCTAGTGGGTAAGATGCTACATGCTAGCGATTGAGCTACTTCCATCATATATTCGGCCTCCAATTGCTTGAATTTTTTTAGTGAAATGGCGATGATGAGTCTGATAATTTTGGCAAGCCTGATCGACTATTTGTTGCCATTCTTGCTCTTGTCGTTCTTAAGCCTATATTAATGCATCCACTTAATTTTGGCAAGCTTGTAAGGATTGCTCTAAGCCTTAAACCCTGACTATTAATGTCTTATTCTCAACTTGATTTGCTCTCATATCTCGAACTTGAGCTTTTAACTATACATTTCTCTTTTGATAAGTTGATGTGAGTGTTCGAGCTTTGACAAGCTTCTTTTTACTATCTTTAGCCACTCGTTTCCACCGATGTAAATTTTTTTTAGGGTGGTAATTTCTGTTCTCCACTCAATTGAAGACTTACCTTGATGTCATGATTTGTTTGCTTTACTGATAGCCACATAGTCTTTTCTTAGACTTTCGAGATCTTTTTTTAGACGATTCTTCTCCTTATCAGCTTATTTTACCTCACCTTCGCGCAAATAAAGGTCCATCTCCAATTAACTTTTTTCCTCTTTTAGGTGAGCAATTTCCTTGGTAAGGGTTGTCTTTTCTTGTTCAAATTCCCATCTAAGCAATTTGATTTTAGAAAGGAATTCTTCATCTAAAAATACAACAGCGGACGGAGGCAGGGTATCATTGGTGCGACGTATCTTGTATTCATTATACCTCAAGGTCATACTACTTCCTCTTTAGTATCTTTCTATGCAAAGAGTTTGTCTCCAAGCACAGAAGGCTAATTGAATTTTTGACTTATAATCTGGCTTGCCATATTCAAGGTTGCATGCCTCTAGGTCTTGAACAAAGGGGATAACTTGCTAACACAAAAATTGTCAAAGGACTAGAATAGGTGCATAGCTAGTACTTCCCTATAACCCTATGAGTGGCACATAATTGTAATCCACACATCTATACATGATGGTTTGTGACGAGAACCAAGCAGTCTTCCATGCCACTTCATCCCCATTGAGATTCTAAAGTTTTTGGATCCGTTGTTCTTCAGACTTTTTGTGAAGCCATTCCTTCTTGAAGACTTTGGAGATAAGACTAAAGTCAGGGAAGAAATTATATGGCCTTCTCTTTTCTTTGAGGTAAAGGTGGCTAACAAGCCATAAGTGAAGCATAGGTGCACAACCAATGAAACACCCCGTCTTAGTTTTCTTGCAAAAATTAAGGGCTCGAATGGTTTTAGCGATGATAGTAGGTGGCAGGTTAGTGTTACAACATAGTTTAGAAATGAGATCTGCCACCACTGCTTCAACATAAGCTAGCATCTTCGGGAAAATAACTAGGCCATATGTTGCCAAAGCAAATAGATCTTGCATTTTTTGAATGTCGATGATATTTGCCATTACCTTTTTCAAACTAGCCCATGAAATGCACTCATCGTTTCCCTTCTTCCTGATGTGATCCTCAATCCGTGCCTCAGATGCATTGAGAATCTGGGCTAATCTTTTTTTTAAAAGTTAGAGGGTTCAATTACTTGCAATATATTCTCTCAGTCTTGGCCATCTCAATGTTGAGCAGTGAAGTATATTCCTCTACTGTAGGGGTCAAATCCTCATGGTTGAAGTTAAAGCATCGATATGTGGGGTTCCAAAATTGGAAGGTGGCCTACAGCAAACTAACATCCAAATGGACCTGGAGAAAAAGGGCAATGTCCTCATATCTCTTCGTAAATGATTCCTTCTTGGTACTATCCCAACTGGTCCATATATATTTCAGATCTTACTAGTTATTCTGATGAAACCTTATTTTTATCTGTTTGTGCACTGTCGAGATATACCTAGGTTTTAGGACATCCCCATCTTCATGCTATCGTCACTCAGACCAGGCTCAAACTTCCTCAAACAATTTCAACTATGAGGTGGATTGTTGCTCTGTGACAGACACCACTTGGTAAACACTGCACCATTGGCCATTTGTCCCATGGCAATGATAATAATGAAAAGATGCATGCATGCAAAAGAGAATAAAATGAGACGATAAGTTAGCAACTATACAAAGAAATAAGCACGTAAAGGAACGAAAGCAACAAAATGAAAATGCCACGTAGAAGTTTGCCCTAAAAATAAACGATATGATGCATAGAGACGAGCACAACAATCGGATAGCATCTTAGCGTATCTACACTAAGATTGCCTTTACCCGTGGTGATACAATACCACGTAAGGATAGGCCTGACCAAACAAATAATGCCATTCGTTTGTCAGTATCTATGTTAAGTCATCAGCATGGTAACTTATTTTGGTTAGAATATGACTTTTGGCATATTAGGTTTGAACATTTGCTCATCATCACCCACTTGCTAAGGAAGGGTAAGCCATAAAACATTATAGCATACCCTAAAAAATTATCATAAAAATAACATGACAAATGTGAGGGAGGATGTTCACCTATCATCGCTTGTATAATATGGTATATAGGAGTAAAGGTAAGAAGTGTTTCCTGAGTGACCCTATTTTTTGGGTTATTCTATCAGTATTCTAGTATAGTTTGACATTATTTGGCTCGTAGGACTCAGTATATGAGTTTAAGTAGATGCCTAAATAGGTATCCAAATCACTCTTCCGTCCAGTAAGGACAACTGAGGCAACCTAATCCTAGGCCCATTGCAGGTTTGGTAGAATGGGTTCAACTTGGTGGATGCATTTCCCTATGCAAATGAGAAGGGTTACTTATGAGAGGCATAGGTAATTTACATCCCGAAAGGTCTTGCCATGCCTATACAGAGGGTTACTCATGAAGGTAGATGGCTCACTTCCTCCTAATAGTTACAATCCTAGCCTTACCATAGTGTTTGGTGGGAATCTAGTGCAAAATGAAAGTGCATGGTATGTGTTGGGAAAACTATCAAACCTTTTTTTTACTCCATATTACCATACTTATTCAAATCAATATTCATTCAAAAAAAAGGCAATCCCTAAAAAGTATCACAAAATAAAGGCATAAAGAGTAAAAGATTATAAGGCAAAAAAGAGAAGGAATTATATGTAAATAATTATGGAAACCGAAGAACCAAGGACCAAGCAAGACATAGCTAGTCATAGGCCTAACTCTCTAAATTGGTTTCCAGCAGAGTCACCAAGCTATCAACGTTCCACGTGCCCCACCTTTATGAACTTTGGAAAATCTGAAAGGCCAAAGCGTGCTCGACATAAAAATATTTTGATGTTTGACATGAAGGAGTAAAAGACCATCGGACAAATCACTCATCCGACTAGTCTTGGATGGCCACCACGAAGTGGCCATAAACTTGGAGTCACCATAAATCATTTTCAGTTAGGCATGATCGAATGCCTATTGAAAATAATACTAGAGATCAATTGTTTTGGGTTTGGGAGTTATTTATGTGTACGGAAGGATTAACACCCCCATAACGCCCAAAAATTGATACCATCTAACTATATCTTACTTAAATCTTGGTTTTCTCAGTTCCATTTTTATCATTATTTAAATATAAACTTGGAGCCACCACAAATCATTTTCAGTTAGGCATGATCGGATGCCTATTGAAAATAATACCAGAGATCCGTTGTTTTTGGTTCGAGAGTTGGTTACATGTAGGGAAGGATTAACACCCCCACAATGCCTAAAAATCGATGCCATCTAACTATATCTTACTTAAATCTTGGATTTTTAAATTCCAGTTTTATCATTATTTAAATATAATTCCATCTAATGTATGAAATTTTGGTAAAGATATAAGTCCGGGCTTTAATGAAAATTTTATCACCTATACACCTCGAAGAGGTGAAAAACATAAGGGTTTTGGATGAAAATGATCTCTGAATTAGTTTTAAAAAAAAAATCAAATGTTTCATGCCCGACACTAGAGAGATACCAACACGAGATACAATTTTATGATTCTAAAAATAATTTTTATAGCATGAATGTTCGAGATCCTTACAAAAGGAAACGTATTAGTAAGATAGGAAATAAAACAATAAATAAATCAACATAAAAATAAACACACCAAATACATAAACAAGAGGGATGATCGAGATGTATCTTTTTATTTTCTTCGATTATTTAAGAATAATCTAGATGACAACATTGAGACTTAGTCAGATTGCGTGGAAATTTGAGGAGAAAAAGGTTTTGATTCTCGAGAAGGAGAAAAGCTTGGATTTTAGAAGGAATATGAAGAGTGGGGTTGGAGTACCCCCTCAGAAGAGTGGGGTTAAAGTATCCCCAAAAAAGAAAGTTTGATATTGGATTAAGGTAAAAGCAGGGTTGGAGTATCCCCTCGGAGTAGTGGAGTTAGAATATCTTCAAAAATGGAAATTCAATTTCATTTTAAGGTAAAAGTGGGGTTGGAGTATCCCCTTAGAGTAATGGGATTGGAGTATCCCTAAAAATAAAACTTCAATTCATTTTTAGGTAAAAGCGAAGTTGGAGTATCCCCTCAGAGTAATGGGGTTGGAGCATCCTCAAAAATGGAAATTTTTGATGTCATTAGGAAAAGGGTCATTATTTGGATAGAGGGAGCTTTGAAAATCATGAGCTAAACGTTTGGCTAAAATGTTCCCCTTTTGTTAAGCCTTGGTCCGATTCTAAAGGGCTTAGGTCATGGGAATGAGCCAAGTAGATCATGAGGCATTCGAACGCCTCAATACAAGTGTTCCAAAAAATTAGGCTAGAAATAGAGGACAACGTTGCATCGTTTCTCTTTCTGAATTTATTTTGAGCTCATCTAGAGGTTCCCAGGGTAAACAAGGTACCATTGGAAAGGTAACTTTGTGAGAATTAATGTAAAAATATTCCAAAAACCTAGAAAATCATTTTCTAGGCGGGATTAATTTTTGGACTTCAGTTTGTCTTGACACTAGCAGCATGTACAGGGTAAAGGTAGGGTGGACTTTGAAAAATCATTTTGGATTCATCCAGAATTGTTAAAATGCGAATGACACCTTTTCGGAAAAATATTAAAGGAATTAAAAAATGTTGTTCGGCAAGCAGTAACAGCCCAAATAATTACTTGCTGGATCTAGGGGTTCCAGACAACGAAGATTTGAAAAATCATTACTATTTCATCTAAGATGATCTAAAGGTAAATAAGATATCGTTGGAGAGATAATTCAAAATCCTTCAAGGGAAAAATACCAATACATTCAGGATAAATTATTTTTGATTTCTAAATAATTTTTCAAAACCATACCACTATGCTGCCAGAATAAAATAGGGGATATGTTCAGTATTTTTTGGTTTTTCATTGGGTTGAACTCAAGCCATGGATGTTCGAACATCTGTAACCGAGATGAGGGGTTGACATGGGTGTCACAAACTCATTCCACAGTCCTAGAGTAGTTTGGGATGCTGGAACAACTCGTTGACAATGCCATCATGAGGGTGATTAGTTAAAGACCAAGGATTCATATTTTTCAACTAAAAAACCTCATTTCATTTTTTTACAAAGCCAGTATTCTTATACTCATTCTCCCATGAATCCATAACTGAAAGCTTGCTTTACCCTCAAGGTTGGAAAACCAACTTCGTAAAAATCTTAAGCCTATGTTATTCTCCATGTATGGGAGATAGCATGTGCCAACCGTGGGGGTACTCCTTGAATTCGAGTTTTCTAGCGTTGAAACAAACATCTCAACACAAACAAAGTGCCACAAACATGATATAGAACATAGAGAACATGTATGGACAAAAAAAATGCCTGGAGATGATAGAGGGATGCATGAACATACTTAAGATGAACATGCTGAAAAAAAAGCATTTTTATTTTATGGAACCTATAAGCTGCTAGGAAATGTATAGGCATACCTATGACATGTTAAGATGGATGCTTTAAACATGAGATGCAGGCTTGAATGTGGAAGGAACATGGCAAGGTCCTATGGACAAAGGCTGTTATGGTAATGAAAATGTAAGGGGATAGCATGTAGACATAAAGAAAAACATCAAGATCCTAAACTACCACAACCAGAGCCATAAAAATATATAGGAGTCCTAGGGTGGCCACAAAAGCTTAAAAAAGGTTTACTAAAATGATGTTGATGGCAAAACAAAAAATATAAAGATCAAGGTAGAGGGGATATACCAAAAACTTGAACTTCCCTTTTTTTTTTTTTGCAGCAGTGGCTGTAGGCTCAATTTCTTCCTTCTCTTTGCTATTATTTAGCAAGAAAAATGATGAAAAGAAGTAGCCTTTTGGTGGTATGGTTGATGGTAAGGCATTTTAAGGATCAAAATGTATGGAAAGTTGGGTTCTTGAAGGTTTTCCAGTCATGTTTTGGGGTAGCTACAGTAATGGAGCATGGGAGTCAATGAAATAGTATTTTTGGTAAGTGTTTTTGGGGCAGAGAATGGCTGGAGGATTTGTGGCAATAGGTGAACAGTTTTCTAGGATTGCTGGAAAGTTTTTTTTAGGTAGTTGGGTTTTTTCTTGGTACCTTCCCTTGAAATAACTTGTTCTTTTGGTTCAGCCCCCTTTTTAGAAGACAATGCAAAGGGCCTCATTAATTTTTCTTCTGCAGCAGGGCATATCTTCAGCTACCATGTTCAGTTAACTTCCTTCTTATTGGTTCTGCCATGCTGATCAAAGGGGCAGAAAGGCTATGAAAGCCTGTAAGCTAGAGATATGCTTGCCACCCTCTTCCACCTATATATTTTATGAAAGTGACATTTGTCATTAATTGTTTGAACTCCAAAAATTTGTTAGAATCCATTAATGAACTCATAGTTAAGGTTTGCAATGTTATATGATAGTTCTTTGGTGCAAAAACATATTTAAATTGGATTTTGGATGGGTAATGTGAAAGCTTAAAGGTGGCTCAAAGTAGCCAAAATGGCCTACATGTATCAATACATATCACTCTATATCGATTCTCAAGGCAAATTTTATGCATGGGTATCGTACAAGGATACTTGTATCGATACTAAGAGCATAAATTATTTCTAGTTTAGAGACTTTGAACCCGTATCGATACTCCATGGGCTTGTATCGATACTTATGCTTGTGTATCGATACATTTCTCCAAAAATTGTAATTTTAGCTATTGCCCAGACTTGTATCGATACAATCATGCAAGGTATCGATACCACACCTCAGGTATCGCTACTAAACCCTTATGTATCAATACTACACATGGAAATTTAAAATTTTGGTAATGTGAAAGCCTCGTGATAGTGTTTAAGTACCCATATGACCCGTACATACCTTAGGCTCCTCGAGTTGTCTTATCTTGGTCACAAAAAGAGGAAAATTGCCTCTTTTTTGAATTTTTCTTTAAAACGGTCCATAGACATTTTAGGCCTTCCCCAAAACAACCTTATCGCTTGGCGATCATTCTCTAGCTTTATTTTTATTTTTTTGATTTTTTCACCTTTTACCTAAACCCCTAAGATACCAAAAATCGATTCGAACAAAATGAGGTGTCTACATCCATTATTATTTATTCTTAACAAATGAGAGGCACACTAGCACCACTCACTTGTGTGCCATCACCAGCACCTATGGTAACATTAAAAACTATATTATGACTCACTTAAACATTACCCCACATTAAGACTCACCAAGTTTAAACTTGACAAAGCATATTTTTAAACTTAGAAAATATTTTTATTTTCTCCCTATTAGCTCTAATTCAAACTATTCTATTCAATATCCCTAAGTTGTTTAAAGAAGAACCCATTAAACACAATCAAAACTTAAATAAATTATTGATTAAGTGAATTAGGATTGGCCTATGGGTTTTTTTAAAAAAAAACAAGGTTTTTACATATCTTAAACATCCTAACATTCATTTTGTCTAACGTATAGCATGCAACCTGTAGGTCTAACAACTAATTATCCATAAAACCTATTCTAAACACAAATTGGCCTTAGTTGAACCTACCTAAAGCTAACCATATTCATCTAGATCATCAGTTCTCATCAAATTCCTAAAAATTATCAATCAAACAGAGAACAATCTTGAATTTAAATCAATCAAGGTGCTTTATACCATTTATGCATAACAATTGAATAAATAAACTTCTAAATTCATCCAATCAAGCATCAATTTTAGCTTGTCCAATCCAACTTAACTTAATTGATCTAGATTTTGTCAATATAAGCATTAATTATATAAAACACACTCAAGCACACTAAACCTAAGCATGGCCAAACCTAACTAAGGATGCTTAAGCTCTTCAAATGCTTCACCATGCTCATGAACTTAGAATTTCATCATTTAGCTTTATGTTTAAGTTCTAATCACTCAGATTTTAGCTTAAACTAGCTCAAATTAACAAGATTCTGCAAGGAGACATCAATTAAATTCAAGATCATCTTAAACTAAGCTAGTCGAATTAAGTTTCTCCATTTTCCTCATATTCCAACAACTTAAAATTAGCTAGAGGATCATGATTTCATCATCTAAACTTTCTAATTTCAGCTCAAACATCATTAAATCCTAAACTTAACTAAGCTTAAATCATCAAGACCCTAACAAATTAGGTTGGTTGAAACTTAGATCTAGTGAGATCACTTTGTTTGGACACTTCACCTTGCTTATTAATCATGATTCAAGCTAGGTTTCAACAATTAATCATATAATCATGCTTTAAAAAACAAGAAATCAACTGAATCATAGCTCATATCAAATTATATCACTAGATCATAAGAGTACAAAGCATTTAAACAAGAGAGATCATTGAAGCATTGTAACCAAACCATATTCAAGCATACATAAACATGAATCAAAAATCATAAAATTGAATTGAAATTGGAGAGAAAAGATAGATTATAGCACTTCAAACTTGATCTTCTCTAAATATGATGAGAGCTTGAGATAAAAATGAAAATTCTAGATTTTCTAAAACTTTATAAGTGCTTAAAAAGTTATCAAAATATGGATATTCATCCCTATTTATAGGCTTTAAAGTTAGTGATTTAAGTTTAAATCACCATAGCGTGATGTTAGCATAATCATTAACCTCCGAACAAAATTAAAGGGAAATAACATTAATGCCCATAATTAATGGATGATCAAAATTTGAATATTTATCACATGTTGGAATTCATCCAAGGTTTAATTTCTATATTAGTCTTATATAAATTTTACATCATTTAATTAATCATGATTTGTCTATGTAAAAATGTAACTGAATGTTCCATCCCATGGTAAAAATGTGTCTTAATGACTTTCTCTAACAAAAATTGAATTTTACTATCCTAGACCTTAAGCTTTCGAGTAATCTCGTACTGTTAATTCCTAAGATTCTTTCATAACCTAGTCTTGATTATACATTTTTTACCTAAAGTCCATGTTCAATTTCATTATGTTGTAATCAATTTCGAAATCCAAGTTGTATAACTTTTCCAATTTCCGAATCTAACTCTAAGTTGGAAATTGACTTTTTACAATTATCTTTACTTATAGTTAACTTTTACCATTATGTTAACTTTTGATATAAACTTCTAAAACAAGTCTCTTTTTCATTCAAATGACCTCAATAACCACTCAATCATCTTTAGAAACGTATATTAGTCAACTTTTGATTTTTTTGAATTTTTAGATGTGGATCTCAATTTTTCCAAATTTGATACCTACCCTTAAATTAGACAATTAAGCTCGAATACTTTATCATGTTAAGCTAAGCCCATGGAAACTAACCGAAACCTCAATAGGACCTTTCTATCATCTATAAATCATCTAAGAAAATCTAAATCTAGAAAATCCCATTTAACCCTTAAAATAAAAACAAAGTCAATTAAGTGCCCAAACAAAATAGTTATCTATAACTGCCTATCTTTGGTTGTTGCTAAAAACTTAGGAAGAAGGCAAAGACTACATAAACACGATTTTGTCAAGGACCTAATGAGCCCTCTACAAGAAGATTTTTTTTGGTTTATGCATGCAATATCCTCACTAACTAATCTAAAATACAAAGGATATCAATCCTTACTGATCTTCTACTTAATTAATGAAGTGCTAATTCTTCTAGTCTTTTGCCTAATTAAACAAATTAAAGTTAGCAAAAAACTTAAAAATGTCAACTTTATTGGTCTTCCTTATAACTAGATAAAATGGACTAACAAACTGCCTGCTTCATTGGTCTTCTACCTGACCAAATAAAAAGAACTTAGCTGCTATCTTTAGTGGTCTTCCATATAACCAAATGGAGTGGACTTACACATAGTGCCTACTTTGATAGACTTACACTTTGTTGAACAAGGATGACTTGCCTCAAAAACCTACTTCACTAATCTTCTACCTAATCAAATAAAAAGGACAAATAGAAAACTAACTTTATTGACCTTCAACCTAGTTAAATAAAGCATATGAAAGAACCACAAACTTTACTAGTTTTTTGCCTAACCAAATAAAGGATAATAAAAGAAATTTTCCATTTGACCTTCTGCTAAACTGACCTTCCACATAGTTAAATGAATAAGACAACTGACTTCATTGGTCTTCTACTTAACCAAGTGAAGCTAACAAAAGAAAAACTTTGTCTGACATTCTCTTAATCAAGGGAAGCTACTCAAACTTGATTATACTAAGCTTCTACATAACCAAGCTAAGTGAACAAAAAAAGTTTTTTTTGGCATAACCTTCTTATAAAGTGCTAATTTATGGTTTTCTATCTAACCACCTAGATTGGACTTTTTTTCTTCTCTCTTTGGGTACCAACTAAATTGGATTAAACTCACTAGGAATGAATGATATTACTTGAAGTATCATCCACTTGGGAATAATCCTTGTTTCCACTAACACCATTAAGGATATCATTCTTTTGAATAATTTCCTGTAATGCAATGTGAATACATCTGCATGATTTTTATTCTCATGTTAATATGCAATCACAACACAATTTTCATCTCAATGTCATTCATGATCCACTGTGCTTAAGCGAAACACTT
This sequence comes from Adansonia gregorii, assembly GCA_038382025.1. Taxonomy (NCBI): domain Eukaryota; kingdom Viridiplantae; phylum Streptophyta; class Magnoliopsida; order Malvales; family Malvaceae; genus Adansonia; species Adansonia gregorii. The sequence goes on along the minus strand of JBBYHO010000022.1, from coordinate 3,716,759 downwards.
ATCATGACAATGTTGCTTTCATTCATCTCCTTCCAATTCATCATTGTTGCCATTACCATCTTTCTCCTTCATTTTTGTCCTTCTTTAAAAGCATTAGATACCCATTTCTTTCAACTAGGTAACATCATCTAGGGTTAATCATTAATAAATCCCATGGCTTTCCCTGCCATCTTTTTCATTTTTATGCTTGTTTTTCTTTTCAAAACATTTAATCTTTTCACTTAGGTAATCATAAATCCTAGATCACTAGAAATTTAGAACCGATACTAATTCTCTAATAAAATATTTGTTATACTAATTCTTTAATAAAATATTTATCTTTCTTATCAAAATATCAAGGTATCCTATGTTCATTCCCCACAATTTATTAATCATTATTAAACAAATCAACAAGTAATGATAGTAGAAAGATAGGACAAGAGAAAGAGTTCTTTATGAATTCACTTAAATAATTAAAAATGCATGTCAATCCTTAATTGATAGTGTTTACCAATCCATAAAAAGGTTTAATAAATGCTTAACAAAGAAAAAAAATTCAAAAATAGGCATTTTAGCTAATAAGATCCCACATTTTTAGAAAATGAATCTAGTTTAACTTTTCGGGATACCATTTGATAGATCACTTTATTTAGAGGTAACATTTGTTCTAAAAACTTGTTCAGACTGTGGTGCATCTTTTTTTGGTTACAGACGTCATCCCAAATAAGACCTTGTAATCATATGAACCTAAACATTGGCATCTAATGTAAAATCTTACAAACCCAATAACATTTGGCATTTAACCCTCGCACAAATCCAGTAATATCTGGTATTTGCCTCTATGCAATATCTTCAAACATAGAAATTTATTGGATTAAGCAACTTATTTCCATCCATTTTGGTCAATATCAATGGTTCTTTAGAGAAAGCTTTTTTCACCATATAAAGCCTCTCCTAATTTGGATTCTTGCCCTGGGCATTTTTCTAAATTAGAAGAATCTTTCTAAGCACCAATTCACCTCACAAAACTGTTGAGGATGAACTTTCATATTATGTGCCCTCATCAATCTTTTTTGATACATCTGCACATGACAAATAGCTTTCAACCTTTTTTTCTCAATGAAGTTACGTTGTCCATACTGAGATCCAACCGGTTCAGCCTCTTCCAATTTAACTTCCATCAAAACCCTTAATGAAGGAATTTTTACCTTTATTGATAGCACCACTTCTATCCCATAAACCAAAGAAAATGAGGTAATACCGGTAGAGGTATAAATAGAAATTCAATAGGCATACAAAGCAAATGGCAATTTCTCATGCCAATTTTTGTATGTCTTGGTTATCTTTACCATAGTCTTATTTATATTCTTATTAGTTGCTTTTATTGCCCTATTTATTTTTAGGCAGTACGTTGTCAAATTATGATTGTTGATTTTAAATTATGCATACTCTTCATGCATTATTTTGTTTTTATAATTTTGAAGCATTTTCAATGATGATTCTTTCTTAAATTCCAAATCCGTATATGATTTCTCTTTTGACAAATTTGTATACCACTGACTTAGTCACATTCGCATAAGTAATAGCTTCCACATATATGGTGAAGTAATCTATTACCACTAGGTTGAAGTGGTGTCAATTTGAAGCTTTAGGTGCAATCCGACCTATTATATCCATGCCTTACATTGAAAAAGGCCATGGAAATGTCATCACGTGCAACTGTGATGGAGGCTTATTAATCTTATCTGCTGATATCTGATAGTTGTGACTTTTCACTCATTTTTATACAGCCACTGTCCATGGTCAACCAATAATATCCTAATCTCATGATCTTTCTAGCCATCATATGTCCATTAGGGAATGTTTCATATATCTCTTCATGGACTTCTTCCATTATCATTTTAGCTTCAATGGCAGTTACACATTTTAGAAGCTCCTGGTCCTGACTTTTTTTGTATAGGACTTCACTATTAAAGATGAAATTCATGGCATTTTCCTAATGGTTTTTTGATCATTCTCAAAAGCATGATTTGGATACTATCGATCTTTTATATACTAGAGAATATCACAATACCATGGTTAACCATCTCTTTTGGTCTCCATATTAGGGCAATTCGCAAGGATTTCATGAATGAGACAATAGATGTGTTAAACGTTCCTTACGCTGATTAGTCACTTTTATAATGGCATAAAAGGTAGCCAAAGCATCAATGATTTGATTCTCTTTCCTCGATAAATGTTGAAAAGCAATCTCCTAAAACTCTTTCACCATTTCAAAAATTAATTTCTTATACTACACCAACTTCCTATCATGGGTTGCCTATTCACCTTGAAGTTGATGTATTACTAAAGCAAAATCATTATACACCTTCAAGAATTTCACCTTTCATTCCATAGCAGCTTGCAACCCCATAAAACATGTTTTATACTTGACTATGTTATTGGTGCAATCAAAATTCAGTCTTGCAGTGAGCACATAATGGTCTTCACATGGGGAAATCAAAATTACTCCTATACCATACCTCATCACATTAGCAACATCATCAAAATACATTTCCTAAATTTTAACTTCTAGTGACATCTATTCTCTTTGAAATATGCATATTAAATCCTTATTTGGAAAATCAAAATCCAACGACTCATAATCCTTCATAGCGTAATTTGCTAGGAAGTTGGCTATAGTACCTTTATAGCCTTTTGATTCACATACACTATGTTAAACGTCGAACATAACACCTACCACCTTGCAATCTTTCTTGAAAACGTTAGGGCTTCATAAGTACTTAATCAGATCTAACTTTGCAATCAATGTAGTTGTGTGATAAAACATATACTGCCTAAGCCTTCATGTAACCCAAGCCAATGCATAACATATTTTGTTTACCAATGAGTAATTAACCTTACAATCTATAAACTTCTTGATGAGGTAATAGATCTTTTGCTCTTTCTTCTTTATTTTATAATGCTGCCTTAGTGCACAACCATAGACCTTTTAAATATGAACAAGCACAAGATGAATGGTTATCTTGATATTAATGGTACCAACATCGATGGATTTGAAAGATAATGCTTAACTTTCTCAAATGCTTCCTAGGATTCATCATTCCATTCACCAAAATCTTGTTTCCATGGAAGCCATAATATCTAATCACACTTATCCATGAATTGGGATATGAACCCAATAGTATAATTTAAATTTCCTAGGAAACTCCACCTCCTTTTCATGTACGAGGTGGTGGCAAGTCCTAAATGGCTTTAACTTTTGTATGATTCACTTTTATTCATTTTTCACTAACTATAAAACCTTACAATTTCTAGAGGTAACACCAAAAGTACACTTTGCCAAATTAAGCTTAAGCTAGAATTTTCTTAACCTACCAAGTAACCAACATGCTTACTTTCTTTAGCAGACTTAGCAATCAAATTATCAACATACACTTTTACCTCCTTATGCACCATGTCATGGAACTAAGTCACCATGGCTCTTTAATATGTTGCCTCTGCATTCCTTAAACTAAATGGCATCACCTTATAATAAAATGGATCCTAAAAAATCACAAACGTGGTTTTCTTCATTTTTTTGGCCCTATCTTAATATGTTTATAACCAAAAATGCCATTCATTACGAAAAATAAAGAATTCCTCGCTATGTTGTCAACTAATATGTCTATATGGGGTAGCAAAAAATTATTCTTAAGGCTTGTCTTGTTCAAGTATAGATAATCCATACACATGCATACTTTTTCATCTTTTTTGAGGTAGGCACAATATTTGACACCTATTTGGGATACTTCACCACTTCTAAGAATCTAATATCTATTTACTTTTTCACCTCTCCTTTTATCTTTAAAAACATCTCTAGTTTTATCCTTCTTAATTACTATTGCACCAATTTACATCTTGTTTTCAACAGAAGCTTGTGCATTATTATGTTTGTATCCAATCTTAACATATCTTGGTATAACCAAGAGAATACATCTTTAAACTTTTTCAAGAGGGCGATCAACTCTTTTCAAATGGATAAGGATATTGTAATCCCAATTGACTTCTCATTTTCACTCTTAAGTTCCTAAATTCACTATCTCCAAAGATTCCTTATAAGGCATGATTTGTCTCTCTTTTTGCTTGATCAATCTTGCTAAATCCAAACTCAAGTCATAATCCTCAAAATTTTCATTAAAATATACTTTATCCTCATGAAATGATTTATCAAAATCAAACCCTGAAAAGCTAACTTGTCTTTCCATATCTCTTATGTCAAGATACCTAACAATGTTTTAAGCATTGAAGCTTTAGGTGCATACATATCAAGACATTGCAAATCAAGATATATCATAATGTCAAGAATATTGGTTTATTTAATAAAAGATAATCAATTCAATTTAGAAAATAAGGCATTCACAATTAGATTAAAAAACACATGGATATAAAAATGCATTATGCTGGTATTTATTTAACAAAGACTAATAAATTGAGCCTAAGAAGAAAACCCTTGAATATTGTTGAGCCTCAACATTTAGGGTGGAGTTCTTAGTATTCATCAAAGGAAAGGCTTACATTCTATAAAAATCTTGTTTTCATTCCTAATTTGATGATCATAGGCAAGGAAAATACCCAGTTCCAAGATCTCTTGCTTAATCATTGGTGGTAACATTAAAGCTCTCAAAGGCCTCATTCAATAAAACCATGACCTTTCCGATGCAGTCTTATTTTTCTAAGTCCAAATGACTTGCAAAATGAAAAACATCCTATAAAAAACAGAAGCTCTTCTATCCATTTTCAGCTTAAGGCCTAGCATCTTAGCTATCCTTCTATTTTAGCTTTCTCAACCAACTCTCTCTTCTAACTAGTATTTGGCTTATACCTTAACCCATTCATTCCTATCTGATTAACCACTTTCAAGGCTCTGATCTTCCTTTACAAATGCTTTCCTAATCCTTTGACAACTTGGCAACCTTTTTTTTATCATTATTTTCGATCCCATCTTGGTACTCTAGGATAAATAGGGCTGAATAATCGAGAGTCCTTCCTCTATATATATGGTATTCACTAACTCAAAGGATAGAAAGGCTATGCACCATATATGCTTGATTAAGGGCTTTTAACAAAGCCTTTCTATATGGCTCAGAGTTCAACAACTAAAATGACATCGATATCTTCACAGGTTGTTTATTCAACGACTCCATAATGCTATACTAACTATGCTTTATAAACTTCAAAAGTTCTTTAACTTTTTATTCACTCAATGCTTCTTTCACTTGCCCAAAAACAATCTTCATTACTACTTATGGCTCTTTACTAGTCTCTTTATTAACAGTTGGTTTTTTTTCTCAATGATATAAGGAGCATAACAACTCACGTTCCTAGTAATGTGACTTATTCCTATCACAACATTAACCTGAGGACTTGGTTCTCTAACTATTATGGCCTCAAACTTATGTTTCCATAGAATCGCTTTATCACTATTGTATTAAAATGATGTGCCAAACCTAATGACAACTTGTGGAGTAAGCATCATAATTATGGCACTAACAGCAAACTCCTCACAGTAAATAACCATTGGTCTACCAATTCCATATGGAACCATTGCAAACTCCTTACCAACTATGTTTACTGACTCAAGTATCGTCTCATACAAGTCCTCATAAGAATTCTATCTCTTTATCATCCATTAGCTTTTGAACGACAACTTTAAAATCATTATGCCATTGCAACTTATGTCCATATATACTAAGGAACTCGTAATACTTTCCTTGAGATTAGATTCCCTGAAATCATTTATCTTTCACCAAAGCTTCCTAAACCATTTTTCAGAGGAGTTTTTACCGAGTCTATACTTATCTTTACCCTACACACCTTCTCTTCTATCACAACATTCACCTTTAGCAAGTATGATTAGACAATGGGTTTTAGCAATATTTAGACCTAGTCTAGTTTTAAACTTCAACTTTCCAACATCAATAAGACCCTAGACTTTTCTCTTGAATGCTGGATAATTTTCTATCGATTGCCCCTATGCACATCTATGATACCCGCATGTAGTGTTAGCATCATACCATTTCAAGTAAATAGGTTGTAAAGGCATAACATAGTTTAATGCTATCATTTATCCTTGAAGTAACTAGGGGTACAAGTCATGATAGGACATCAAGATTGGCTGATCTATAGTTTATTGTATGCTAGCCTAGTGGGTCTAAGGTTAATCATGGTAGTTTAAGTATTTTAAGTACTCTGACTATTATTTTACGAATACACGTATGCCAGGTTATAAGCAACATTGTTTACGAGCTAGGGGGCAAACTCGTAAGAACTTAAACTTAGCCCAGATATTGTAGGGTAGTATGAATAGTAGGTACAAGATTCATATATGCATGATTTTTATTGCTAACAGCATTAGCCTTTTTTTTTTTTTGTTTTCCTTAAGGTTGGTTTATTATTTCTTGAAGATTCTCCACTTGACATCTTACATCTCTTATGGAATTTTTAATCATCTCTTTTTGATAGCACTATCTTTGCAAAATTCTTAATGGCATTACCCACCAACCTATCATATAATGGAGCTTTTAAAGTACTAATGAAAATAATCATCATCTCATTCTCTATAAAGAGAGGAATCACTTATGCAACCCTATTACTCCACCTTTAAGCATACTACCTAAAACTTTTATTATACTTCTTCTCTATATTCTGTAATGACATCCTATTTGATGCCTAATATGTGACATGATTTTATTGTTCCAAGAAAGCCTAAGCTAGATCTGACCATGTCTGAATCATGGCTTTATCTAACCCCATATATCATCGAGTAACAGCACCAGTTAAGCAATCTTAGAAACAATAAATCAATAGTTTCTCATTGTTCGCATACCTTGCCATTTTATGGTAATACATCTTAATGTACGTAAACGGGCATGCCGTACCATTAAACTTATCAAAATCTGATGTCTTAAATTTCAAAGGACTAACTAACTAGGACATAAGCCCAATTTTTTAGCATCCTCTACTCTAAATTTATCTACTCCTTTGATGGCTCTTAGCCTTTTCTCTATGATTTGCAACTACACATGCTCATTTTCAATGTGCTTAGATGCTTCCATCATAAGCTCGCTAACTTGACAAACTCATTAAGATTAAGGACCAATAGGTTTGTTGGAGTTGATCCTAAATTTAACCTTTTTATTAATGATCACTTATGGCACTACAACTTTAGGATTCCTATCACTATAAGAGCAATTCCAATAGAAGGTAGGGTTTAAGGCAATTGAATTAGAGATATTGCTTTGTCTATTTGTACACTGTTCACAAACTAAATAGATTTTTTTTGGGTCAACATTTCAACCTGAGAACCTAAGCCTTTAACTTGCTCGTTCTCTTTGGTAGCTAACATTATCAACTCTATGATTTTTGCCAATTGTAACCTAGGTCCCTCTTGACACTTTATCATTTTTTCCTGAGCTTTCTTCATCTTTTCCAACCTAGTTTCTAAATCATGCTTCATATTTCTAAGTCAGGATTGTTATCTCTCCTTTAAACCGATATCTTCATAATTCTTCGTGCGTTCACAATTTTTTTCCTTAAAAAAGGACACTAGATTTTAGAATCTCGTATTGCAATTATTATGCATGCTATAGCATGAATGTAAGTGCACACATATATACAAAGATTAGTATGAATTCAATGACATGAATATTATGTAAACATATCGAAGTTATTAGCTAAGGTAATAGCTCCAACAAAAAATTACCATTATCCACGTTAGCTATTGCATCGAAAAACTGAACCCACATATCTATTCCATACAAGAACCATTTAAATTACATCTTTTGACAAGAAATAAAACCTTTTTTTGTTCATCCATTAGGACAATGCTTCATTTTGTTTCTCTTCTTTGATAAGAACATTAGGTACTGATGGACATCTAAGTTCCACCTTGACATCATTCTAAACCTATAATCGAGCAAAAGCCCAATCATTATTCTTTTAGCTCACTACAAAGTTAGCTGAAAGCTTGACTACCCATTTTGCGCTCATTTTTAGTTTGCCTCTTTATAAGTCCACTTTCTCATTCGATTCTAACAATTCAGATTTTCATTCCTCAGATGACTTACTTGCCATGGCATTTTTTAAAGCAAGCCTAAATCGTTTGTTATCTTGAGTTAATTCTTCCACACCTCACTCAGTATCATCCTTTCTCTTATGAACTATTTTAATTGCTGCTTACATATAGCTTAGTCAAACCTTAGCCCCTATTTTTAGCCTCTAACCGAGCAATCTTTGACTTGAATGCCGCTTGCTTCAACTCAAATTCTTTCTTCGACAATTCAATCTTAGACAGTGACTTTTATGCTGAAAGAACCACATCTTTATCTGGAAGTAAAACAGTGTCATTGACCTAATTATCTTTCCAAGCCTTATAAGCAGGAGCCATATCATCCCATTATCAAGCCAGTTGCATGCAATAGGTCTCTCTTCATTCATCAACCACGACTTGTATTCTCTTTATATAGCCATTTCCTTCGTAAGCAAAATCGAACTCACCTAGATCATAAGTTGAAAGAATGAACCGTCGAGACTTAAACTGTATTTGAACTAGCAAAAGAGCATAGCCAATATAACTTGAGATTGCCACAAGTTGTCCTAGATATGAATCCTAACTAGTTGGACTTAAAAGGCGAGTGTACTTCTCATTTTCATAGATATCATTATTTTTTATGGGCCATATTATTATTATTATTTCTTATTTTTTGTGCTTGTGGACTGAGTTGTCTAAATGAATCATTCACTCAACTTAACTATAAATGGTCATAGTGAAATGACCATTTATTTTAGAGTCGCCACCAATCCATTTTGGCAAGGTGAGATTGCTCACTTATTGAAGTACGTATTTCAAGGGTTACAAAACCCCTAAAAACAAACTCCAAGATTTATGATAATACTAGAGCTCCCATGAAAAAGTCTAGGAATTAGTTACAATCATGACTAAGATCGATCCTGCTCATGACACTTGGTAATTGATATCTTATTAATAACATATTAACTTAAAATTTGATTTTTATTTTGTTTCAATATATGATATTTAATTATAATTCCTATATAAAAATATAAAATTTTATGAAAAAAATTTATTATTCTGTATGAGGAAATCAGGTTTTCAATATTTTTGAGAATAAAAAATCTTTCGCAACCCATGAGAGGATCAAAGGAACACAAATGGTTTTATCATTATCTTTCACACCCTATCAGAAAGGCTGAGCAATGGAAAAGATTTTAAAATCAAAATATCTTTTGCATCCCACCGGAGGACTAAAGGAATATGAAATGTTTATTTTGACAAAATTCAAAAATCTTAATTTTCTTGTTTTTAAAAGAATACCTCATTATTAAAATAATTTATGAAACCCTTCTAATATGTTAGGAGAAATTTAATGCACTTTTTTAACATTAGAAACCCTAATTTTTTTAAAAAAAAATCAAGTTTATTAAAAATAATAAAGAACTTATCCTAAGACTCGAACTCGATTGAAGAGACCAAAATGTCCTATAAAGTACACCTTTGGCGTCAAAGTATCTAGGTAACCCTAAAGGATTTAGATCTAAAATAAGCTATTTAGTTATCCATAAGGTATATCATCAACTTGAAAGCATCTTAATAATCTAAAGAACTTGATGACATCATCAACTAATGAACTTATCCTAAAACATCTCGGTGACCACATAGAACTTGGTTATAATTAAATTATTAAAATGTCCTTAAAGTCTATCGTCATCATGAAAGCATTTCGGTAACCCTAAAAGACTTAATAATTTCATACAAAGATAAACCTATCCCAATTATGCAACTTCAACATGGAAGTATCTTGGTGATCATATAGGACTCGATTCTTAGGTAAATTACTAAAATACCAATAAGGTGTACCTTTGACATGAAAATATCTCGATTACCCTAAACGACTTGATAATGATGTGAAATGATAATTTTACTCTAAATAGGTGACTTGGATATCAAACACAACCTAAACTACAAAATTTGCAAATAAGCCCTTAAATTTTTCAAAATTACATTTTAACCCTTAAATGGCTAAAAACGCTAGAAATGCTCCAAAATAACCAAAATACCCTAAATGGGTAATTTGATATGCAAAATAACCAGTTTTTAACTAAAATGCAAGGCTTTACTAAATGGTCCCTAAACTTTTCTGGTCCCTACACAAAATAAAATACATATTTAAACATTAAACATATCAAAATCAACAAGGAAAACATTCCAAAAATCATAAGATGCATTTGGCCAATTCATTTTGGCCTCGGAACAATTGTTTTTCAATTTTTACAAACAAGCCATTAAACTTTTTAAAATTACAAAAAGGCTTCCAAAAGGCTAAAAATGCATGTTATGCATTTAAACATATAAAAAATGCATGAAATCACCGCTAAAGGTCTCAACATGGATTCAACCAATCTTGAATGGCCTTGAAAAAAATTTGTAATTTTTGCCATTTAGTCCTTATATTTTCCATAATTAAAACATAGTTTATCAAAAACTTCATAAATATATATATATATATGGTTCAGATAATATAGGAAATACTTTTCCAAGGCCTTAAAATTTTTGGTAAAATTATTCTTAGGCCTCTAATAATTTCAAGCCTTACAAAATGATTTGAAATAACATAAAATCAAAATGATTCCAAGCACACTAGTACATTCGGCCAACTTCTATAACAAGCAAAAACAATTTTTCTGCACATAATTTCATAAAAATCCACATAAATGAATGTCCTAAATTTTATCAACCTTGTATCTGCATGAAATCATGATAAATAATGAACATATTAACAAAAATCAACGTGAAAATGCTAAGGAAAGTAGCAAAATATATATATATATATATGAAAATATCATCATTTTTATCATCAAACACAAATTCTCTTTACGAAAATCAAATTACTACTAATGAAAGTTAAATACAACAACAAAATTAGGAAACTTTGACCCTAGCTTTCCTACTTAGCTTTTCAACATGGATCAAAAACCATGAGGTCAAGTAGTCTAACACTCAATAAAGGGATGAATCATGCATGTAATTAACAAAAATCAAGAGTTTTCTAAGCAAACTACCTTGAAAAGCTTATAAAACTTAAGAAATTTTACTAATTTTAATTGTTTTTTTTTGTGGCTATAGAACATTGGGCTCATTTTGAACGATTAATAGGGGAAGCATTTCATCTAAGGAGATAAAAATATCTGCTTGGTCGAATGGCTTTTTACCGTATCTTATTATGTTTTATTTATGATTTTTTAGTTAATTTTATTTTTTCTAGATTTTTTCCTTTTTGAAAAGAATTAATTAATGACCTTTGTCTTTGTATGTGACCCATCATGATTAGTCATAAAGCTTAATATTAGGCTTTATAATTGTTTAGATAATATTAACCTTAATGGCAAAATTTAATCCCAATGAAATTAATTCTCATATAACCAGATTATCAAATTCTAAAATTAAAATAAATATACATAAATTTAATGTAGGCATAAATAAAATTATAATGGCAAATCGTATGATTAAAAATGAAATGAAGGGACTAAATTGTAAGAAATTACAAGTTATAAATTGACAAATTTAATTATGAATTTAGTCATGTAAAAGGCTCAATTACATTTTCATATAAAAATTTTGGATCTAAATGAATTAATAAAAATTTTCAAGAGAGAAAGCATGTTTAGCTTTATTGAAAAATCCAAACTGGACTAATTGGGCTCTATTAGAAACTAAAATGGGCTTGTACAGAATGAAATGGGCTTGATAGAAAATAAAAAATGGGCTTGGTAAGCTTGTTGCCTTTGTTGAGAAATAAATGGGCTTATTAGGCCCATTAGCAAAATTTGCAAGTTTTAAGCCCACTAAAGATATTTGGACCAAAAAAATAAAAATAATAAAATTTTCTTTAAAAAAATTCCAAAAGCTAACCTCTAAATGGGATTTTTGAGAAGTTTTATATACAAGAAAAGATAATTAAAAATTTTTAACTTGTAAAATTTTACGAAAAAAATTCTTATGAAAAAAATTGATATTTGAAAAAATGGAAAACTTACAAAATAAATTGAAGTTTTAGAAATAAAATTAATATGAATTTAATGAATGTATTTTAAGAATTTTAAAAATTCTAAACTTAGAAAAAATCCTTTGAAAATTTTATGAAGTAGAAAAATTCATATTTTAAAAATTAAAAAATTTGAAAAATAAATCCAAATTTAGAAAAAATGAGCTGAATTTAACACCTTGCTCAAAACATTAACTAGTAGAAGTTATAAAGATAAAAAAACTCTAAAGGTGGAATAAGTTTTACTAAAAAAGTTCATGAGCAGAACACTCGGGGTATAGTGAAAAACTCAAAATTAATGAATGAATTTGATAACTTAACGTCTTGTAGTATAAAATGCCAATGCAAATTTTTCCATGAATATTTTTTATTTTTGGAATGCGTATTCACATAAATACTGCAAGAGTGTTGGTAAAAATATACAATAGGACGAAGCCATACTAATCAACTTAGGTGACCAGGCTGATATCTAAGTCAAAAAGGGTTGACCAAGAAAAAACCATACTAGTCAACTTGGATGATTAGGGTGATACCTAAGTCAAAAAGGATTGATAGGGACAAAACCATACTAGTCACCTTAGGTGACTAGGGTGATACCTAAGTCAAAAAAGGTTGACCGAGATGAAACCATACTAGCCAACTTGGATGCTTAGGGAGATACCTAAGTTAAAAAAGGTTAACTTCAACAAAACCATACTAGTCAACTTAGGTAACCATAGTGATACCTAAGTTCAAAAAGGTTTACCAAGATGAAACCATACTAGTTAACTTTAATGACCAGGCTGATACTTAATTTAAAATGGTTGACTAGGATGGAACCGTACTAGTCAACTTGGGTGACCAGCGCAATACCTAAGTCGACAAAGGTAATTAGGACGAAACTATACTAGTCAACTTGGGTGACCAAAGCAATACCTAAGTCAAAAAGGTTTGACTAGGACGAAACCATACTAGTCAACTTGGATGACAAGGGTGATAAGTCGAAAAGGGTTAACAAGGATGAAACCATACTAGTGAACTTGGATGACTAGGATGATAAGTCAAAAAGGGTTAACCAAGATGAAACCGTACTAGTCAACTTTGGTGACCAGGGCAATACCTAAGTTGAAAAGGGTTTACCAACATGAAATAATGCTAGTCAACTTGGATGACCAGGGCGATACCTAAGTTAAAAAGGGTTAATCAAGATAAAACCATGTTGATCAACTTAGATGACAAGTTGATACCTAGGTTAAAAAAGGTTGACCGAAATAAAACTATATTGGTCAACTTAGATGACAACGATGATACCTAAGTTGAAAAGGGATGATCAGGAGCAAACCATACTAGTTAATTTAGGTGATCGAGGTGATACTAAAGTTAAAAAGGGTTAACCATGATGAACTCATACTACTCAACTTGGGTGGCCAAGGAAACACGTATGTTGAAAAAAATTTATCAAAATGAAACCATACTAGTCAACTTAGGTGATTAAAGTGATACCTAAGTCGAAAAGGGTTAACCAAAATGAAACCATACTAGTTAACTTAGGTGACCAAGACAATACCTAGCTTGATAAGGGTTGACTGAGATAAAACTACACTAGTCAGTTGGTATAGAAATAATGTTTGGTATTTGATTGGTTTGAGGGGGTGCCAAACTTGCCTTTTGATTTTGAGGAAGTTGGCATACTAAGTAATTTTTTCCAATATTATGCCCAACTTTTGATCTGCAAATCATTGAATGTAATGCATGGATAATGTATATGATGCATTTTTAGACTATATTACTTAACTTATAGGCTTACTTATGGACAGCCTATAATCCAACCTATTTTAGAATTGAAGGCATTTTTATAAAAAGTTAACGAATTTTTCTTTTTTTTCATTTGGTAAAGTAGGCCTACACTTTTTGTTGGAGTTAGAGGCATCTTCAGTTGTGGACATTTTTTTTCTTTTGTCAACAAAGGGTCTAATCCTGTACTTAAAATTAAAGGTTTAGATAGTTAAAAAGCTATTTCATGCTTAATAATCAAAATCCTTCTTCTAATCTTGACATCAAGAATCTAAGAATTGTTTTATTTTTCCTAAAAAGTCACCAAATAATGAATTAGTACTTATCAACTTTATGCAGTTGGATAAAAGTCAACATTTTGCCACTTGAAGCACATTCAAATGCTCCTATTAAAATTATGAGAATAATAATAATTCATCTAAGCTTCAAGATTTACGAAACAAGATTCCCTTTTCACTCTAACTTAGGAAAGAATTTACTTGATCAAAAACTATGAAATTTTAAAATAGTTTCAACCATGAATTTTTTAATATCAAGGATAACGAGTATGCCATCTTCATCTATTAAGGCTTTCTTGTGATTGATAATCACCATTTGGAATATCTTTAAAGTAAAAAAAAAAATGAATTTAAAGGCACAAATGGGATGGCACTACAAAAATTTGACTAGAAGAAATTGGTACTATAAAGTCGAGGTTTGTCAGGATCATATTTAAGTGGATGTTCCTCGCATGGGAGTCTTTGAAAAGGTAAATAGTGAAGTTATAACATTCTTTTAATCTTCAAATACTATAGCTTGATTGGTATTAAAATAATACTAGTAAACACTAAGTCTCAAAGGGTTAATTTGGAAGGCCTTTGGCCAGCACAGGTTTCTAAAGGAAGGCATGAAGGCTCTAAAAGGTTTTATTGAAATGAATCAATATATGGGCATTTTACTTAATCTTTTACTAATGTCGTGAAATTTCTAAAGGTTTTGGATCATTTCTAAATTAGCATGGAAAAGTTCTTTTTCTTTAGTGGTTGCTTTTGTTGGTTTAAAGCAATTCTAACTTTTAAATTTGTTCTAGACTACCCTTGTCAGGTTTTCACCCTAGAACTTTATTTGTTTTCCTCTTTTTCTTTTGATTGGTTGATTGATTGCCCCATAATATTCTTATGGACTCAAAATCATCAAAAAAGATAAATTTTTCAAAGTTTCCTAAGAATGGCTCAATAACTTAAATAGCTATAATTGATCGAAATAGACTTTTATAGGTATGTAACATAGGCGTGGTTTACAATTTAGAAAGAAACAATAAATAGGCCTAAATCAAGTGTTTAAGGTTAATTAAATCAAGGATCATTTCTCTTCAGAAGGAATTTGATCTATTATGTCTTTCAAGGTGAACACACATCTTTGTTTCTTTATCTTTTTCTCTTTTTTTTTTTCATTTTTCTTTGCTTCTTCATTTGTTTCTTTATCTTGCTTTCTTCATTCTTCACTTTAAAGGAATTTCAAATTCGAACATTAACTCATCCTTATTTTGAACGAACTTAAGATTTGAACTTTAATTTATCTTTAAAATTTGCCTTATAACTATCGACTTATTCTTTTTGTAACTTTAGAAGAAAATTTGCTTCTTCTGATCTTAAAGCTTTGTTTTATGCTGCCCTAGAATGTGAAGGGTGATCCTTGACTAGGGTGAAGAAAGAATAAATCATCAAGCTCAAAAAGGACCACGAAGGGAATAATTTTTTATATCTAAGAAAGGATAAAAAAAGATGGCTATTTTTCATGTTAAACATAGCCATTTGAATTTATGAACATTCTATTAGGAAAAAGGATAACTTCTATTTGAGATCATTTAAGTACATTGGCAACATGATATTGCACTTAATTTTTTTCTTTTAAGGCTTAATGTATGCCCTTCAACATTATTAGTTTCGTAACCACCAATGAATCTTGTTTTGGTTGAGCCTTTAAGAAAGAAATCAAATTAGCATATGAAACACCTCGAATTTCACATCTTATTTATCGGGCATTGGATTGAAAAGATTATATTCTAGAGGAAAAAGTGTTTTTGGCTTATGTTTACTCTTATTCTTTCTAAGTCAAGGATTTGGAAGAGTATCATGGAAGTTGTGGTAAAAGGTTATCCAAATGAATTTGGAAGATCTCGAAATTACTATCATTCTTTTAACATATGTCAAACTAATAACATTTGAATCTTTTAAGAGTAAAACTTGTTGTTTGACCCTCAAGAAATCCAAAATAGAACATGTTCGAGTGAAAGATCTATGTTTGAATGTCCAAGATACTTACATTAATGAAGATTAAAAATTTTTCTGAAAAAGGTCCAATCTTATTGTGATCATCCATCAAAATTTTTCAAAATATTTTCTATATCCTAGATACTAAAAACCATTATTAACAAAATTCATAGCCTATGATAGAATGCCTAATACTCATTCATTTGAAAATTCACAAATTCTAAGAGGAAAGGTACAATGTTTTAAAGTTAAGATAGAAATTACCCCTGTTTTGCATATACCATAAGGTCGATTACTCTCAACCAATTATATTTGATATGTATCCACTAGCTCTTAGAATTTTGTCGAGTTAGCATCCTTAAGAGACTATAATTTAATCTTCAATATATTGCAACTTTTCATGGATTGGCCTTCCACCCCTTAACGATACTCATATCTAGCATTCGAATTAGACCATCTAAGGTAGGAAGGTTTCCTAGGCTTAACTATGCCAAGGCTATTATTTAATGAAAAAATTAAGGGTGAGGATGTAATTCAAATAGATTTCCTTGCCTTTTTGACTTTCTATGGTCCCAGCTTTTGTTGATTATAATTTTTGGCATTTATTAATAGGCTTATTTTAATGTCCTATATATGCCACCTATTATCTTTAGTGAGCTTTATGTTTAGCATAAATATGTATTATAAGATTTACTCCCATATGTTAAGTACCTTGAGACAGTTGCTTTTTCTACCCTGGATAAGCCAGTAGCAGTCTTGGTATGATATGGGACTATTTTCAAATTTCTCTAGTCAACGCTTTATATTTCTGTAGATCTTTCCTCTATAGCTCCTTTCCTCTTTTTACTTTCTCAAGTGGTTTGAAGTATTCAAGGCTCCTATTTCCCTTCATTACTTTAGACTTATTCTAACCTATCCTATCAAGTAATGTCTTTTTTTCATCTAGTGGTCTCATGTTATTTCACCTTAAATTGAAAAACTAACTTAAATCAATTTGTGTGCATATACATGTCTCTTGTCAACATTAATTTTTATAATCATCTTTATAAGGACATCAATAAATGAAAAATTGATATATGGAGTAATGAATAAATAAATGAATGAATGGATGGAGCAATATATGATGGAATAGATTGGATGTTAGGTAATTGGTTAAATATAGACATGGAGATGATTATAGAAGCAAAAATCCAAGGAATTTGAGCCATGATTCAACACCATTGTTTGATTAACCCAAACTTTTTAATTCAGAACCACATTTATAATATTCAAAAGAAAAGGTGACAAAAGAACTATTCTTGCATACACTTCATTTTTTAAGTTATGCTAATGTTTCTGGGGAATCCTTGCAAATAAATCATTCTTTTTGAACCCTATACTTACAAAACCTGTCAACTATCCAAAAGATTATCTCCACAATCACTTTATTGCCCTTTAGCATTATAATGTTTCTAATAACATGATGGGAATTAAGCAGCATATTTCAAGCTTAGTTTGACCTAAGTTACATCAGCATTGAGTAAATCTTGAACTTTTCTTTTGAATGCATTACATTTTCTTATAAAATGCCCCTATAATCCCCGATGATATTTGCAATGTGCCTTAATGTCATGCCATTGAGGATAAAGTGGTTTAGGGAAAAATGTGCATAGGAATAATGAGCTTATTCTAGAACAAGAGAAAGTACATTCTTTATAGGTTAGTGGGATTAAACTGAATTTGCTGTTTTTTGGCCTTTTCTTAGTATTGACACCAGAAGATAATGAGGTAGCAGTAGGAAAACCAACAAGGTTGGAGGGTAAGCAAATTTGCATAAGTAAGGAATTAGGCATCTTTGCTTTACTAGATTAATAGGTTAGGGATTGAACTTTTTGTCTAGCAAAATGCTCGATCTAGTCTTTAAGTCTTTAAATGCCAAAGGTTGGGTTAAAGGCATTGATGACTTTTAAGAAAAACCTAGAAGATATTTTATTTTTGCCAATTTAGACAATTGTTCCTTTATCTCTCAAATCTCATGCCTTATTCCTCAGCTATCCCCTCTAAGGTATTTATTCATGCTCCTAATCGATCTTCCAAACTCTGATTTTCTAGATTCATCAAGGATAATAATACCCCTAGGCAAAGTTTATTTTTTATCCAATGTAAATCCTCGACCATTTTTACCAGCCTATTAAGCAGAATTTTTATCCCATAGGCTTCATGACCATACTTGTCTTGTATAGACTCTAACTTGCTGATTCTTGCCTCTCCTTAAAATGCAATAAATGGAAAGAGTTTACCGTATTTATGGAAATTATGAACAAATGAATGCGTGATTCTTATAGATGTAAAAATGTTTGAATGAATTTACAAATCTTTTGTGGGATATGAATGTCATGCAAAAATTAAAAAGGAAAAATCTTAACATTATCTTTTCTCTTTTCTTTAACAAGCTTAAGGCTTTACAAATTTGATCAATCTGATTTTGATTTTTTTTCTTTTTTCTTTTTTTATTCTTTTTTTGCTTTTTTCTCTTCTTTTTTTTTCCATATTTTGCTCTCTTTTTTGTGTGTGTTTTTCTTCTTGTTTTGAAAAGAGAAATTCATGTTTTTTTTCTTCTTTCTTTCTTTTTTTTTTTTTGTTTAACTTAAGAAAGAATCCATAAATTCCATTTTTTCTATCATAGAAATTTTTAACAAAAACAAGAAATAGCAACTACAAAAATTGCCCTAAGAAAATTCATCACAATATTGCAAATCAAGACAACAAATAAATAAAATTTATCATGGCAAAACACTATACATTAATTTCTATTGAGAAAATCAAATTCTAAAAAAAAAGGTTAAAAGCTTTCCCTTATGTGTACCTGATTTGGTAACCTCTAAAATGAGTATGGCTCTAACTAAGTAAGGCCCTTATAGTTCATTACATGAAGTTTGGGTTGGACATCTAAGTAAGTTCTCAAATAGTTTCCTTAGTTTGGAAAGAACTAATGAAGTATCCTAATCCTTACCTATCTTGGGTAAGAGGCTAACACATTGGGCAGGCATATGAATTTACACTTGACAGGTTTTTCAGTAGCCTAGGTAGAGACTAACACCCCAGAAGGCATAGTTACTTTGCCCCCTCCTAAAATATTAGGTAATTTATGCCCTTTCCATATGCCTAGAGGAGAGTCTAATGGTATGCACTGCACAATTTATGTATGGGAATGAATAAATCTTTAATGAATTAACTTTTCCAAAAATAATAAAAACCCTATCTCAAATGCCCTATAAAAATAATGCTGCAAAAGGAGCAAAAGGGTCAGTGAAAAATAGGAAAAATACATATCAAAGTTTCCATATAAATAAAAAATATAATAAAACTGATTTTGAAAATAATAAGAATTATAGTTAAATACCGGTTGAAACTGACTCAATCAAAATTTGATAACATGTGATTAATTTTGGGCATGACACTTTAACCTATCCTCAGCGAAGTTGCGAAGATGTTGCAACATGGCTTTAATATGAATTTTGACCAGCTGGACTTAAAAGGTGGGTATACTCCTCATTCCTATATATATCATTTCTTTTATGGGTCATATTATTATTATTTTCTTATTTTTCATGTTTGGGGATTAAGTTTTTGAGATGAATCGCTCACTCAACTTAACCTAAAATTATCGTTATGAAACAACCATTTATTTTGGAGTTGCTACTAATCCATTTTGGCTAGGTGAGATTGGTCACCTATCGAGTTCATGTTTTGAAGGTTATGAAACCTTTAAAAACAAATCCAAATTTGCGATGATACCAAAGATCCCATTAAAGCATCCAAGAATCGGTTACAATCACGAGTAAAGATCAATCCTCCTTATGATGCTCGGTAATTGATACCTTATTAATCGTGTATTAACTTAAAATTTGATTTTTGTTTGGTTTTAATATGCAATATTTAATTAGTAGAGAGTTACAAGGAGGCTTACTCTAAAAAGCACCAATTGCCACATGTTAGGGATATCGGAGAGGTCGGCATAGGGAAGTGAGCAATTTGAGAGGTATAAATGTTACAATAAGATCGGGATATCATAGGCCAACCATGGGCTTTTAATGCAGCAAAATACGATTTCATCCTCTACTCGCCTCCCAGCCAATACTGGATACAATGAGTTATTGCAATGCTAGGCCATTAATAAAGGAATTCGAAAAAAGGTGGAGCCAGTATACACCATTCCAATATATGAAAATAAAATTTTATTAAACAAATTTATTATTCCATATGAAAAAATCGGGTTTTCTATATTTTTGCAAATCAAAATATCTTTTGCACCCCATCAGAGAGCCACAGGAATACGAAAGGTTTTAAAAATCAAAATATATTTCATAACCCACTGGAGGGATGGAGGAATAGGAAAGGTTTTATTTTTACAAAATTAAAAAAAAAACTAATTTTCTTGTTTTTAAACAAATATCTCATCATTAAAATGTTCCGCAAAACCCTCCAACATGTTAAGAGAAATTCCACGTATTATTTTAATATCAGAGACATTGCTTTAATTTTTTTAAAAAAATTAATTTTATCAAAAATAATAAAAAAAACTTATCTTAAGACCCGAACTGAGTGGAAGAGACCAAAATGTCTCCTAAAGTACACATTCAACATGAAAGTATTCTAGTGACCCTAAAGGATTCGATCCTAAAATAAGCTACTAAATGTCCCTAAGGTATATCTTCTACTTGAAAGCATCCTAGTAACCTAAGGACTTGATGACATCATAAATGAACGAACTTATTTTTACTATGCACCTTTGACATGAAAACATCCTAGTGATCACATAGGACTTGATTCTGATATAAATTATTAAAATGTCCTTGGGGTCTATCTTCATCATTTAAGCATCCAAGTAACCTTAAGGGACTCGATAACTTATAAAAGGATGAACCTATTCCTATTATGCACCTTCAACATGGAAATATCCTAGTGATTGTAAAAAACTCGATTCTAAGATAAATTACAAAAATACCTCTAAAACGTACCTTCGATATGGAAGCATCCCAATAACCCTAAATGACTCAATAATGATGTTAAATGATAATTTTACTTTGAATAGGTAACTTGGATATCAAACTCGACCTAAAATGCAAAATTTTCTAATAGGCCCCTAAATTTCTTAAAATGGCATTTTAACCTTTAAATGGCTAAGAATGCTCGAAATGTTTCAAAATGACCAAAATGCCCTAAATAGGTAATTTGACAAGCAAAATGACCATTTTGACCCTAAAATGCATGGCTTTACTAAATGGTCCCTAAACTTTTCTAACTTTACAAAATAGTCCCTACATAAAATAAAATACAAAAGCAAACATTAAACATTAAACATTAAACATATCAAAATCAATAAGGAAAAATGCATGTTATGCATTTAAACATGCTAACTGTAGAACAATTTTTTTTAATTTTCATAGACAAGCCCCTAAACTTTCTAAAATTACAAAAAAGCTTTTAAAAGGGTAAAAATGCATGTTATGCATTTAAAAACGTAAACAATGCATGAAAATACGTAGAAAGGTTCAACATGGATTCAGCCAAGCTTGAATGGCTTTAGAAAAAATTTTGCAATTTTTGCAATTTAGTCTCTAAGTTTCCCATAACTACAAAATAGCTTAAAATATCAAAAAAAATCACAAATAAACACATATATGGTTTAGCCAACATGGGAAATACTCTTTCAAGTCCTTAAAATTTTTGGTAAATTTATTCTTAGGCCCTAATAATTTAAAACATGATGAAACAATATAAAATAACATAAAATCAAACACAAAAATGCATTCCAAGTAGACTATTATATTTAGCAAACTTCTATAGCAAGCAAAAATAATTTTTTCTACACATAATTTCATAAATATCCACATAAATACATGTCTCCAATTTTATCAATCTTCAATATGCATGAAATCATGATATATAATGAACATATTAACATAAATCAACATGAAAATGCTAAGGAAAACAGCGCAAAAAAATATACATTACGAAAATAACATCATTTCTATCAACAAAACACAAATTATATTGATGAAGATCAAACTATCACTAGTAAAAGTTAAATATAATAACAAAATCAAAAAACTTTGATCATGGCTTTCCTACTTGGCTTTTTAACATAGGTCAAAATCCAGGAGCTCATGTAGTCAAAAAGATCACTAATGGGATGAATCATGTACGTAATCGACAAAAATCAAGAGTTTTCTAAGTAAACTACCTTGAAAAGCTTAGAAAATCAGTGTTTTTTGGCTATGGAACATTAGGCTTACTTTGAACAATTTGGCCAAAGAGATGAAAAATCCCCTTGGCTGAATGGCTTTTAGCCATTTCTTACTATTTTTTATTTATGATTTTTTACCTAATTTTATCTTTTCTAGATTTTTACTTTTTTGATAAGAATAAATTAATAAATTTTGTTTTATGTTTGACTTATCATGATGAGTCATGGAGCCTAATATTAGGCTTTATAATTATTTAGATAATTATAAACTTAATGATAAAATTAAACCCCAATCAAATTCATTCTCGTATAACAAGATTATCAAATTTGAAAAATTAAAATAAATAAACACAAATTTATGGAAATGTTGGAAAAAAATAAATTATTGTTGCAAATTTTATGATTAAAAATAAAGTGGAAGGATTAAATTATAAGAGATTAAAAGTTATAAATTGACTAATTCAATTATGAATTTAGTCACGTAAAAGGCTCAATTAAATTTTCATATAAAAATGTTGGATCCAAATGAATTAATAAAAATTTTGGAAAGAGAAAATATTATTGAGCTTTATTATAAAATCTAAATAGGCCTAATTGGGCCTTGCTGGAAAGTAAAATAGGCTTATTGGAATAATAAAAAATAGACTTAAAGAATGAAATAGGCTTGAGAAGCCTATTAGGTTTTTTGAGAAATAAATGGATTTATTGGGCCCATTAGTAAAATTTACAAGTTTTAAGCCCATTAAATATATTTAGCCTAAAAATAAAAATAATAAAATTTTGTTATAAAAATTTCAAGCATTGAACTTTAAAGGGGATTTTTTAAAAGTTTTATGTATAAGAAAAAGATAATAAAAAATTCTAAACTCATAATATTTTACGAGAAAAAGTCTTAAAAAAATCGATATTTGAAAAAATATGAAAAATGCATAAAATAAATTAGAGTTTCAAAAATTGAATTAATATGAATTTACTGAAAGTATTTGAAGTTTTAAAAATTCTAAACTTAGAAAAATTCTTTCAAAAAAATTTATAGAGTATAAAACTCTATATTTTGGAAATAAAAAAATTTTTAAAGATAAATCCAAATTTAGAAATAGGAGTTGAATTCAATACCTTACTTAAAACATTAACTAATAGAAATAATAAAGATAAAAAAACTTACAATCTGGAGCAAGTTTTAAAAAGAAATCACAAGCAAAATAATTGTGGTATAGTGAAAAATTCAAAATTAATGAATAAATTTAATAACTTGACACCTAGAGGTATAAAATGCCAACATAAATTTTTCAGAGTGCATATCGGCATAAATACTACATAGGTATCATTAATAATATATAATGGTTGACTCCTTAAATTTTATGAAAAAAATCTTAAAATTTTTTTAACAATGAAAATTTGACTATGGTAACATCTACATAAATAAAATTTAAAATTATCAAGAACATATTTAAAAACTAATTTTCGTCTATAATATTCATCCTTTTTATCCGAGATTTATTCTTTACAACTTTCAAAATTGCACTTTTTTGTCACGTGCACTTGCAACCACTTAGGCGAAACTAAAAAGGTTTTGAAAATGCCTAATCTACCTGAAAGAGGCTAACCTCTACGAGGACAACTGCCAAGTTCTCAGTCTCTGATATTTAAGACTATAGAAAAAGATCCTGGACCAAATTAGGTGTTTATAGAGATACTTAGCAAGGGTATACAATATTGCCATCCATATTAATATAGCATAATATAAGAGAACATCCATGGAGCCCTCCATGCAATATTATCTTTCTTCAAGTTTTAAAATATCAATATCCAGTGATCCTTGGTATAATCCCTCAGCCAATCTTTCCTAAGGAACTCGATAATCGATTAGAATTACCTAGTACAAATTTGGATATCGACTTTTACATCTTTCCAAAAGTGTAATGATCCATATTTGTAACAATGATGTACAACCAAGAAATCTACTCTTGGCCTTTTTCTTGTAAAAGTTTAAGAACTATATCATCTCAACCAGAATCACCATAAAGGGGTTACTATTATATCTTAACCGATTAAAGTCTAGGGAATACCACTAATCCATAGATGGCCAACATGAAAATATCCTTTTTCTTTTTTGGGTCTAGGCACTCATCCATTAACTCCCATAGCCTGTACCATAATATGCAATCACTATAATCCTTTTGGACTACATATACCCTAATTCGAGCTTTAAATGCTTCAGTAATACTAGGCAACTTTCTGTCTAGTGTTGCTGGATTAGACTCCTTAATGTACACCCGTTCGAGAATGGTAAGTTAAATATGCAATAGAGTGGTATACTCTTCGATTACGAAAACCATATCCTTTCTATTGAAAGTGAAACACTGATATCCTAAATTCCAAAATTATGTTGCGAGTTTGAGCAACCCCTTATCTATCCTAACCTAGACTAATAGTGTTATATCCTTATAGATCTGAGTGAACAGATCTTTTTGGGTATTATCCTACTAAACCCATATGGCCCGTAAGTCTAACAAGCGATTCAATCAAAACTTAATATTGATTCAGACTAAAAATGATGAGACATACTTGACTTTTAAAGCATCCTCATGTTACTTTTGAATCCCTTCAGACTAATCCTTTATTACTTAGTAGTTTTCTTCTACTAGTTCTATACGTTCCCGTATCAGATGACTTCATGGACACTATCCTTTTTATACTAATAGCCTTTTGATGCACTTATGATGATGTTAAAGTGCTTGTAAAACAAACAAGCAAGCAAACAAAATCTTAAAGTACTCATATACAAAATAATTTATATATTTTAAAAAATTTTATTCTCAAGTTTCACAACCTTTTGGAATCGAAGGAACATATTATTTTGGTATTAGGGTACATACACTATAACTGGACTCTAAAAGACTAGCCCTACCAATAAATAGTTTTAATTTAAGGAACATTCTTTTTAGGACGCATTTCTCAAAACCGAGCTGCCATGAAGTTTTTATTGTCTTCATTAGCCATCAATTTGTTAGCATAACAATATGTTCAAACATTCTCGACACTATAGCATTCATGATGCAAAATTTGGAGGTGTCCATTCACCTCAGCTTAATATTATTTTTCATACACATTTTAGCCTTCAACCTAATAGCCAAACAACTAGTTATAATCAAATGTAAATATAAACTCATATCAATGGGATGATAAAATCTTGAATGATAAAGTTTGTTTAACACCCCTTGAAATCTAGACTTGGAAAAAAGAAGGTTAGAAGCATTTCTCAATTGTACCTAAACTTTGGGTTCTTCCAGACTTTCAAATATGGTTAACTAAATTTGGCTCCCACGGCTCATTCTATGCTTGTTTAAGATGACCTATAACATATACAATCCCCAAATCATTTTCTTCTACCTGGTAAGGATAATCAAGCACCTTGATTCTAAGCCCATCATTGGGTTAGCAAAATAGGTTCAATTCAGGTGAGTAAATTGCTCATGTTCATACAAACTAATCATGAAAACAAAAGCAATAAACCCCAAGGCTTTAGCAGACTAAACGGATTGCAATCACGCAATCAGTTATTAACCTCATATATCCTAAAATAAGTCCTATATCTCTCTCTATACAGTACTTGGCAGAGAGTCTAATACATATGATAGTGCAATGTGTGCCAAAAAAGTCTAAACCTAGATCTTATTTCATCATTCGAGATATATATGTATATATCAATCATATTGCTTATTATTATAAGCAAGCATAACATCGATTTTTATTTAAGCGCTGCAACAAGTTTGGTGCACATAACAATATCCATAATAATCAATCAATCAATCATAAAAATAAATATCAAAGGGATCATAATTGAACACCAACTAAAATTGAGAAAAATCGAAACTTAAATAATCTGTTACTAGTTTGAAGCTTGATTCTCTAATGTCTTTAGCGGAATAGCCAAAAAGCTATCATAATATATCAAGCTACAAACCTTAACATATTAGACTATACAACTCTTTGAATCATCGTAAGGCCTCAGTAAATCAGAACAAATCGCTCGTCTAAAGCTCTTATAAAAAAAAAATACAAGAATGACTAGTTTAAGGGGTCACTATCATTCTTTTATGGCTACATGTGGTCGATTACCTATTAAAACCATTATTTCTTGTCGTTAATACATTACTAACTTAGTGTTTTTTTGTTGTTATGTTAGCTACATGCATCATGTCATATCATCTCGAGATAGTTGGTTGTCATAGACAAGTATGTTACCATGGCACAACCACTAACTAAAGGTTTAGAGGATTTTGAAATGGTAAAGAATAAGTCAGAAAGGGAACAAAGAAAGTGGAGACAATTTTTGGCCTAATATATCTTTGAGGCCCCAAAATAGGCTGAAGTGGTTTTAGGCAATTCAATCTTCAAGGGTTGATAGATGGTGGAAGGGTTGGGATGTGACTCATAAGGTAATCTTCGTAGAAGATTATAGGGATATTACTCTATTAGTCTAAGTCAAAGTTGACTTCAGATTATTACATGCTGCTATACAATTCTAGAATCTTGCATATAGGTGTTTTACTTTCAATGGGCAGGAGCTAGTCACTACTATAGAAGAATATACAGCCATGCTTAATATCAGAAGGGCCCAAATTGACAAAATTTACTCCAAGTTAGCAAAAACTAAACCCCTCAAGAAGAAGTTGGCCAATATGCTTAGAACGATGGAGTATTGGGTGGACTCGCATCTACTCAAATTAGGGAATAGTGCATGTACCAGATGAGATAGCTTAAAATTTTCCAAAAGTACTTAGTCAGACAAGAAGAAGATTTGAGATTCTTTCTTATTGGCAATCTATGACATGATCATATTTTCTAGTGCTTTAGGACACATACAGGATGCCATGGTGGATATTTGCTTAAAGCTAAATTATGACATCAATCATGCTTCTGCTATCTTAGTGGAAACTATCCAATCCTTAAATTTTAGGAAGAAAAAAAGGCAAAGAACGCTCAACCATATGCTCATCAATGTTTTATGTATGGCTTCTTAATCATTTTTGGAGTAAGAGACCGCTACAGCTGTACATGTCAAATTTTAGTCTTTTCATCAAGTTCTTGGAAAAAGAATGGCCACAAGATACCCCAAGGATCAATTAATTGTAAAGTTCCAAGATTTGAATGCCAATTATGTGACTTAAACAATTCTATGGATCATTTCTAGCTCGATTGTGTACAAATACAAGCCATTTCATTATGTGCCTCTTAATGGATTATGGGGAAGCATCGGTTATGCCCACTTATGGCTTTAAAGTAATTTGATTGCTGATAGTTTATCCCCGTCACTTGTGAGCTTTGCATGCTAGATTTTAAATATAGAAGGGATGGTTACATAAGCCAGGTGCAAAAGATGTTTGATACACGGTGAAAGAGATGTCGTATTATATTAAAAAAATAAAAAGCAATAACTTCGGTGCATGAAAATTGGATAGCTAGATGAGTTAACGACACCATATTATTAACTACTAATGGAATCCCTTGTGTTCGAATAGATAACCCTCTATCTAAGATTAAAATCCTGAAATGTGAGTTTGCACAAGAAAAAGTTATTTTCACTAAAGAAATTCATTATTGCAAGAATAAAAGAGCCAATGAGAACATAAATGTCAAGTTCAAGAGGGGTGGATATGCAATCTTGGCAAGACAAAAAATACCATCAATGAAAATCTTTAGGACCTGAAAAAAGACTATAAGGCATCTTAGAAAGGAAAGAAATACTAAGAAACTGGCAAATCCCTAATCGAATAGAAAGTAGAGCTTATCTCTATTGCTAATAACTTAAAGGCTTAAAAGGCTCAAGCAGAGACTATTGCAAAAGAACTCACTAAGATTTGTGTAATTGCTTTGGTTTATAAAAAATAAGGTAAAAGCTTGGCAACTGGAGTATAAGTTCTTCAAGAGAGAAGGATTGAGAATGAAGCTTTGACTATAAGGGTTTGGGCATTACAGCATGCCTTTCAAGTCCAAGAAGATCAGGTTGAGAGATTTTCAAGGTCTTTCGAATAACTATGCCATAATTGGATCTTAGCTGACCAATCTTGCTTAGAGTGTAGGGAACATCTCCATAACCTCATTTTCAAACCAGCATAGACAACATGGTTAAATTAGCTAGACTCATAAGGCGAGACTTCATTCCCATAGGAGATAGTGGATAATAACTATTGTATTTTCTAGAACTTGTAATCAAACAATGTAATCGTGCATGATATTTTTTTATTTGGTTACTTCCAAAGTCACTGTGATATAATTAATGCTTTATTTGAATAAAAGATACCTATTCCAGAGCTATTGCACAAATCCAACTTTTTTTTGCATTTGTTTACATGATTTAATTTGTTTAATCATATTTTTTTCCATTTATATAACATTACCAGATGCATATGATTTCATCTTCATTTGTGAATACACCATACTCATCATATCATAATAAGTATAATCCGACGTGACTCAAAAGTGTGAGGGTCCTTAAAACATGGAATCGAGCATTAACATTGGTACAATACCAATCTACATCATAAGTTAATGCATAATAATAGCTAGGCTCATATCAAAAAGCTTGAAGTTATGAATCAAAAGGCTCTAGAGCAAATACTTCGTAAAACTAATTAACTACAAAATCAAGTTATTGAATTGACAAAACTATATGCTGCTGCCTTAAAGGATAAAGGGCAAGCAACTATAGCTAGTAAAGGTAAAGGAACCAACTAATCTTGAGGTTAATCTGGATGGAAGGATTGAGGCATCCTAAGAACAGCCACCTCAAACAACACTGATCCCACCTGCTCAACCCTTACTATATATAAAGCTTAAGGTAGCACCTAATCTAGCTCAAGGATATTGTAACTCAAATATTGTCAATGGCAAATCCTTTAGTTCCAAACCTAATAGAGCAAATAAACCAAAAACAAGTAGCTAGTTCTAAGTGTACCGAGGCTATTCAAAATGAAACTAAGTACAAGCAGTCAGAGAAACAACTCAGGGTTGTAGAAGGAATTAATAAGTTTGAAATTATGGATGTTTAATCCTTAGGCTTGGTTTTAAACCTAATTATTCCACCCAAGTTTAAAGTATAGGATTTTGATAAATACAATGGAACCACGACCCTACTGCATATATCCGTATGTAGTACCAGAAGATGATTGGCCATGAAGATGATGAAAAACTATTAAGAAACTATTTTCAAGATAGCTTAACTAAGGTAATTGCTTGTTGGTATGTAGAGCTTTACCTAATCAAAATTTAGTCATAGGCAAATTTGGTTAGAGCTTTCCTTGATAAGTATAAGCATGTATCCAATTGGGCTATAGATTGTTTCCTCTATTAAACATGGAAAAGAAAACTATCGAAAACTTCAAGCAATACACCTAGAAATGAAGAGAAAAGGCCCCTAGGTTTACTCTTCACTAACCAAAAAAATGACAGTCATGTTGGTCAGCACCTTGCAAGCTCCTTACTATGATAAGTTATGGAGAATGCTATAAAGATTTTGCTAATATGGTGATAGCTAGGGAAATGATTGACAATGCCATAAAGACTAGCAAGATGTTAGAAAAGGAATCCTTTAGCTATATCAAGAAGCCTATTATTAAAGGTAAAGA
Organism: Adansonia gregorii; assembly: GCA_038382025.1. Taxonomy (NCBI): domain Eukaryota; kingdom Viridiplantae; phylum Streptophyta; class Magnoliopsida; order Malvales; family Malvaceae; genus Adansonia; species Adansonia gregorii. The sequence goes on along the minus strand of JBBYHO010000022.1, from coordinate 3,686,794 downwards.
GAATGAGGTGAACGCCATTAGCAAAAGCCCCGCTAAGATCGTCCAAAATTTTTATTCAATACCAAGCGTGTATTTCCATGGCATGGGATATCCAAGTTTCAATCGTACGCCCTAATACCACAATTGTTATACTCTACTAGATTCAATCCCACCATGAGTCATTCATTAAACCAGGTCAAACTTCTACTCAAACCACTTTATCTCACAAAAAAGTAACACTATTGAGAAAAAGAGCAATTCGATCTACTTCTTTATCATATAAAAGATCTATACTTGCTTATTGGTAGGTCAAGTGGTAGCTCTAGTGTTTATAACTCCAAAGCCACCTTCTTATCCTAAATGGTATAATGAGAATGCCTATTATAAAGACCATGCAGGAGCACAAGGTCACGGCATCAAAAATTGCACTTCTTTCAAGACAAAGTTTAGGGCTTACTCAAAAAAGGTGTTATTAAAATGAAGCAAAAGGTAAGGCCTAATGTTCAAGCTAATCCACTCACCAAACCATCAGAGTAAAGGCTATGATTGATAGGAAGCATTGTTAGGTTAAAAAAATGTCAGAGATGTTAAAATGCTAATGAGCAGTATATAAGAGTCGCTCATAAAGGTCAGGTTAGTGTTAGAGGGCCAATATCAAGATGAAAAGCTTACTAAATCCTGCTGTTGCCATTGTGGACAAAGGCACACTTTGCAACACTATTCAAAATTCTTAAGATTTGTCCAAGAAATGATATACCATTTAAAAATTGAGTTTTATAAAAAACGAGAGAAATACATGGATGTCTTTATCAATGTTATGAAAAAAAGATAGGAAGGTCCCCCTTCTATAGGGTTGAAAGACTATTGATCCTGTTACTAATTTGCTAGATACCAAAACATGCCCATGTAGCCTACACTAACAATGATCTTTCAGCTCCTATCTATTTTCCCTTATAAAAAGGAAAAAGCACTGGTATGGAAATAAAAAAGTAGAGTAATAATGATTGGGGAATCTAATCAACAAATAATTGCCGTTAACCTTACTAGAGTAAGCCATCTAACCCGCTATGGCATATGCCATGCCCCAATTGCACCTAAAGTCAAAGTTAACAAAGAGAATGCTCCTTCAACAACTCAAACATTGGAGGCGATGAGAAAACAATTAGATCTAAAAGCAATTAAAGAATCACTAAATGAGAATAAAGCTATGAAATTTCTTAAATTCATTAAGCATAGCTAACATAGCATTATTGATCAACTAAACAAGCAACCCGTTAAAGTTTCTATGCTGTCATTGTTTTTAAGTTCTGAAGCTTATAAAAAAGCTTTACTTAAGGTCTAGAATAAAGCTTATGTCCCATCTAACATTTTAATAGGCCAATTGAATCATTTAGTGAGTAATATTACTATAAATAATTACATATCTTTTAATGATGATGAAATACTCCATAGAGTTAAAGGAATACAAAGCTCTCCACATCACCACATATTGTAAAGGAAGCATGCTACCAAAAGTTCTCATCGATAATGGGTCAACCTTAAATGTAATGCCCTTAACATGCTTAAACACATTTCCCATTGACACTTTTCATGTCAAGCATAGCAATACAATGGTGTGAGCATCGATACGATCGAATCTGAGAGGGATTTTGACAAAAACACCGTGTTACTTGATTTATGGAGACTAATTAAACAAAAAGAGAAATAAGTCTTACCTCATGGAAAGCCTATTGAAACCCTAAACCTTGATATAGAGAAAGATCAAAAAAAGGTTAAGATAGGAACCTCAATAAGCCTATTAACCCAAACTAAATTGATCACCCTTCTTCAAGAATACAAGGATGTATTCGCCTAGTCCTAGGCCAAATATTGACATAATGGTTCATAGACTTCCCTCAAAACACAAATATAAACCTGTACAACAAAAACTTAGGAGAATGAAACCAGAGATACTTCTGAAGACTTAAAAAAATTAAAAAAAGTAGTTTGATGTAGGTTTTCTCAAACTAATTACGTATCCAAAATGGGTAACCAACATTGTTTCGGTCCCTAAAAAGGATAGGTATAGATATGTGTAGACTACATGGGCTTAAATTAAGGTAGCCCAAAAAAATAATTTTTCTTTACCTTACATTGACACCCTAATAGACAATACCACCAAAAATTTCTTATGTTTCTTCAAGGATGGATTTTTGGGCTATAAGCAGATTAAAATGGCACTAGAAGATATAGAGAAAACCACCTTTTTGACCACGTAGGATGGCTTCTACTACAAGGTTATGCTTTTTGGACTCAAAAACATTGGGGTAGCTTACCAAAAAACAATGATGACATTACTCTATGACCTCATGCATAAATAAATAAAGGTCTTTATGGATAATATCATTAGCAAATCCTCAAAAGAGATTGAACCTGTCAGTAACCTCTGCAAATTCTTCAAATGGCCATTCAAATAACAACTCACCCTAAATCTAGCGAAATGCACCTTTGATGCTACCTCCGGCAAGTTATTAGACTCATCGTGAGTGAATGAGGAATCAAGGTCAATCCTAACAAAGTAAAAGCTACCTAAAACCTTCCATTGCCTTGTACCTAAAAAAAATATTGAGTTTTCTCGAGAGACTAAATTATACAGCCAGATTCATATCCTAGCAAACCAAATGTGATCTGATTTTTCATTTACTCCTAAAACAAAACCTTAGGGAATGGAATAATGTCTACCAGCAAGTTTTTAACAAAATCAAATGTTACCTATTGAACCTGCCAGTGCTTGTATTGCCACTGCTCAATCAACCATTGATTTTACACCTGTTAGTTTTTGACAAGTCTATGGGCTGTGTACTAGGTCAACATGATGAGTTAAGAAAGAGAGAACAGGCTATCTACTATCTAAGAAAAAAATTCATGAAGTATGAAAATAACTACTCTATAATCAAAAAGTTATGTTATACTTTAGCTTGGATGGCTTGGAAGTTATGGCAATCTATGTTATATCACACAACATAGTTGATTGCCAAGCTGATCCTATCAAATACCTGTTTGAGGCTCATGCTTTCTTAGAAAAAAATGGCCTAGTGGCAAGTCTTGCTTCTAAATATGACATCATTTATGTGAGCTAGAAAGCCATTAAAGGTAGCACGATAGCTAAGTCCTTGGCTGCATAGATAGAGCCTTAACTTGAAAAATGTATTTTGATTAAGCCAAAATTTTTAAATTTGGAAAATGTATTTCAATAGAGCCTCAACTTGAAAAATGCATTTCAATAGAGCTAAGATTGGAAGATGGTATAAATTATAGCCAAACTTGGATAATGTATTTTGATGGAGTCTTAAACGCATTATGGCATGAAATCGTGGCTATTCTAATTTCACTAACTAGAGATTATTACCCCTTCACTACCAAACTAAACTTGGAATACACTAATATTGTAAACAAATATGAGGCATATGTATTAAGGCTTTGAGCAACCATTGAGAAGGGTATCAAAACTTTACGAAGTATGGGGAGTTTGTCTTGGTAATCTATTAACTCTAAAAAGAATAAAAACCTAGGATGCTAAGCTAGTTTAATATGGAAAGCTAATCAATAAACTAAAATAACAATTTCATGAAATCATCTTCCAACATTTACCTCAAGAGGATAACCAAATAGTAGATGCTCTAACAACCCTAGCCTTGATGTTTAAAGTAACTACTGAGTTGAAAGTTACATCCATCTAGATGAATATTCATGAAGCTCTCTCTTACTGCTAAAAGAAGAAAATGATGGTTTGTCATAGTACCATGACACTCGTCAGTAAAGCTAGGATCAAACATCACTTTGACGTGTGGATGCTCCTAAAGCTAAAAAATTCTAAAAGAGGTCCAAAAAAGAATATATGGTATGCATGCTAACAGACACAGAATGACAAAACAAGTCATAAGGTTTAGGTATTAATGGTTGACACTCAAAAAAGACTATATTGACTAAGCCCTACAGATGCCACAAGTGCCAAATCTATGCAAACAAAATCCATATCCTACCTTTATACCTATATGTCATGATAACTCTGTGGCCTTTTTTTATGCATGGCATGAATATGGTTGGACCCATCATTCCTAAAGCTTTGAATGGGCATCATTTTATCTTGCTTGCCATTGATTATGTCACTAAATTAATAAAAACGGCTTTATATTCTAGCGTCACCAAATCTATTATGTGCAAGTGTGTGAAATGAGACATCATCTGTTGATATGGACTCCCTGAACAAATCATCATGGATAATGCACATAACTTGGACAATAAAATGATAGAAATAATTTGCTCATAATTCAAGATCAAGCATCATAATTCAATGCCATATCATCCAAAAATGAAAAAAGCGATTAAAGTAGCCAATAAAAACATTAAGAAAATAGTCGAGAAAATGGCAAAATTTATAAAAATTGGCGTAAGAAGCTACCCTTTACGCTGCATGCCTATCAAATAGTAGTCTAGATGTCCATTATAGCTATTCCGTTCTGATTAGTCTAGAGAAGTTAAACTCTTTTCACTCAAGGTTTTGATAGAATCATAACTTGAAGAAGCTAAGTAGATCAAAAATCGACACTAGCAACTTAATCTTATTGACAAGAAGAATGTGAAAGCTATCTATCATGGACAGATGTATCAGAAGCATATGATAAGAGCTCATAACAAGAAAGTCCATCCTTATCAGTTTGAGAAGAGACTTAGTGCTCAAAAAGATCCTTTCAATTGATAAAAATACTTAAGAAAAATAGACCTCAAAGTGAAAAAGTCTTAATCTAACTAAGAAACCTCAAAGTGAGAAAGTCTCAATCTAACTAAGAAGCTTTCTCTAATGAAGCATTAATTTTAACTGAAATGGATAGCAATAGCCTGCCTAACCTTGTCAACTTTGATTCCATTAAAAAATGTTACGATTAAAAAGGCACTTTAAATCTATGAAGGCATCCTCATCTTTAAAGAAAAAAATCTTGGATAAGAACTGAAAGTGTTATCTAAGGAACTAAAATTTGCTTAGCTTGAAAACCTAGAAGGATGGCTTAAGCAACCAAACTTTAACCTTATCTAAACTAATCAAGACCAATACTAACCTAACAAAATCATCCTTCATTAAACTATCAAATTTTAACCCAATCTTATCCTATTTTAAACTTACCAAACCTACTTCTACCGATCTTGGAGGGAAAAAGATGGTGTCTACCTCTACTTAGGGTAATTACCATAGGGCAATTCAAGAAGTTCCTTAAATAGTGGCTGACACTAGAAAAGTTGGTCATTTAAGAGAAGTCTTTGAAAGTACTTTGTAGAAGAATTTAGCATTGAAAAGGAACGATTGCTCGAAAAAGTTAATTTTTAATTTTTTTATACACCCTAGAATGTTTAATGAATTGTATTCATTTCTTCCAAAATTGAAATACAATTATTTCATTTTTTGAACCTTTTTTTCGTACTTACATACCATATTGCCTCATGCTTATCATATAATTGATCATGCTTAATAGATTGTACAAAATTGATAATAGAATTTCTTAGTGTTACTTCAAAAAAATGAAACTTTGCAAGAAAATTTTCTCAGGTTCAAGAAGCCAAGAATGGATTCTGAAACCATAACAAGACTTACCTTTCAAACTTTCTCCATATGGAAAAGTGATCAAAGATGTCCCTCAATAAATTTTAGCTAAAAGGTAGAGCTAAATAAATGATCCTTGACCTTTACTATTAAACAAAATTTCTATCAGTTAGTTTAGACTATCAAATACACCATTTCAGTCATTTTAAGAAATAGACCACTAACTAACCCTGACGAATAAACCCCTAATATTAGTCGACCAAACTCAAAAGCCTTTTTATGCTTCATAGCTTCTTTTAACCTTAAAAAACAACCTTACTTGTTAAAAGAAAAACATTTTGAACATTGAGAGTAAAATTACTAAATCTTAGAGCAAAAGACACCCATAAAACTCAAAGGTGGAAGGTGATTTAAAACTCCAAAGCTAATTGCAGGATTAGATTCCTAAATCATCACTTCTGCATCATCTAGCTTGCATCTGCACTCTTAGGCATCATACATGAAACTATTTACCACCTCCTAGGTACTTTGCTTTCAAAAGTCTTTAACAAACTTAAAACTATGGGTACCAACTATTATATCCCAAAACCCTAGAAACCCTAGGCAAGCACTCTAAACTCAATGTACCTCAGTCCACAAAGCGTTGGACGTATACCTACCTTAGTTCATAAAGAGTTGGACACCTACATATCCTAGTCTATAAAAAGTTAGACGCCTACCAACCTCAACCCATAAAAAGTTAGACACCAACCTACCTCAGGCTATAAAGAGTTAGATGCCTACCTACCTTAGTCCACAAAACGCCGGATGCCTACCTACCTCAATCCATAAAGAGTTAGACACCTATCTATCTCTATTTACAAAGAGGTGGATGCCTATCTAACTCAATCCATAAAATGTTAGATGCCTACCTATCTTAGTCCATAAAAGCTGGACACCTACGTATCTCAGTCCATAAAAAGCTTGATGCTTATCGAGTCAATCCACAATAAGCTAGATGCTTATCTACTTTAGTCCATAAAGAATTAGATGCCTATCGAGTTAAAATCTGTAATAGCTGACGCTTGTTTGAAGGATTACACCTAAGAAACTACAAACCTAATAGAGAAGTCAAACCTTACAAAACTTATTAAAATTTTGTTATTACTCGAAACCATTACTAATACACTCTACCTATCTTTGTGTAATACTAATTAGATTTCTATTTTCCTATAGGTACTTATAAGGCAATGTTACACCTTAGACAAAATAATGTCTATTTGTTTTTGCCCTGTTCCTGATGTTCAGCAATGACCACAAATGGGTAACTTAGACACCCTATTTTGTTCGGACCAATATTTAAGATATCGAAGTCATCATCCTCATCGAGGTCATTCAAAGAAGCATTGGTTAATTTACCATCATTTTCGACTAAAATAAAGCATTTAAAGAGTCAAAAGTTAGAAGAATCAACATTTTTGTATGTATATCTTGATACATAAGTGTGAAGTATCGATACAAGGCTCCAGGTCATTTAAATGCAAAAATTTATCCATTTGTCTTGATACTACGCTTTGAAGAGAGGTATCGATACCAAAAGCTTAGGTATCGATACAATATTATTTCAAAGCAAAAAAAACATGATTTTGTGTCAAGTTATATCGATGCAAGGCATAAAGTATTAATACTTGGAAAAATATTGAGCCTGGTATCGATACAATGTTCATTATATCAATACCAAAAGCCAAAATTATATGCAGTATTGATATAAAACCCATGGTATTGATTCTTGGAAGCCTATGATATCAATATAAAACTCAATGCATAAATACCATAAGGCAAAATCTGCTTATTTTGGGTCATTTCACACTTTTTCACTGTAACATAAAAAAAATCAATTTTAGTTATGATATTGGCCTCCAAAATCACCCAAAAATAGACATAACTTCACACAAATCATATGGATTTCATTTTTAAGCTTTAAACATTGGATTGACATATGCTGGAATAGTCTATTAAGCTTGGCGTAAGGGTATTTCATGAGAAAATCTAATTTAATGAAGGATAAAGTTGTGATTACTTATTTAATAAACTAATGCAGGGTTTTCTTTGCTTGCAAGAATCAAGATTACCCAATTAAATATTGAAAGGCACCATATTTGTATAATAAGTCATCATATTGTACATTCCAAATGTCCTATATGCCTTTTTTTACTAAGTTATTTTAATGGCTGAAATCTACCACTATATAATCTAATTTTCTTACTCAGCTAAGATCAAATTTTTTGACATCAGCAACCAAAAAATACATTTGAAACACTTTCAAAAACTCTATTCCTATAGCTCTCTTTCCACTTTTCTAAAAGCTTTTTCCAAAATCCCTAATTTTCCTCATCTTTACCTTAAAAACTATCTTTTATAGCCATCATAACCAAAAGCTCTTTCTTTTCATTCCTTTCTTCTTAATCCATAGCAAAGAAAAGGAAGAAAATGAACTAGAAGTTGGTGGATTACTATTTATAGATATAGTTTAGAGTTTGAGCTTCCATTAGGGTATATTTTTATTTTTTCTTCCTTTCATTTTTTGTTTTCCTCATCATCATCATCTTAGTGAAACCTTTATGTTTTCATGACTCTATTAATGTTTCTATGCATTAATATGGCATTATTTGTGGTAGCTTTAAGATTCCGATGACTTTCTTGGTGTTTCAATGATGTTTTAATGAACTAGAATGCTATATTTCTTGTTAACATTAAAATAGCGGATGCTCATGCATGTTTGCCAACTTTTTCTTCATTTCAACATGCTTATTTCATATGTAAATGTTTAACCTAGCATATTTTGATCTTGACCATCACTTGGGATGTATTTTCACTATGATTTCCTTATTGAAGTGCATGCATAACTGTTTTTATGTGGTCGTTCATGTTTATATAGTCACTTAGTTTTGTTTATCATATGTTTGTTGAAATGCCTCTATGATGCTTGTAAAAATCTATTTTCAAAGAAAACCCTAAGTTAAGTTTATACTAACTTTAATCAATAGGGATTAGCAAGGATTAATATTTTCAATATATTGGTTATCCAAACTTGGATATATATACATATATAGCACAAATTTTTAGAATCATGGCCTCATTAAGCCAAATAAATTTCCTTTATAATCCAAAATAAAAAAATCTTTTAAGTATTTAGTTTAAGCCTTATTTCCAGCTTATTAGGACTATTAGTAAGGATAGTAAATGATTCGATGGCTTACTCTATGGAAGTGAGATTGGCCTACTACTTCATGACCATAGGCCTCAATGACTGAACATTTGTAAGTTCTACAGCTTGAAATGTGACCATAAAAGCCTTAACCTCGAAGAAAACCCCTATTTTGGTATTGTCAATACAATAATCCTGATTTGGAAAATTATTTTCTAACCTCAAGTGATTTTCCAAGAATTTTCTAGCATTATTACTTAAAAGGGCTTCAAATTAGTTTTACAATGATACCTCGTTTACCCTCACATCATTTCGGATATGAAAAATATAATTTTTAAACCTTTATTGTCTATAACCCCTAAAATTAGCAATTCATATTTTGTTTAGGGGATTTTGATACATCGAATCATTTTTTTGGATTTTTTGGATATTTCCCCTAAAATGTTCATAAAATTTCCTTTCTAAAAAGGTATCATTTACAGTTTAATGATCCTGAATAAGGTCATACACAATTTTTCAAATTCCCAGCCCTTTCCCCTTCATTTGCTATTAACATTGACTAAGACTTGATTTAAAAAATTAATTATGCCTAGAAGCAATTTTCTAATGATCTTGATTAAGTTTCAGACAATTTTTCAAATTCATAGTCCCTTCCCTTTGCTATTAACACTGACTAAGACTCGATTTAAAAAATTTATTCCACCCAGAAAGTAATTTTTTTGGATTTTTTAATATTTTTACATTAATCCTTATTGAGTTTCCTTCCTAATGGTACTTTATTTGCTACTAGAAACCATTGGACTAAACCAAAATAAACTTGAGAAAGTGGACAAGCAATGATGTCTCTTATTTTTGCTAAACTTGAGAACATTCACTTAGGTTTTCCCCAACCATCTATGATTTAAAATATTCAATGGTTTCTCTAATGGTGTTATGAGTCATAACATAGGTTCGTTTAGGCTCGGATCAAAATGCAAAAATGTTTTCAAAATTAATTTCCCTTTTTTTATTTAAAAAAATTGATTTTCCATTCTAAAATCTTGTTTCTGCAAAAAAAATAAAAATTTTGATTTCAAAATCCACTCCAAATCTTTTTATTTCTGAGGCATATTCCAATCCTGTTATCTTTGAGGGGATATTCTAACCTCGTTTTTTAAGGGATCCTTCCACCACATTCCTTCTGAGAATATACAATGACCTCATCTTTTAAAACTTCATTAAAAATCTAAATTTTCTTTTTCTTAAGCTCCTATCACTTTTTGTTATCAATTTTTTTTTATGCCTAAGACAACCACCAAATTGAAACATGTCTCAAAATTGCCAATTCGATTATTCTTCAATAAAAAAGGTCAATTACAAGATACATCTTGATTGTCTCTCTTTTTTTTATTATTGTGTATTCATCTTTGATGCAACTTTAATCACATTTTTTTTGTGTCTTACTAACCTATTTCTCCTTTTGATGACGATTTGCATTCATGCTTTCAAAAAAATTGAATTTAATTAAACCTGAGGCAATGTTTTGCATTAGTATCCCTCCAGTGCTCAACGTAGAGTATCCTCTTCTAAATCAATCCAAATCTCATTCTACTAAATCCTCGATGTTTCTCATCCTTTTTAGGTTGCATAGAGAGATATAAATTAAACTTTTGACATGAAAACCCATATTTAATACTTAAAAATTTACATTTAAAAGAAAAGGATTACGCATAAACAATAACCACAAGAAAAATCGAGAAAAATCAAGACTTCAATAATTTATGACTAGATGGTACCAATTTATGACTAAACTTTAATAAAAGGGTGCTAATCCTTCCCCATACATAGCTGATTCATGCACCCTTTTAAAATGAACTCTTGTATACACAATCTATAAAATTGGTGTTTCAACTTTTGTAACTCAAAATCGTTAGTTTTAATAGGCATCCTATCATACCTAGCCTAAAATGATCAAGGGTGACTGTAAGTCATGGTCATTTCATGATGGCCATTCAAAACAAGTTGGATAAATGATTCATTTGATGGTCCTTTTTTCTACTTTCACCCTATCGTGCCTAACCAAAATACCAATTAAAGGATGAAACAAAAGGCGAACCCCTTCTCTTTTACCTCTTCTCCTTTACTGTTAAGTCGTAGCACATAACGTGAGGCGTATGTCATGATAGCATCCAGTCTAAAAAGATTAATAGTTACTTTGACTAATATAAATTATTTCATAATAGCCACACAAGAAAGTCGAGTGGGTGACCCACTCCAATGATGCAAGCCCAACTGCAAACCAATTAATTTTTCTTATTTTGACATGTCAGATTTGCGCTAAGCACATTAGGTCAATTCACATCGGACGAAAAGAAAGAATAAGATGCCTTTTGTGAAAAAAAATACATTGTATGGCTTAGATAATGTCATTAAGTAGAAGGATTAATCCTATTGTGAACTTTTCCATGCTTGGTCTGCCAAGGCCATATAAGATATGACAAAAAAAAAGTTTGGTGCTATTTTTTTTAAAAGCAAAGGGTTTGTATTTTTAAATTTAAGAACTACACCAAAAAGGCTAATCATTATATGAGTCATCATTTTTGGGAAATTTGTTGGATGATCTTATATTTAAGGTTTGTTATGCATACTCTTATTGATGAGTTGTAAGCATAAGTTGTGATATGATCCTTAGTTGATGATAAGTGGCAGCTGATAAAGGATAATTTATGCCAAAATGTTAAGGTTAAGACTTTTAATGATATGTTTTGACATTTTTTCTTGAAGTAAAAATTGTTGATATTAAGAATTTGTCCCAAGTATATGTTATTAAAGCTTTATTTTTTGTTCAAAAAAAAGACAGGTTTTTTAAAAAAAATGTCTCTAACAATAAGGTGTACCTTTAGGAAGAAATTCAAGAAAAATGGGACACATAATATTCAGAACTAAACCAAAATCATGTGGTTCAGTTGCCACTTTGCAAAAAAATACGAAAGGAATAATGGACATATGTTTTCTATTTCTTTTGTACATGTTTTGTTGTGTATTTTTATGCATGGGAATTCTTTATGGTTGTTGATTTTACTTCCATCGATCACATCATCAAGGATTATGGCTTACTTGTCCATTATTGAAAAATACCATCTAAGAATAGATGGGTTTATATAAGGGAAGATTGTAATTTACATTAGGAGTAGCTTGTTGATAATTTCTCAAATAGCTAAGATTAAGATGGTTTTTCATCTAACATAATAAGTGTTTAAGAAAGGATCATACTTTTGCTTTATACCTTTGTTACGCTTGAAACCATGTTAGAACGTTAGTTTCTTCTAATTATCCTTTTGTAAAGATGGGTACATATTGGTTGGATGATCCACCATAAAACATACTCTACACTTCCTTAATTGTTTAACGTTAGCCATGGCCATTTGTTAAATTAGAGAGGTAAGATTAGCTAGTTGTTTCTTAATGTTTGATATAACATAAACCTAACTTACGTTAATCGATAACAAATCTAATCGATTGGTAAACTAATGTGAATTGGTTTCGATATTAACTTTTAAGTTTTTTACTTCTTTGGGTGTCTTGCCCACTAAAACTCTTCCACTTGTGACATCTATCATTCTCTTATCCATTAGAAAAAGTGCTTCATAAAAATATTAGATTAGGGGTTGGTCATTGATTTGATGATAGGGCATGATGCAAACTACTTCTTAAATCATTCCTAATACTCATACAAACTATCCCTATTTTGCTGAATGGTACATATTTCTTTCCTAATTGTTATGGCTTTAGATGTAGGAAATACTTCTTAAAAAAGTTTTTTTATAGCATTGCATGTGGTAATAGTGCCAGATGGTAGATAATAAACCCATTTCCTTGCACTATGTACTAAAGAGAATAGAAAAGTTCTTACCTTAACTTATTATTAGTAATGTCGGTAGGCTTCATGCTTTAGCACACTTGAAATTACTTGAGGTGCTTTTTTAGAATTGCACTTACAAAACCATTGAAAATAGGTAAAAGTTGTATCGTTCTCGATTTGAACTTAAAAGCAACATTAAGTTAAGGATATTCAATGCAAAAAAATAGCTAGTGCAAAAATAATGCCCTAACTCCTTCAATGTAGGATTGTTTTGTGCCATCTTAACTTGCTTAGATTGAACTGTACATGTCAAATTCTTGTTTAATTTAAGATTAACGATGTGAAATTTCAATATCCTTTGAAGCATATTTTGATCTACATTTTCTTTAAGAGACTCAAACATTCAACAAAGAAAACCTTAAAAAAAACTAATTAGAAGTAAAACTAATAAAATATAGTAAAACAAAAAGCAAAATCTAGTAAAAAATATAGTAAACAATCTCAACAATGGCACCAAAAATCGATACAGTAAATAATATATCTCTTACATTCTTATACTAAATTATGGTTGTTATTGCGCATAGTAGGAAGCAAGATTTGTATTCATAGAAATTGTTCTTAATTTATAAGTTATTAATGTGACCAAACAAATTAAAAATAATTCACAAGAGATATAAACTAAAATTTGATAGGGGGTTGATTGTATTGAGATGTAATAAAATAAGTAAAATTCTACTATTAGCCCCTATACTATAGTAAATAGAGCATTTTAGTATCTATATTATCAAATTCAGTATTTTTGTCCATGTACTTTTGAAACTATAGAAAATAGGGAAAAATAGTTAACGATGATAAAAAAGTCACTTAAATGTTGATTAAATACTATCATGTGATGTGGAATTATAAATCTTATGACAAAATAGGTTTGGATTTAAAGTTAGATTTGGCTCTTTTTTGCATAAATTTTCTTAACAAGTAACAATAGCGCATGGAAAATATGATTAACGAATCATTTGTCATCTCTAAAAATAAAACATAACCAATAAAAAAATTATTTTTTACTTTATCTTTGGAAAATAATAACCTTAAAACAATCACAAGCTTAATTGTCTCAATCTTTCCTTATTATCATTACCCAATCTCTTAGCACTGAATAACTTGGAAAAACTCTCTAAATTTAGTTCAATGAAAGCATTTGATCTAGAAAGATAGATTGTATCAAACAATAAACAGGAAGCTTGGTTTATTTAACTTATCATGCCTTACATTGTATCAAACAAAAATATCCCAGTACCATTGATAAAATTTGCTATTTACGTTTAAGAATCTTAACAATTACAGATCAAAACACTAAACTAGTAATCAAATAACTGTATTATTCATTTAGTTTTGCACATTAAATTTAATAAGTGGAATATAACCAATTCAGAAAAAAGTTGGAAGAATTCTAAAATTTTAGTAGATAAAAATCTATTTAGGGCTTTAAAATCATCTTTAACCACAAAATAGAATCTAGTTGCATATTATTGATGTATTCAATAACATATTCATAAAAAAATCAACTATGAATGAAAGAAAAGGGAAAAAAGAGAGAAAAAGAAATTCTAGTACAATGACTAGTTGTAATCTCTTTTTATTCCTCTTAGTCTCCTCTTATTCTCTTTTTCCCCCCTTTTTATTCTCTTAGCCTTCTCTTAATTTAACTATTGCTCTCTCTTGAATGTCAAGGTTTAGTCTCTATTTATAGTGGTTGAAAAAGAATCTTAGGTTAAGTAGAAGAATCCTATTCAAAGTAGAAAATCTAGCTATCATCTTCAAAATAAATTTGTTAACAAACTCTTATGCTTTTTGGGCAAGTAATATATGAATGAAAAACTCTGAGAATCAGTTTCAAAAGTCAAAAAGGAAGTTTTCTTTTATAAAGTCTCTAAAATCACTTTTTTTAGGAATAAGCTGACAAGGTCAAATCTACTTGTTTCTTGTATTATAAAAATTAAGCTTTTACAAAAGAAAAAAAATGATTATTTTGACTCCAATATCTTCTTCCATCTTGTGATATGAATGTTTTTGTTTTATTCTCTAAAAATAAATCTGAAATTAAAAAATAGACATAAGTAATAAAAATAAAGATAGAAAACATGACAAAAACTAGGAATATTAAAAAGTATAAAATATATAATTTATGAACTAATTATGAAATTGTCTCTCTAGATCTAAGAGTTGGATATTTATAAGAAGGTTTAAGAATAAATCTCATAAAATTCTAAAATTAATTATGAATATGCCAATCAGCATAAGCTAAGTCATCCAATGTGTTTTCATTATTTCTTGTATCTCAAGTTTACTTGTGCACAATGCATATGTGTTGATCAACATAATATCATACCATTTTTCACTTATTTGTCAAGTTAAAATTGATTAAATGAAATCAAACTTCAACAATGCAATTGTTGATAAATTTAATTTTTCAATTATAATAGCATTGAATAATATTACCAAAATTTTTAATTATTTTATTTCAAACTTTAGGGTTTTAAAAAAGTATTATGCACTTGCAGCATACAAAACAACAAATACTAACATATAGAAACCATGGATATTTAACAATTTCAAAACTTACAAAAAAAGAAAAAAGTTGTTTTTTATATTTGTAAATTTGTTATTTTAACTATTTTATTTTGTAAATAATAATAGGATTTATGCAATTCATACTTGATAATTTATTTTATAACTAGTAATACGATTTGTCTAATTCATAAACAATAATTAAAATTTGATTAAAAGATATAAATTTATTTTAATAGATTTAATTTAATTTATAAGTAAAAATTATAATTCAATGTAATTTTTACATACGAGTTAATGAAGTTTAAGTTAAGTTTAAGACTTGGTCTAGGGGATTCATATAGTTATTCTTATGAGACGATATCTAATGGATTTACGATTTAAATTTTAGCACTGGCAACCCATTTTTATCTCCAAATTACAACCTTATTTGTATAAAAATACAGGTTAATGTTAATACAAATTAACAACAAAAAATGTACGAACATATGCATAAAAATCTATTATATGAAAAAAAAATTAAAAGAAAATTATTCATGTGTAAATGTTTGACAACAAAAAACTAATCATTATATATTAAAATTGAGTTTTGAAAACCTAAGAGAGATTTTTGAAATGTTAAGGGTAATTTGGTAAAAAAAAATTTGGTATAATGTAAAAATAATGAAGTCGTTTGTCTTATTCTTCATTTGCTCTTCATCTTTCTTTTTCTTTTTTTCGTCTTTCATTTTTATCACCCATTTTTTTCGATCACCATTTTCATCCTTTGGTTTTTTTTTTTTACCCATTTTCTTTAGTTAATATTCTTTCTTTTGATCTTTCTTTTTTTATTGATTGAAAAATCAAAGTATGAATCTAGGTAGAAAATAGTCGTGGAAGAAGGTAGCAAAATCTTTTAAAAGAAAAAGATGAAGCAAGTTAGTGGTAAAAAAGGTTAGGCTAAAGAGAAAATAAGGATTAGATAAGAAATAAAAAAAATGAAACATTTAATCATGGATTTTTTGGATTTTTAGTTAAAGCTCATCACTTTTTTTTTTTTCATATTTCCTTAAATTCAATCCATTATAATTCATTTTTTTATTATGAAGAGACCATTTGTTGTTATAGGTTGGTCTGATTCAACTATGGTCACTAAATCTATTATTTTTTTTAAAAAATTAGGTGCTCGAAATAATGTTTTTTTTCAAGTGTATAAAAAGTGTTAATTTTGATGAATAATAGTTATGGGAGTAATAAAGCTTTCACTAAAGCTATTAAGATTCCTTTCAATTAGGAATTTAGGGACGATTATCAAGTCAATTTCCTTATGTTTGGTAGCAAAAAGGTGCAGACATTGGGTAAAGCTACAAATTAAGAAAGTTTAAATTTTTTTATTAGTACTTATGCTGTTAGCGTTGTTTGGACAAGAAAAGAGGCATATTTCATGTTTCATGTTTCAATTTTATTTTTCTTTTTTGTTTTTGCAATTTCTTCACAAGTGTAGAAGAATTATTAAGTGTGTATTTTTATGTTTACCTTGATGTTGTTATGATTTTAAGGTTAATCATACACCCTGGCTACTTAATCTATTACCCAGGTTATAACTTCTTTATCAAACATGGATTATTGTAGAAGATGAAGTATTATGGAATTGTTACTTAAGTGGTCTATCAATTTAATTTTGCCACGACATTCATAGCTAGGTGAGAATCTATAATCATCTTAGTATAAATTCCTTTAGATTATTTTTTAATATTATTAATAATGTTGTGGTTTGCACTTAATCACCAGTCGACAAGTTTAATTAATGACTATCTTAATTCTGTTAACTAATGAGGGAAGATATGCAAATGAAACGAAATATAGCATGTTAACCTCATAACAGATTAGTTATATTATTTGTTTTTCTATTCCTATATCATGTATCTATTTTTGTTATTCTACATTATTATAATAGAAAGGTTGTAAAAGGATTGATGAAATACCAATTGGACATATTATCAATGTACATATTTTGATGCAACATGTTCCACTTTGTACTGTGAGGGCAAAGGGTCTATTAAAGAATAAAGTCTTATATTTTAGTTTCATACTTCAAAATTCATTTATTCTTAGCATTATTTTAGTGGTGTAATTCGGTCATGTTCATTCTTATTTAGGTTTAGTAAGCTTGTAATAAAATGATGTTGCCCAACAATAGAAGTAACAATATGGCATTGAAAGTTGGACTTCAATCATCCTTAATTAAGGTTTATAGGCTTTTAGTGCAACCTTCTTTTGTGTAGCCTTTTCGGTTAAAAGTTAGTTAATTTTTAAACTGATGAGCTTAGTTAATTTTTAAACTAATGAGCTTTTATATTCTCATTTCTCTACACTTCTATTTCAAGTTAACAACTAATAGTATAAAGTTTAATTAGTTAATACCTAATATGCTTTTTGGTAATAAGCTGTTTTAATTTTTATAAATGTTGAATTAAATTTAATTGTTTGCTTAAGCCTGAAAGTAATTGTTTTCTTAATTTTAATTTTTCATACATTCATTTGATTTGCAAAAGTTTAATTTGATCAATTTTTGGCAATAAAGCCTAGGTAGTCATCTAGTTTATATAAAAGTAAAGATTATGAAAAACTTTAGAATTGACGAGAAGAAATATTTTTAGTCAATATATTTTTAAATTATTGCTTTAAATATCTTTTTATTGTAACATTAATAAATTTATCTTATTTGTAAATAAAAATTTTAATTACAACAAATAATTATCATTAAAATTTTAATATAATATTGATATTAATTAGTTTTCCAACTTATAAGTAAAAATTTTAATTATATTTATTAAAATTTTATTAAAAATATATCTTTAAATCCAAATAAATAAAAATAATATTAATAAACAATGCACGTGTGTGTATATATATATATAAAATTATTAGGTACATAGCCAGTATAGTTATTTTAGCCCCCATTAATGGAGCTTAAAAACTACCACATGCCTTTAGTATATATTTAAATAATAAATAAATAAATAAATAAGACTTGGTACATTTTTCATCTTTCTTGTAGATTAAAAAAAACTTCATTCCCAATATATCCGTTAATAATCCTATATATATCAAAATATAAAACTGAAATAGTAACAAAAATAAAATAAAATATTTATATTTTTTTAAAATTCCTTCTTTAAAAAGTTATAAAACCTTTACAATAAATTATCTAAATAACTTATCTTCCGATTAAAAGAAAATGGTTAAAATATTAAAAAACCTTGAACTTTAATACTTTATTTAGATAAATTTTTATCTTTTGATTATTATCTAAATAAGTATTTATTTCAAATAAAAAGTTAATTTATATTTTAGACCTATTTATAGGTTGGGCTAGCCACACAGGTTAAGCCTTAGACATTCCAATTCAAGCTAATCCAATCTTGCCCAAATTACTATTTAATAATAAAAATAATTTTTATTTAAATTTAAATATAAAAATATAAAAATAATAAAATAAAAATAGATCTTTAATTTTTATTAATTTATAAATAGTAATTCAAGCGTTCTAGCTTAGACAAAAAATTTAAAAAAATTTTGACTATGACCTGATCTAACTTATGAATTTATTTATGTCAAAAGGTATATTTAAATTTAAATTAAAAATCAAAAAATTTTATAGTACTTTTAAAGATTAAAACTTTATTTAATATAAATTAAATATTAAAAATTTATTTAAATGTAATAAAAATATAGGAACTCCAATGATTTTTTTTAATATTTTAGCCCAACAGGGGAAAAAAAAAGTTAATCCTAAACCCTAGACCTTTGTTTCAAGTTATATTACAAATGGGTTCATATTTCCTTTGTTCATTTCCAACCGGCTGGCTTTGGTAGGCTGCTGGCCCCTCGGTCTGTATATTGTATAGACAAAACCCTCAGTCAGTATCAAGGTTCAGTTCCCTCCAAAGACAAATAAACCCTAGTTGGCAAACAGGAGAGACAGAGAGAGATGGATGATTACAAATTTCTTAAGATAGAGGACGCCATCCCTTGCATCAACCAGAAAGTTAACCTAATTGCCGTCATTCTTGACTTCAGTCTGCCCCAGAGCACGAAAGGCACCGGTAGGCACTACCATTTCTGTACTCTTTGGGCCCATTTCGCTATATATCAAAATTTGATGCTTGAGTTCAAACTTAACTATGAATGTGACTGGCCGTGATGACACAAAGGCCGGACTTACAGCTGCTACTGCTTCTGCTTGGGTTGGTAGTAGAATGATGTTTATTGCGATAAGGTGTTTGTGCTGAGCCAGTTGCTTCCATAATTTCTGAATTCCTTACTAAGTACAATCTTAATAAGATATGGAAAAACTTTTTTTTTAATAAATTCTTGAGTCTTATTATCTGGTTATCTGTAAACCTTATTTTTGTTTTTTGGGCTTCGATTTTGCTCAGCCAGAGTTTTTGGTTTTTATTGCAGATTATTTCTGTAAGCTAAAAATAATTGATGAGTCACATTCCAAATTCGGGATTCCTGTGCATCTGTTTGCTCAAAATATCAACGATCTTCCTCTAGTTGCGTCTGTTGGAGATATTATTCAACTTTCTCGTGTCATGGTATACTTTGATATCCAGACTGTTTTTATACCTCTTTCCTTCTGTTTTTCTTTTCTTTTTCCCCCCCTTAAAATTTCTTTTGGTCAGTTCATATATCAACTTTAATTTTTTGTGAAAGCAGTTCTTCAATTTTTTGAAGCTGTTTTTAATCTAAATAGAAGAAAAAAAATGTACATTCAGTTAGACAAGTGAAGTGGATTAGGAAGTAATGAACGTACTTTCATTTGAATTACCTAATATCTGAATCTGATATTTTTAATAGACTTTCACGGCAATGTAGTTGTTTGAGATGCTTCCAATTTGTATTTCCCCGTTAAGTTCGCATATAGTATACGCAACATGTGGCTGCAAGCATGAGTGGGTGTATAATACTAAGGATTCTAGTTATTCTAGGAGTTTGAGGATTGAAATGCTTTTCCGAAATCAATGGGTTGTTGAAGTGTGGTTGTTATTAAGAACTTGATGCGCATTTTTCTGTTTATGATTCTATAAAAGGATTAAAAAACTATTTTCTCTTTTTTTTTCTTTTTCTTTTTGAGAATGTAGGGGACTGCAATTTCTGAAGCGATTGGGAAGGCAGGACTAATTGAGGAAAGTCTAACTACTAATATTTTTACAATTTGAGGTCAGTTAGTTTTAAGAATTGGGGAAGTGATGCAAC
The DNA here is from genome assembly GCA_038382025.1 of Adansonia gregorii. NCBI lineage: Eukaryota > Viridiplantae > Streptophyta > Magnoliopsida > Malvales > Malvaceae > Adansonia > Adansonia gregorii. Next base: position 3,666,403 of record JBBYHO010000022.1, on the reverse strand, counting down.
CATGGAAGAAGAAACTCTATTGCTCTTGTATTTATAGCATTAGACTTTTAGTGCTAGCAATTTAGGATTTTGTTTTGTAAATTTGGACTATTTTCATGTGCAAGGGCAAATTGAAAATTTTATGTCCTTCACCAAGGTTTAAGGTTTTAAGGTTTTGTTCGGTTTTGATAATGGAGCTTTTGGGAGTTTAGTTTATTTTCTGGATATCCAAGTTGGTTACTTGCTGGTTTACTGGTTAGTTTCGGTTACTAATTCTAGTTGGTTTTGTAGTAGTCTCATAATCATTTTAAATACATAATCTTTAGATTTTAGTATCAATGGAATTATTAGGATTTTGAGTTATTCAGGCATGGATGCCAAGAATCATTGCTACCTCTCTCTGTCTCTCTCTCTTTGATATCGTCCTTATCCTTATTTGTTCTTGGGTTCACTTAATAGCTGGAGTGATGTAGGGTGGAGATGATAGGAATGGCTAAAACACAAAAGAATTGAAAATAGTCGAAAAAGATAACGTTGTAGAGATATTTCGGTTCTAGAAAGAAACCTTTTAGATAGAATAATAAAATAATAATTGAATACTTTGTAGCAACTCCCTAGATGCATATATGTAGGCTAGAACTCCTACTCCTACTAGATTTACTATTCCTAGCAGAATACTAATTAAGCTTTAATCATAAAACTTATCCCAAATTAAAACTCTTATCCTAAATAATAATCTAATTAAACTAGAACAAAAGAATCCTAAGCAGAGATCTACATGAATTACTTGCCAATAGAATTTAAAATGAAACAAAACTTTTAATTATTAATGCTCCTGCATCATTCTTCCCTGGTTGAAAGATTGGTAATATCTTTAGAAAAGACCTTAGCCGCCTCTTTAGACATTTCTGGATCAACTTTCCTCAATTCTTCCTAAAAAATCTAGGTACTTTCACAAGCTGGTTTTCCTAGCCATTTAATTAGGAACCTTCGATAAGTATTTCCCCTCTTAGATGTCACTTCTTTGACATCGAGAACTTCTTTGATGATGTCATTTTGCTTGGTAGGAAGCTAGCCAACTTGTCAGCAACTATACTTGGTTGTTCCTCATTAAATCCCTCAAATTCGTACAAATCTGAGACATTAAAAATAGGACTGATCTGCAAGTCAGTAGGCAACTCCAATAAATAGGCATTCGAACCTAACTTTTTAAGCACTTTACATGGCCCAAATTTCTTAGACTTCAACTTATGATATGCACCTTTAGGAAACCTTTCTTTCCTTAAGTAGACCAACACCAAATCTCCTTCTTTGAATTCCTTAAAACGTCTATGTTGATTATCTGCATTAGCATTTGCTGCATTGCTAGCTTTCAACGCATCTTGAACTTCCTTATGAATGCTGCGAATATGTTCAGCAAAAGCTTCCCTGTCATCACTTGCCTTTGCTTCTTGGGGCAAAGGCACCAAATCAAGCACGTGTTGGGATTTAAGGGCATAAGCAACCTCAAAAGGTGTCTTCTTAATAGTTCGATTAACTGAGTTGTTGTAAGCGAACTCGGCTTGCGGAATAATTGAATCCCAACCCTTCACATGATTTCTAACCAAACACCTTAGCAAGTTTCCCAAACTACGATTAACAGCTTCAGTTTGGCCATCCGTTTGAGGATGACATGTGCTAGAATACTTCAAATCTATCTCCGTTTTATGCCACAAAGTCCTCCAAAAATGCCCCAAAAACTTAACGTCTCTATCAAAAACAATAGACGTTGGAACTCTATGCAAACGTACTACTTCCTTGAAAAATAAATCAGCAATGTGAGAGGCATCTGTTGTTTTAGAACAGGGAATAAAATGGGCCATCTTAGAGAATCTATCTACGACTACAAAGATAGAGTCATGCCCTTTTGAAGTCTTCGGTAAACCTAACACAAAATCCATACTCAAATGAATCCAAGGTGAATTTGGTTCTAGTAATGGAGTATACAGCCCAGTAGTTTGAGAACTTCCTTTACCAAATTGACGAAGAACACATTGCCTCACAAATCTACTCACATCCTGGAACATATGAGGCCAAAAATAGTGATCCATGACCAAAGCAATTGTTTTGTCTTGGCCAAAATGTCCACCCAATCCATTCCCATGAAGCTCTCTTATGATTTGTTCTAGAAATGATCCTTCAGAAACGCATAATTGATTATCCTTAAATAGGTATCCTTCATGCAATCTGTAGGGTAGCTTATCTACTGCTTTTGGTCCTTGCAAATCTTTCACCACCTTGCTGAAATAGGGATCTGTTTGATTTTGGTTTTTTAGCTCCTCAAATCCAATAACTTGTGAACTCATTATGGTTAAAATCAAGGTTCGCCTACTCAAGGCATTTGCAACTACATTTGCTTCTCTAGTTTTATACTTCAAAGAGAAATTAAACTCATCCAAAAATGAACTCCATCTAACATGACGACCATTAAATTTCTTTTGAGAGCTTAAATACTTCAATGCTTGATGGTCTGTATAAACAACAAATTCCTTATAAGCCAAATAATGCTGCCAGTGTTGGATTGCTCTAACCAAAGCATAGAACTTTAAGTCGTAAGTAGAGTACCTACGTTTAGCCTCGAATAATTTTTCACTAAAAATTTCCAAAGGCCTCCCCTCTTGACTAAGAACAACCCCAATCCCATTTTGAGAAGCATCACATTCTATAACAAAAAGTTTATTAAAATCTGGTAATGCTAGAATAGGTGCTTCGGTCACGAGTATCTTAATGTGTTCAAAAGCCTTTTGAGCAGAATTTGTCCACTTGAAACTATCACTGTTCAGAATTTCAGTAATAGGATTCATAATAGTATTGAAATTTCTTATAAATCTCCTATAAAATGAAGCTAACACATTGAAACTTCTAACCTCTTTGAAATATTGTGGTGCTGTCCAGTCTTTGATTGCTTGAATCTTTTCAGGATCTGGTTTCAGCCCCTCTTCAGAAACAATGAACCCTAGAATCTCAGTTTGCAAAAATGAGCACTTCTTTAAATTCACACGAAGCTTCTCCTTTTGCAACACCTCCAAAACTTGCCGTAAATGCTGTAAATGCTTTTCCTTGCTCGGACTATAAACTAGAATATCGTCAAAATACACAACAAAAGATTGTAAGAAAGGTTTAAGTACCTCAGTCATGGCTCGCATGAATGTACTACGAGCATTAGGTAGGCCGAAAGGCATTATTAACCATTCATACAAGCCTTTAAGAGTCTTAAAAGCAGTCTTCCATTCATCTCCCTCTCTCAATTTGATTTGATGATATCTACTCCTTAAATCAATTTTAGAAACTACCTTGGACCTTGCCAATTGATTGAGCATGTCCTCCAATCGAGGAATGGGAAATCGATACTTGATCGTAATCTTGTTTATAGCTCGGCTATCAACACACATCCGCCAAGATCCACTCTTCTTAGGAGCTAGTCAAGCTGGGCAGGCACATTGACTTTTGCTTTCGCGCACCAATCCTTTCCTTCTCAAATCCTCAACTTGTTTTTGAATTTCCAGCTGCTGAACTGGTGGCATTCGATATGCTAGCAAATTCGGTAAAGATGCCATAGGCACAAAATCTATAGTATGTTGAATGCTTCTTATGGGTGGTAACCCTTGTGGCAAACTGTTGCTAATTGACAAAGCAAACTCTTCCAACAACTCTTAAATTACAACAGGTTGTTTTTTAAAGTTCTCATCACTGCCAGATTTATTTGTGACCTTGCTAGCTTCATTCTTCAAATCCTCTTTATCATCTTGACTAGCGGTAGTCATCACCTTTCTGATCATCAACGATTGTCATTGTGCAAGGTATATATCTATGTACCCCTCATCGTCGTTATAGTCATCATAAATTGGATTTGGTAGTTCTAGATCTTCTTCTTCAAAATAAGTTTCTATAATGGCTCCGCATTCTAATTGGTCTTCCTCGGGTAACTCCATGTGGAAATCATTCACTTGGATATTTGCTCCTCTTCCCATTAACTTGAGAGCATGCAATAACCGATCTTCCAATCCGCCTTGTACTGCAAAGTTTGCAGGTCCAATATTATGGAAAAGGTTCCCCGGCTCTCCTTCACCTGAAAGATCTTCAAGACCACTTTCTGGCAGGTCAAAAGGATTGTGATCACCTTCCGTTATCTCCATTCGGGCTCCCACATCTATTTGTCGCTGCAAAGCTTGTACAGCTTGCGACAAATCCTTCACCATGCGCCTCAACTCGATCAACTCTGTTTGCTGTTCTTGGTCCCCTCTTCCATGGCCCCTTGCATGTCCTGTCATGGCTCTGGCACCAAATTGATGCAGGGTGGAGATGATAGGAATGGCTAAAACACAAAAGAATTGAAAATAGTTGAAAAAGATAGCGCTATAGAGATATTTAGGTTCTAGAAAGAAACCTTTTAGATAGAATAATAAAATAATAATCGAATACTTTGTAGCAACTCACTTAGTTGCGCATATATACGCTAGAACTCCTACTCCTACTAGATTTACTATTCCTAGTAGAATACTAATTAAGCTTTAATCATAAAACTTATACCAAACTAAAATTCTTATCCTAAATAATAATCTAATTAAATAGAACAAAAGAGTCGTAAGTAGAGATCTAAATGAATTACTTTATTCTAGTAGAATTTAAAATGAAACAAAACTCTTAATTATTAATGCTCCTGCATCATGGAGAGCCTCCTATTTTAATACAGTTTATTTTCATCTTTGCAATAGAAATCAAATCCCCTTTCTTGAGACTTTCAACCCTAGTTCTTGCCCATATTTTCTATCAATCCTATAGCAACGCCTCAATCAACGAATTAATGCCCTAATCCTCTTTGCAGAATTTCCTGCAACCATTCTTTCGGTTTCAACCTCTATTTGATTCAAAATCTGATGGATTCTTAAGCCTGATCCCAGTTCCTGTTATAGCAAGAAACCTAAAATCCGTAAGTCCCAATCCTAGCCCATCACACATGCTAAGTTGGCAGGCATTTATCCCACATCAGGAAGTCTATGGTTATTCTTCTAGTACATATACTATTGATTATAGTTAGAGTTGATTAGGTTTGATTCAATTGAAATTTGATGACAAAATTGGCTTAAAACAAAAGGGTTGTGCTAGAGTTTTTCATCTAGAAGATTAGGGTTCAATAAGTGTTCATTAATGTGTACTTTGTATAAGGTTTAGGATTTGAAAGACATGAGAAAGGAAATGTGAGTTGGACTAAAAAGTTAAGAAGGAACTTGTATATCTCTTTGACTCCATCTTGAATGCCTCCAATTTCCTTTAAGTGTATCTTTTAGCCGTTAAATAGGATTTGATGTTTGAAGTTAGAAGAAAGAGCCAATCCTTGGTGAATATTGACCTTAAGGTGTAAATATATTGATGAATTTCTTATATACAGTTCTTCAGATTATGAAAATATTATTTCGAGTTGTAGTTCATGCATGCTTATTAACTTCTAAATGAGTTTTCATTATGCAAGGATGTAAAATAACGACAATTCAATTTATATAATAGACCGCATTGGCTGTTTTAATTTGATTGAGAAATAAACTAAACTCTAATGCAATATATCTACTACATGTATTTGTTATAGGTATCATAAAATCTGTCTTGCATTTTGCTAAAGTGGTCTCGTCTTTTAGTTTTGTATACAACAATGATCATTGTATATGCTATTGAAGATAAAATTATAAACCTATTCGTAGGTCCATAATTATTAAACTGAGCCTTTAGGTTGACATATTTTTAGGATTACATTAGAGCCTTTTGAATTTGTGGCCTTGCAAGGCATATTTCCTTAATTTTGAAAAATAAAATACGGTAAGTAAGGTGGTCTATGCATAGTCCTTGCTATCCCCTCCCCTTTCATGAGTCAATGGGCTTTCCTATGAGAGTGCTGCCTCATACAATAGCATATTCTTTTAGGTTTGGTGGTCTTACAGGTTCTCATTCTAAAAACTTTACTGCTCTACACACTTTCCAAGTGCACAAGCTCCTTGGATTTCCAATTTGGTCAAATCACGGGCCTATCACATACATTATGATGAAAGTTTATAGCTATAGGTGGAAAATCTAACCTAACCTGACTCAACTTGCTTGATATGGTACCTATGTATAACCCAAAGTTGAGTAAAATGGTTTAATTTGAAACCAGATTGATTTAAGATAAGATAATCCAATTTGGAAATAGCTCAAAAGTAAAATGACCTAATATCCAAATATATTTGATTGAAAGTAACTTGTTATCTGATGATCCGACTTTTGTGGTAGTCCAAACTTGAATTGATCTGGTACTTGAAGTGATCCAAATTTATTTAAATGGTGCACAAGCCAAGTTTGTAAACTAAAATTAAATGTTTTACATTTAATCTAAAGTTTGTAATATAAATACATTGATTAAAAAGAAGAAAATAATTATGTATAAATGTAAAGAATTAAAGGTAAAATTTTAGGAAGAAATGTATGGCCCAAAAGTATTTACATTTTAAGAAATACTTGTAAAAATTGAATCAAAGGCAATTAAGTACTATTACAGAGATTAAACTTCGTGTGAATTAAGATATTTGCATATTTTCTTTTTCTTTTTAATCATAGATAACACTTATAAATTGATTTTTATCTCATAATTACTATTTGGTAATTTAATTTTAATATTAATTCTTATAGCACACATTTTAGTTGATTTTTTATTGTAAAGTGTAAGATTCTTTATATAAGTGCAAATTGGTACTGTATAAATGATAGTCCTTTATGCTTTATCCTTTAGTTGTATTTTTGCAAAATCATAGAACTTAAGATATGAAGTAATCTAAACCCATTATGACCGAACATGATATATTCAAATCTGACATATTTAATTCAAAATTACTTGAAACCTTGAATGAAGTTACCCAAACCAAAATGACTTGAAAAAAAAAAATGCACGATCGATAAGAACTGTGACCTTAATATGAAATGACACAACTTGAAGTCAGCTTGACTTGCATGTCGCTACCTCTATTTATAGTCAAATAGTGGAAAGAAGGATTTGATCTCTTGGTAGTTAAGAGGCTCTGTTTGCATGACAAAGAACCATCCAACCATCCTGAAAGTTTAAGTTACTAGCTTACGGCTGGAGTGAGACTTTTAACATTTTATGAAGTTTTTCTTGCTGTATGTCCGTCTGTGAAAATTGTATCTGGGTTGATATTTTTCATTTTCCACAAATGGTGTTTTATAAATTTAGCTTGAAAAAGGTAACTGCCTTTTTGCAGATGAAAACTCATGAAGGAGATGTATATGCTATATTCAACAAAAGGTTTTCTTCGTTTGCTTTATATGATGGGGAAGATGGTGACAATTTCCAACCTTATCAAATTTCTTTAAGATTTCATGCGAGAGAACAGGACAAAAAAATAATAGCAGGCTTGAGAAAATGGTTAGCAAATTCAAAGGTCATTGATGGTATGCTTTTCGTTTGTTGGTCGTATATCTATATAGTATCTTTAATTGTATCAATAGTTATAATCTCTCAATTAATGTCAGTCTGCATTTTAATGCTTTAACAAATGTGTATGGTTGGAATAAGTTACTACTCCATTCGTATACATAAGTTAGAAAGTTCAGAAATTACTTATTGTTACTTTTTACTTTCTAGATTCCATTCTTATTTAACATAGTTATTTAACTATTTTGGTTGGTATTTTCTGTTTAAGGGGGGTTTTTCCTATTTAAAATTTTGCTATCAAGCTTCAACATTGAAAAATATTGATTTGCTACAATAAAAGAATACATTGGGATTTTGGTTTCATGTATATATAGATTAAAAGTTATGCATGTGCACTGCCTTTTTTGATTATTCTGTCCTCCAATAATGTTGCCAAATATCCGGCCATTCCCATCATCCAATGTAAAGCATCACTCTTTTTTTTTAATTAATTTTTTTTTTTTTTTTGCTTGATAGTGCCAACCAACTTCTTATTATTGAGGGAGATCAACGAATTGGATAGGATAAATTTAGCTTGCAAGGTATTAAAGATTTACCTGATGTTGTTCAAATATGTTCAATGTAAATCATACATTAATACTGCTTTTTGATTATTTCAAGGTTTATTGATCCATCTTCATATTTAATATTTGGCCCTACTAAGGTACTTCATACATGCAAAACTACTAATGATGAGTGGATGGCCTTTCTTTGGGATGGAACTGATGCTCCACCCGTTAGTATTTATAACAGGTGAGTTGGTATCTTTTAATTGCTCCTCATTATTTATTTAGATCTTTGTAAAGCAAACGCTAGATTTTGAGGGACTTTGCATTCCAATTGATTTTTGCATGGCATAATTGACACATGGTTCCATTTAAATTCTGATATCAACAAGCATTTAGCTATGCTCCAATGCGATTGACTTCATTGAGTGAACCAGTTGCAATTGACTTTTGTGTTGATTGTAAACTGTTTGCTATTACCTATCGAAAGAAGACAGTTAGTGTAGGTAAAGATGATAAGGAAGCTAGTGATGTGTGCGATGTTCTATACCTTTGTGATCTGCATGTTGTTGGATCAGTTGTTTCTGTTGCAGGGGTGGTTTTGCCTTTCCCTTTGCATGAAGCTCATTGGGTTGTTACATTTCAATTTATGATTGGAAAGGCTCTGCTTTGCTTTTCAGAGTCTTTAAGTTACATTATGGTAATGAGTGTTTTTAGTTTGAGATTAGGTGATATCTTGTCATGGTAAAAGAAGACTCTGGTTTGGAATTTGGTTTTGAGCTGTGTTTAGCTTAAAGTACTATGAAGTAGTAAAAGTACTTGTGAGATGCATGTAATTGGAGTTTCAGTTAGTTCTTTTATGGTTTACAAGTGTTCTCGTTAAAGAAGAAAAAAATTAAAGCTTAAATTAAGTTGTAATGACATGAACCATTTATTCTAATTTAACATGTTATCTTATCCCCTCCATGTATTAAAAATTTAGTTTTCTAGAGATCTACTTATGGGAGATAAGATTAGTCTTTAGAGGTCGATTAAAGGTAGAAGAGCTTAGGCCTAAGGTTATCTGGCTTGCTGAAAGTGAGGAATACATGGAATATTCAGTAGTTAGGGCAGATTCGATGGGTTTAATAGGATGAAATTGGTCTAACCATTTGTGCAAGATTTATTAAGGGTAGTATGGGTGTTTAGTTGAGAAAGAAAGTTGTGGGTGCTATTCCAGCTACCTGAATTGTGTAAGGGTTAATTTTTTTTTATCATGGTAAAGGGTAACATTTAAGGTTTGAAAATCATCTTGTACACTGCCAGTGGAATTTTTAGACTCTGCAAGTAGTGGTAACAGGATGATGCGCATCCTTAAATATAATAAAAATTAAAAATTTTCCACTACTAGTGTATCAAATACTAATCCTTTAAGGTTATAGAACTCTGTTATATACTTGGAAAAGGCAAATCAGATCTGGTTGTGAAAGAAACAATTTGTGGAGATTTAGAAAATGATGAGAAAAGTAAAAGATTCGGGAGAGCAAAATGTTAGGCATCTATCTTTGTATAACGTAATCACTTGTAATATCCTTAATGCAAAACCTACTGTAATGAAGAATCACATAGATATTTATGGAAATTTTAAAGACTAACTCCATGTCATCCAATGATTTGGATTTTGGAGTCTTAAATAGGAAATTGCCTTAGCTATAGTTATTGTAATATGTAATTTTTAGGGATTAGTTTTGATTTACTTTGATTTGTATTTATGTTGATTTACTGGGGCTACCTACAGTGTGTTTCTTTACTATATAACAGTGTATTGTGATATGATTACCTATTCAGTTGAACTTTTGTAATGGTATTAGAGTTTAGGCTCTTATCTGGGAATTGTAACCTGTTTTTGCTTTGTTTTTTTCAGCCTGTTTTTCATTCAGCCTTAATCATTAGAACCTAGGAAACCCTAGTTCGACCTTATTTGCCTCTTCTAAATCATGTTTTCATCCTCCAAATTCAGCAATGCCTCAGAGGTTTCTTTGACCGATAACAATTCTGCCTCAGTGGTAGAATTTCAAAATATCCAGGCAGTGTATAGGTTGAATGAAGAAAAATTATTTCAAGTGGTCTCAATTGGTCTATATGTTCTTGAAAGGAAGAGGAATCCAAAATAGGGGATTCTAAATTTAGCGATTGGCATGAACAAGACTTCATTGTGATGTCCTAGTTATGGAACTTTATATTGCTGGAAATCAGTGATACATTTATATTTTTGAGCACGACCAAGGATACATGGGAAGCAAAATCAAGACTTCACTTTTCCATTACAGGTTTACTCAAGGAAAAGTGATGTAGGAGCATTAACAATTAAGAGTTCTATTTCCTTTTAAATTCTGTTGGAATAAAGAAATCCATTTAGATCTATGTTTAGGATCCTAGTTTAATTAGATTATTGTTTAGGATTAGGGTTTTAGTTTGGGATAAGTTTTATGATTAAAGCTTAATTAGTATTCTACTTGGAATAGTAAATCTAGTAGGAATAGGAGTTCTAGCCATTCCTATCATCTCCACCCTGCATCAATTTGGTATCAGAGCTATGGCAGGACATGCAAGGGGCCGTGGAAGAGGGAATCAAGAACAGCAAACAGAATTGATCGAGTTGAGGCGCATGGTGGAGGAGTTATCGCAAGCTGTACAAGCTTTGCAGCGACAAATAGATGTGGGAGCCCGAATGAAGATACCAGAAGGTGGCCATAATCCTTTTAACCTGCTAGAAGGTGGTCTTGAAGATGTTTCAAATGAAAGAGAGCCGGAGAACCCTTTTCATAATGTCGGACCTGCAAACTTTGCAGTACGCAGTGGATTGAAAGATCAGTTATTGCATGCTCTCGAGTTAATGGGAGGAGTAAAGATCCAAGTGAATGATTTCCCCATGGAGTTACCCGAGGAAGACCACTTGGAATGCGGAGCCATTATAGAAACTTATTTTGAAGAAGAAGATCTAGAACTACCAGATCCAGTTTATGATGAATATAATGACGATGAGGAGTACATAGATATATACCTTGCACAAGGACAATCCTTGATGATCAGAAGGGTGATGACTACCGCTGGCCAAGATGATAAAAAGGATTTTAAGAATGAAGCCAGCAAGGTCACAAATAAATCTAGGAGTGATGAGAACTTTAAAGAACAACCTGTTTTAATTCAAGAGTTGTTGGAAGAGTTTGCTTTGTCAGTTAGTGATAGTTTGCCACAAAGGTTACCACCCATGAGAAGCATTCAACGTGCTATAGATTTTGTGCCTGGGGCATCTTTACCGAATTTGTCAGCATATCAAATGCCACTAGTTCAGCGATTAAAAATTCAAAACAGGAGGATTTGATAAGGAAAGGATTAGTGCGCAAAAGCAAAAGTCCATGAGCTTGCCCAGCTCTACTAGCTCCTAAGAAGGATGGACTTGGCGAATGTGTGTTGATAGCCGAGTTATAAACAAGATTACGATCAAGTATCGATTTCCCATTCCTCGATTGGAGGACATGCTCGATCAATTGGCAGGGTCCA